>JBAIAA010000968.1:0-63298 GCA_037893245.1 Crossaster papposus | reverse complement strand
TAAAGGGAAAGAAGTGTGCATAAGAAATATGTAAAGGGAAAGAAGTGTGCATAAGAAATATGTAAAGGGAAAGAAGTGTGCATAAGAAATATGTAAAGGGAAAGAAGTGTGCATAAGAAATATGTAAAGGGAAAGAAGTGTGCATAAGAAATATGTAAAGGGAAAGAAGTGTGCATAAGAAATATGTAAAGGGAAAGAAGTGTGCATAAGAAATATGTAAAGGGAAAGAAGTGTGCATAAGAAATATGTAAAGGGAAAGAAGTGTGCATAAGAAATATGTAAAGGGAAAGAAGTGTGCATAAGAAATATGTAAAGGGAAAGAAGTGTGCATAAGAAATATGTAAAGGGAAAGAAGTGTGCATAAGAAATATGTAAAGGGAAAGAAGTGTGCATAAGAAATATGTAAAGGGAAAGAAGTGTGCATAAGAAATATGTAAAGGGAAAGAAGTGTGCATAAGAAATATGTAAAGGGAAAGAAGTGTGCATAAGAAATATGTAAAGGGAAAGAAGTGTGCATAAGAAATATGTAAAGGGAAAGAAGTGTGCATAAGAAATATGTAAAGGGAAAGAAGTGTGCATAAGAAATATGTAAAGGGAAAGAAGTGTGCATAAGAAATATGTAAAGGGAAAGAAGTGTGCATAAGAAATATGTAAAGGGAAAGAAGTGTGCATAAGAAATATGTAAAGGGAAAGAAGTGTGCATAAGAAATATGTAAAGGGAAAGAAGTGTGCATAAGAAATATGTAAAGGGAAAGAAGTGTGCATAAGAAATATGTAAAGGGAAAGAAGTGTGCATAAGAAATATGTAAAGGGAAAGAAGTGTGCATAAGAAATATGTAAAGGGAAAGAAGTGTGCATAAGAAATATGTAAAGGGAAAGAAGTGTGCATAAGAAATATGTAAAGGGAAAGAAGTGTGCATAAGAAATATGTAAAGGGAAAGAAGTGTGCATAAGAAATATGTAAAGGGAAAGAAGTGTGCATAAGAAATATGTAAAGGGAAAGAAGTGTGCATAAGAAATATGTAAAGGGAAAGAAGTGTGCATAAGAAATATGTAAAGGGAAAGAAGTGTGCATAAGAAATATGTAAAGGGAAAGAAGTGTGCATAAGAAATAAAACATGAAGGGGAAAGCCTAGAGTAAATATGTAAAGGGAAAGAAGTGTGCATAAGAAATATGTAAAGGGAAAGAAGTGTGCATAAGAAATATGTAAAGGGAAAGAAGTGTGCATAAGAAATATGTAAAGGGAAAGAAGTGTGCATAAGAAATATGTAAAGGGAAAGAAGTGTGCATAAGAAATATGTAAAGGGAAAGAAGTGTGCATAAGAAATATGTAAAGGGAAAGAAGTGTGCATAAGAAATATGTAAAGGGAAAGAAGTGTGCATAAGAAATATGTAAAGGGAAAGAAGTGTGCATAAGAAATATGTAAAGGGAAAGAAGTGTGCATAAGAAATATGTAAAGGGAAAGAAGTGTGCATAAGAAATATGTAAAGGGAAAGAAGTGTGCATAAGAAATATGTAAAGGGAAAGAAGTGTGCATAAGAAATATGTAAAGGGAAAGAAGTGTGCATAAGAAATATGTAAAGGGAAAGAAGTGTGCATAAGAAATATGTAAAGGGAAAGAAGTGTGCATAAGAAATATGTAAAGGGAAAGAAGTGTGCATAAGAAATATGTAAAGGGAAAGAAGTGTGCATAAGAAATATGTAAAGGGAAAGAAGTGTGCATAAGAAATATGTAAAGGGAAAGAAGTGTGCATAAGAAATATGTAAAGGGAAAGAAGTGTGCATAAGAAATATGTAAAGGGAAAGAAGTGTGCATAAGAAATATGTAAAGGGAAAGAAGTGTGCATAAGAAATATGTAAAGGGAAAGAAGTGTGCATAAGAAATATGTAAAGGGAAAGAAGTGTGCATAAGAAATATGTAAAGGGAAAGAAGTGTGCATAAGAAATATGTAAAGGGAAAGAAGTGTGCATAAGAAATATGTAAAGGGAAAGAAGTGTGCATAAGAAATATGTAAAGGGAAAGAAGTGTGCATAAGAAATATGTAAAGGGAAAGAAGTGTGCATAAGAAATATGTAAAGGGAAAGAAGTGTGCATAAGAAATATGTAAAGGGAAAGAAGTGTGCATAAGAAATATGTAAAGGGAAAGAAGTGTGCATAAGAAATATGTAAAGGGAAAGAAGTGTGCATAAGAAATATGTAAAGGGAAAGAAGTGTGCATAAGAAATATGTAAAGGGAAAGAAGTGTGCATAAGAAATATGTAAAGGGAAAGAAGTGTGCATAAGAAATATGTAAAGGGAAAGAAGTGTGCATAAGAAATATGTAAAGGGAAAGAAGTGTGCATAAGAAATATGTAAAGGGAAAGAAGTGTGCATAAGAAATATGTAAAGGGAAAGAAGTGTGCATAAGAAATATGTAAAGGGAAAGAAGTGTGCATAAGAAATATGTAAAGGGAAAGAAGTGTGCATAAGAAATATGTAAAGGGAAAGAAGTGTGCATAAGAAATATGTAAAGGGAAAGAAGTGTGCATAAGAAATATGTAAAGGGAAAGAAGTGTGCATAAGAAATATGTAAAGGGAAAGAAGTGTGCATAAGAAATATGTAAAGGGAAAGAAGTGTGCATAAGAAATATGTAAAGGGAAAGAAGTGTGCATAAGAAATATGTAAAGGGAAAGAAGTGTGCATAAGAAATATGTAAAGGGAAAGAAGTGTGCATAAGAAATATGTAAAGGGAAAGAAGTGTGCATAAGAAATATGTAAAGGGAAAGAAGTGTGCATAAGAAATATGTAAAGGGAAAGAAGTGTGCATAAGAAATATGTAAAGGGAAAGAAGTGTGCATAAGAAATATGTAAAGGGAAAGAAGTGTGCATAAGAAATATGTAAAGGGAAAGAAGTGTGCATAAGAAATATGTAAAGGGAAAGAAGTGTGCATAAGAAATATGTAAAGGGAAAGAAGTGTGCATAAGAAATATGTAAAGGGAAAGAAGTGTGCATAAGAAATATGTAAAGGGAAAGAAGTGTGCATAAGAAATATGTAAAGGGAAAGAAGTGTGCATAAGAAATATGTAAAGGGAAAGAAGTGTGCATAAGAAATATGTAAAGGGAAAGAAGTGTGCATAAGAAATATGTAAAGGGAAAGAAGTGTGCATAAGAAATATGTAAAGGGAAAGAAGTGTGCATAAGAAATATGTAAAGGGAAAGAAGTGTGCATAAGAAATATGTAAAGGGAAAGAAGTGTGCATAAGAAATATGTAAAGGGAAAGAAGTGTGCATAAGAAATATGTAAAGGGAAAGAAGTGTGCATAAGAAATATGTAAAGGGAAAGAAGTGTGCATAAGAAATATGTAAAGGGAAAGAAGTGTGCATAAGAAATATGTAAAGGGAAAGAAGTGTGCATAAGAAATATGTAAAGGGAAAGAAGTGTGCATAAGAAATATGTAAAGGGAAAGAAGTGTGCATAAGAAATATGTAAAGGGAAAGAAGTGTGCATAAGAAATATGTAAAGGGAAAGAAGTGTGCATAAGAAATATGTAAAGGGAAAGAAGTGTGCATAAGAAATATGTAAAGGGAAAGAAGTGTGCATAAGAAATATGTAAAGGGAAAGAAGTGTGCATAAGAAATATGTAAAGGGAAAGAAGTGTGCATAAGAAATATGTAAAGGGAAAGAAGTGTGCATAAGAAATATGTAAAGGGAAAGAAGTGTGCATAAGAAATATGTAAAGGGAAAGAAGTGTGCATAAGAAATATGTAAAGGGAAAGAAGTGTGCATAAGAAATATGTAAAGGGAAAGAAGTGTGCATAAGAAATATGTAAAGGGAAAGAAGTGTGCATAAGAAATATGTAAAGGGAAAGAAGTGTGCATAAGAAATATGTAAAGGGAAAGAAGTGTGCATAAGAAATATGTAAAGGGAAAGAAGTGTGCATAAGAAATATGTAAAGGGAAAGAAGTGTGCATAAGAAATATGTAAAGGGAAAGAAGTGTGCATAAGAAATATGTAAAGGGAAAGAAGTTTGCATAAGAAATATGTAAAGGGAAAGAAGTGTGCATAAGAAATATGTAAAGGGAAAGAAGTGTGCATACGAAATATGTAAAGGGAAAGAAGTGTGCATAAGAAATATGTAAAGGGAAAGAAGTGTGCATACGAAATATGTAAAGGGAAAGAAGTGTGCATACGAAATATGTAAAGGGAAAGAAGTGTGCATAAGAAATATGTAAAGGGAAAGAAGTGTGCATAAGAAATATGTAAAGGGAAAGAAGTGTGCATAAGAAATATGTAAAGGGAAAGAAGTGTGCATAAGAAATATGTAAAGGGAAAGAAGTGTGCATAAGAAATATGTAAAGGGAAAGAAGTGTGCATAAGAAATATGTAAAGGGAAAGAAGTGTGCATAAGAAATATGTAAAGGGAAAGAAGTGTGCATAAGAAATATGTAAAGGGAAAGAAGTGTGCATAAGAAATATGTAAAGGGAAAGAAGTGTGCATAAGAAATATGTAAAGGGAAAGAAGTGTGCATAAGAAATATGTAAAGGGAAAGAAGTGTGCATAAGAAATATGTAAAGGGAAAGAAGTGTGCATAAGAAATATGTAAAGGGAAAGAAGTGTGCATAAGAAATATGTAAAGGGAAAGAAGTGTGCATAAGAAATATGTAAAGGGAAAGAAGTGTGCATAAGAAATATGTAAAGGGAAAGAAGTTTGCATAAGAAATATGTAAAGGGAAAGAAGTGTGCATAAGAAATATGTAAAGGGAAAGAAGTGTGCATACGAAATATGTAAAGGGAAAGAAGTGTGCATAAGAAATATGTAAAGGGAAAGAAGTGTGCATACGAAATATGTAAAGGGAAAGAAGTGTGCATACGAAATATGTAAAGGGAAAGAAGTGTGCATAAGAAATATGTAAAGGGAAAGAAGTGTGCATAAGAAATATGTAAAGGGAAAGAAGTGTGCATAAGAAATATGTAAAGGGAAAGAAGTGTGCATAAGAAATATGTAAAGGGAAAGAAGTGTGCATAAGAAATATGTAAAGGGAAAGAAGTGTGCATAAGAAATATGTAAAGGGAAAGAAGTGTGCATACGAAATATGTAAAGGGAAAGAAGTGTGCATAAGAAATATGTAAAGGGAAAGAAGTGTGCATAAGAAATATGTAAAGGGAAAGAAGTGTGCATAGGAAATATGTAAAGGGAAAGAAGTGTGCATAAGAAATATGTAAAGGGAAAGAAGTGTGCATAAGAAATATGTAAAGGGAAAGAAGTGTGCATAAGAAATATGTAAAGGGAAAGAAGTGTGCATAAGAAATATGTAAAGAGAAAGAAGTGTGCATAAGAAATATGTAAAGGGAAAGAAGTGTGCATAAGAAATATGTAAAGGGAAAGAAGTGTGCATAAGAAATATGTAAAGAGAAAGAAGTGTGCATAAGAAATATGTAAAGGGAAAGAAGTGTGCATAAGAAATATGTAAAGGGAAAGAAGTGTGCATAAGAAATATGTAAAGGGAAAGAAGTGTGCATAAGAAATATGTAAAGGGAAAGAAGTGTGCATAAGAAATATGTAAAGGGAAAGAAGTGTGCATAAGAAATATGTAAAGGGAAAGAAGTGTGCATAAGAAATATGTAAAGGGAAAGAAGTGTGCATAAGAAATATGTAAAGGGAAAGAAGTTTGCATAAGAAATATGTAAAGCGAAAGAAGTGTGCATAAGAAATATGTAAAGGGAAAGAAGTGTGCATACGAAATATGTAAAGGGAAAGAAGTGTGCATAAGAAATATGTAAAGGGAAAGAAGTGTGCATACGAAATATGTAAAGGGAAAGAAGTGTGCATACGAAATATGTAAAGGGAAAGAAGTGTGCATAAGAAATATGTAAAGGGAAAGAAGTGTGCATAAGAAATATGTAAAGGGAAAGAAGTGTGCATAAGAAATATGTAAAGGGAAAGAAGTGTGCATAAGAAATATGTAAAGGGAAAGAAGTGTGCATAAGAAATATGTAAAGGGAAAGAAGTGTGCATAAGAAATATGTAAAGGGAAAGAAGTGTGCATAAGAAATATGTAAAGAGAAAGAAGTGTGCATAAGAAATATGTAAAGGGAAAGAAGTGTGCATAAGAAATATGTAAAGGGAAAGAAGTGTGCATAAGAAATATGTAAAGGGAAAGAAGTGTGCATAAGAAATATGTAAAGGGAAAGAAGTGTGCATAAGAAATATGTAAAGGGAAAGAAGTGTGCATAAGAAATATGTAAAGGGAAAGAAGTGTGCATAAGAAATATGTAAAGGGAAAGAAGTGTGCATAAGAAATATGTAAAGGGAAAGAAGTGTGCATAAGAAATATGTAAAGGGAAAGAAGTGTGCATAAGAAATATGTAAAGGGAAAGAAGTGTGCATAAGAAATATGTAAAGGGAAAGAAGTGTGCATAAGAAATATGTAAACGGAAAGAAGTGTGCATAAGAAATATGTAAACGGAAAGAAGTGTGCATAAGAAATATGTAAAGGGAAAGAAGTGTGCATAAGAAATATGTAAAGGGAAAGAAGTGTGCATAAGAAATATGTAAAGGGAAAGAAGTGTGCATAAGAAATATGTAAAGGGAAAGAAGTGTGCATAAGAAATATGTAAAGGGAAAGAAGTGTGCATAAGAAATATGTAAAGGGAAAGAAGTGTGCATAAGAAATATGTAAAGGGAAAGAAGTGTGCATAAGAAATAAACACATGATGTTGGAACAAGCCCTCGAGTTAAATATGTAAAGGGAAAGAAGTGTGCATAAGAAATATGTAAAGGGAAAGAAGTGTGCATAAGAAATATGTAAAGGGAAAGAAGTGTGCATAAGAAATATGTAAAGGGAAAGAAGTGTGCATAAGAAATATGTAAAGGGAAAGAAGTGTGCATAAGAAATATGTAAAGGGAAAGACGTGTGCATAAGAAATATGTAAAGGGAAAGAAGTGTGCATAAGAAATATGTAAAGGAAAAGAAGTGTGCATAAGAAATATGTAAAGGGAAAGAAGTGTGCATAAGAAATATGTAAAGGGACAGAAGTGTGCATAAGAAATATGTAAAAGGAAAGAAGTGTGCATAAGAAATATGTAAAGGGAAAGAAGTGTGCATAAGAAATATGTAAAGGGAAAGAAGTGTGCATAAGAAATATGTAAAGGGAAAGAAGTGTGCATAATAATCATGTAAAGGGAAAGAAGTGTGCATAAGAAATATGTAAAGGGAACGAAGTGTGTATAAGAAATATGTAAAGGGAAAGAAGTGTGCATAAGAAATATGTAAAGGGAAAGAAGTGTGCATAAGAAATAAACACATATGTCGGGACAAGCCCTCGAGTTAAATATGTAAAGGGAAAGAAGTGTGCATAAGAAATATGTGAAGGGAAAGAAGTGTGCATAAGAAATATGTAAAGGGAAAGAAGTGTGCATAAGAAATATGTAAAGGGAAAGAAGTGTGCATAAGAAATATGTAAAGGGAAAGAAGTGTGCATAAGAAATAAACACATGATGTCGGGACAAGCCCTCGAGTTAAATATGTAAAGGGAAAGAAGTGTGCATAAGAAATATGTAAAGGGAAAGAAGTGTGCATAAGAAATATGTAAAGGGAAAGAAGTGTGCATAAGAAATATGTAAAGGGAAAGAAGTGTGCATAAGAAATATGTAAAGGGAAAGAAGTGTGCATAAGAAATATGTAAAGGGAAAGAAGTGTGCATAGGAAATATGTAAAGGGAAAGAAGTGTGCATAAGAAATATGTAAAGGGAAAGAAGTGTGCATAAGAAATATGTAAAGGGAAAGAAGTGTGCATAAGAAATATGTAAAGGGAAAGAAGTGTGCATAATAAATATATAAAGGGAAAGAAGTGTGCATAAGAAATATGTAAAGGGAAAGAAGTGTGCATAAGAAATATGTAAAGGGAAAGAAGTGTGCATAAGAAATATGTAAAGGGAAAGAAGTGTGCATAGGAAATATGTAAAGGGAAAGAAGTGTGCATAAGAAATATGTAAAGGGAAAGAAGTGTGCATAAGAAATATGTAAAGGGAAAGAAGTGTGCATAAGAAATATGTAAAGGGACAGAAGTGTGCATAAGAAATATGTAAAAGGAAAGAAGTGTGCATAAGAAATATGTAAAGGGAAAGAAGTGTGCATAAGAAATATGTAAAGGGAAAGAAGTGTGCATAAGAAATATGTAAAGGGAAAGAAGTGTGCATAATAATCATGTAAAGGGAAAGAAGTGTGCATAAGAAATATGTAAAGGGAACGAAGTGTGTATAAGAAATATGTAAAGGGAAAGAAGTGTGCATAAGAAATATGTAAAGGGAAAGAAGTGTGCATAAGAAATAAACACATGATGTCGGGACAAGCCCTCGAGTTAAATATGTAAAGGGAAAGAAGTGTGCATAAGAAATATGTGAAGGGAAAGAAGTGTGCATAAGAAATATGTAAAGGGAAAGAAGTGTGCATAAGAAATATGTAAAGGGAAAGAAGTGTGCATAAGAAATATGTAAAGGGAAAGAAGTGTGCATAAGAAATAAACACATGATGTCGGGACAAGCCCTCGAGTTAAATATGTAAAGGGAAAGAAGTGTGCATAAGAAATATGTAAAGGGAAAGAAGTGTGCATAAGAAATATGTAAAGGGACAGAAGTGTGCATAAGAAATATGTAAAGGGAAAGAAGTGTGCATAGGAAATATGTAAAGGGAAAGAAGTGTGCATAAGAAATATGTAAAGGGAAAGAAGTGTGCATAAGAAATATGTAAAGGGAAAGAAGTGTGCATAAGAAATATGTAAAGGGAAAGAAGTGTGCATAAGAAATATATAAAGGGAAAGAAGTGTGCATAAGAAATATGTAAAGGGAAAGAAGTGTGCATAAGAAATATGTAAAGGGAAAGAAGTGTGCATAAGAAATATGTAAAGGGAAAGAAGTGTGCATAGGAAATATGTAAAGGGAAAGAAGTGTGCATAAGAAATATGTAAAGGGAAAGAAGTGTGCATAAGAAATATGTAAAGGGAAAGAAGTGTGCATAAGAAATATGTAAAGGGAAAGAAGTGTGCATAAGAAATATGTAAAGGGAAAGAAGTGTGCATAAGAAATATGTAAAGGGAAAGAAGTGTGCATAAGAAATATGTAAAGGGAAAGAAGTGTGCATAAGAAATATGTAAAGGGAAAGAAGTGTGCATAAGAAATATGTAAAGGGAAAGAAGTGTGCATAAGAAATATGTAAAGGGAAAGAAGTGTGCATAAGAAATATGTAAAGGGAAAGAAGTGTGCATAAGAAATATGTAAAGGGAAAGAAGTGTGCATAAGAAATATGTAAAGGGAAAGAAGTGTGCATAAGAAATATGTAAAGGGAAAGAAGTGTGCATAAGAAATATGTAAAGGGAAAGAAGTGTGCATAAGAAATAAACACATGATGTGGGAACAAGCCCTCGAGTTAAATATGTAAAGGGAAAGAAGTGTTCATAAGAAATATGTAAAGGGAAAGAAGTGTGCATAAGAAATATGTAAAGGGAAAGAAGTGTGCATAAGAAATATGTAAAGGGAAAGAAGTGTGCATAAGAAATATGTAAAGGGAAAGAAGTGTGCATAAGAAATATGTAAAGGGAAAGAAGTGTGCATAAGAAATATGTAAAGGGAAAGAAGTGTGCATAAGAAATATGTAAAGGGAAAGAAGTGTGCATAAGAAATATGTAAAGGGAAAGAAGTTTGCATAAGAAATATGTAAAGGGACAGAAGTGTGCATAAGAAATATGTAAAAGGAAAGAAGTGTGCATAAGAAATATGTAAAGGGAAAGAAGTGTGCATAAGAAATATGTAAAGGCAAAGAAGTGTGCATAAGAAATATGTAAAGGGAAAGAAGTGTGCATAATAATCATGTAAAGGGAAAGAAGTGTGCATAAGAAATATGTAAAGGGAAAGAAGTGTGTATAAGAAATATGTAAAGGGAAAGAAGTGTGCATAAGAAATATGTAAAGGGAAAGAAGTGTGCATAAGAAATATGTAAAGGGAAAGAAGTGTGCATAAGAAATAAACACATGATGTCGGGACAAGCCCTCGAGTTAAATATGTAAAGGGAAAGAAGTGTGCATAAGAAATATGTGAAGGGAAAGAAGTGTGCATAAGAAATATGTAAAGGGAAAGAAGTGTGCATAAGAAATATGTAAAGGGAAAGAAGTGTGCATAAGAAATATGTAAAGGGAAAGAAGTGTGCATAAGAAATAAACACATGATGTCGGGACAAGCCCTCGAGTTAAATATGTAAAGGGAAAGAAGTGTGCATAAGAAATATGTAAAGGGAAAGAAGTGTGCATAAGAAATATGTAAAGGGAAAGAAGTGTGCATAAGAAATAAACACATGATGTCGGGACAAGCCCTCGAGTTAAATATGTAAAGGGAAAGAAGTGTGCATAAGAAATATGTAAAGGGAAAGAAGTGTGCATAAGAAATATGTAAAGGGAAAGAAGTGTGCATAAGAAATATGTAAAGGGAAAGAAGTGTGCATAAGAAATATGTAAAGGGAAAGAAGTGTGCATAAGAAATATGTAAAGGGAAAGAAGTGTGCATAGGAAATATGTAAAGGGAAAGAAGTGTGCATAAGAAATATGTAAAGGGAAAGAAGTGTGCATAAGAAATATGTAAAGGGAAAGAAGTGTGCATAAGAAATATGTAAAGGGAAAGAAGTGTGCATAAGAAATATGTAAAGGGAAAGAAGTGTGCATAAGAAATATGTAAAGGGAAAGAAGTGTGCATAAGAAATATGTAAAGGGAAAGAAGTGTGCATAAGAAATATGTAAAGGGAAAGAAGTGTGAATAAGAAATATGTAAAGGGAAAGAAGTGTGCATAAGAAATATGTAGAGGGAAAGAAGTGTGCATAAGAAATATGTAAAGGGAAAGAAGTGTGCATAAGAAATATGTAAAAGGAAAGAAGTGTGCATAAGAAATATGTAAAGGGAAAGAAGTGTGCATAAGAAATATGTAAAGGGAAAGAAGTGTGCATAAGAAATATGTAAAGGGAAAGAAGTGTGCATAAGAAATATGTAAAGGGAAAGAAGTGTGCATAAGAAATATGTAAAGGGAAAGAAGTGTGCATAAGAAATATGTAAAGGGAAAGAAGTGTGCATAAGAAATATGTAAAGGGAAAGAAGTGTGCATAAGAAATATGTAAAGGGAAAGAAGTGTGCATAAGAAATATGTAAAGGGAAAGAAGTGTGCATAAGAAATATGTAAAGGGAAAGAAGTGTGCATAAGAAATATGTAAAGGGAAAGAAGTGTGCATAAGAAATATGTAAAGGGAAAGAAGTGTGCATAAGAAATATGTAAAGGGAAAGAAGTGTGCATAAGAAATATGTAAAGGTAAAGAAGTGTGCATAAGAAATATGTAAAGGGAAAGAAGTGTGCATAAGAAATATGTAAAGGGAAAGAAGTGTGCATAAGAAATATGTAAAGGGAAAGATGTGTGCATAATAAATATGTAAAGGGAAAGAAGTGTGCATAAGAAATATGTAAAGTGAAAGAAGTGTGCATAAGAAATATGTAAAGGGAAAGAAGTGTGCATAAGAAATATGTAAAGGGAAAGAAGTGTGCATAAGAAATATGTAAAGGGAAAGAAGTGTGCATAAGAAATAAACACATGATGTCGGGACAAGCCCTCGAGTTAAATATGTAAAGGGAAAGAAGTGTGCATAAGAAATATGTGAAGGGAAAGAAGTGTGCATAAGAAATATGTAAAGGGAAAGAAGTGTGCATAAGAAATATGTAAAGGGAAAGAAGTGTGCATAAGAAATATGTAAAGGGAAAGAAGTGTGCATAAGAAATAAACACATGATGTCGGGACAAGCCCTCGAGTTAAATATGTAAAGGGAAAGAAGTGTGCATAAGAAATATGTAAAGGGAAAGAAGTGTGCATAAGAAATATGTAAAGGGAAAGAAGTGTGCATAAGAAATAAACACATGATGTCGGGACAAGCCCTCGAGTTAAATATGTAAAGGGAAAGAAGTGTGCATAAGAAATATGTAAAGGGAAAGAAGTGTGCATAAGAAATATGTAAAGGGAAAGAAGTGTGCATAAGAAATATGTAAAGGGAAAGAAGTGTGCATAGGAAATATGTAAAGGGAAAGAAGTGTGCATAATAAATATGTAAAGGGAAAGAAGTGTGCATAAGAAATATGTAAAGGGAAAGAAGTGTGCATAAGAAATATGTAAAGGGAAAGAAGTGTGCATAAGAAATATGTAAAGGGAAAGAAGTGTGCATAAGAAATATGTAAAGGGAAAGAAGTGTGCATAAGAAATATGTAAAGGGAAAGAAGTGTGCATAAGAAATATGTAAAGGGAAAGAAGTGTGAATAAGAAATATGTAAAGGGAAAGAAGTGTGCATAAGAAATATGTAAAGGGAAAGAAGTGTGCATAAGAAATATGTAAAGGGAAAGAAGTGTGCATAAGAAATATGTAAAAGGAAAGAAGTGTGCATAAGAAATATGTAAAGGGAAAGAAGTGTGCATAAGAAATATGTAAACGGAAAGAAGTGTGCATAAGAAATATGTAAAGGGAAAGAAGTGTGCATAAGAAATATGTAAAGGGAAAGAAGTGTGCATAAGAAATATGTAAAGGGAAAGAAGTGTGCATAAGAAATATGTAAAGGGAAAGAAGTGTGCATAAGAAATATGTAAAGGGAAAGAAGTGTGCATAAGAAATATGTAAAGGGAAAGAAGTGTGAATAAGAAATATGTAAAGGGAAAGAAGTGTGCATAAGAAATATGTAAAGGGAAAGAAGTGTGCATAAGAAATATGTAAAGGGAAAGAGGTGTGCATAAGAAATATGTAAAGGGAAAGAAGTGTGCATAAGAAATAAACACATGATGTGGGAACAAGCCCTCGAGTTAAATATGTAAAGGGAAAGAAGTGTGCATAAGAAATATGTAAAGGGAAAGAAGTGTGCATAAGAAATATGTAAAGGGAAAGAAGTGTGCATAAGAAATATGTAAAGGGAAAGAAGTGTGCATAAGAAATATGTAAAGGGAAAGAAGTGTGCATAAGAAATATGTAAAGGGAAAGAAGAGTGCATAAGAAATATGTAAAGGGAAAGAAGTGTGCATAAGAAATATGTAAAGGGAAAGAAGTGTGCATAAGAAATATGTAAAGGGAAAGAAGTGTGAATAAGAAATATGTAAAGGGAAAGAAGTGTGCATAAGAAATATGTAAAGGGAAAGAAGTGTGCATAAGAAATATGTAAAGGGAAAGAGGTGTGCATAAGAAATATGTAAAGGGAAAGAAGTGTGCATAAGAAATAAACACATGATGTGGGAACAAGCCCTCGAGTTAAATATGTAAAGGGAAAGAAGTGTGCATAAGAAATATGTAAAGGGAAAGAAGTGTGCATAAGAAATATGTAAAGGGAAAGAAGTGTGCATAAGAAATATGTAAAGGGAAAGAAGTGTGCATAAGAAATATGTAAAGGGAAAGAAGTGTGCATAAGAAATATGTAAAGGGAAAGAAGTGTGCATAAGACATATGTAAAGGGAAAGAAGTGTGCATAAGAAATATGTAAAGGGAAAGAAGTGTGCATAAGAAATATGTAAAGGGACAGAAGTGTGCATAAGAAATATGTAAAAGGAAAGAAGTGTGCATAAGAAATATGTAAAGGGAAAGAAGTGTGCATAAGAAATATGTAAAAGGAAAGAAGTGTGCATAAGAAATATGTAAAGGGAAAGAAGTGTGCATAAGAAATATGTAAAGGGAAAGAAGTGTGCATAAGAAATATGTAAAGGGAAAGAAGTGTGCATAATAAATATGTAAAGGGAAAGAAGTGTGCATAAGAAATACGTAAAGGGAAAGAAGTGTGTATAAGAAATATGTAAAGGGAAAGAAGTGTGCATAAGAAATATGTAAAGGGAAAGAAGTGTGCATAAGAAATATGTAAAGGGAAAGAAGTGTGCATAAGAAATATGTAAAGGGAAAGAAGTGTGCATAAGAAATATGTAAAGGGAAAGAAGTGTGCATAAGAAATATGTAAAGGGAAAGAAGTGTGCATAAGAAATATGTAAAGGGAAAGAAGTGTGCATAAGAAATATGTAAAGGGAAAGAAGTGTGCATAAGAAATATGTAAAGGGAAAGAAGTGTGCATAGGAAATATGTAAAGGGAAAGAAGTGTGCATAAGAAATATGTAAAGGGAAAGAAGTGTGCATAAGAAATATGTAAAGGGAAAGAAGTGTACATAAGAAATATGTAAAGGGAAAGGAGTGTGCATAAGAAATATGTAAAGGGAAAGAAGTGTGCATAAGAAATATGTAAAGGGAAAGAAGTGTGCATAAGAAATATGTAAAGGGAAAGAAGTGTGCATAAGAAATATGTAAATGGAAAGAAGTGTGCATAAGAAATATGTAAAGGGAAATAAGTGTGCATAAGAAATATGTAAAGGGAAAGAAGTGTGCATAAGAAATATGTAAAGGGAAAGAAGTGTGCATAAGAAATATGTAAAGGGAAAGAAGTGTGCATAAGAAATATGTAAAGGGAAAGAAGTGTGCATAAGAAATATGTAAAGGGAAAGAAGTGTGCATAAGAAATATGTAAAGGGAAAGAAGTGTGCATAAGAAATATGTAAAGGGAAAGAAGTGTGCATAAGAAATATGTAAAGGGAAAGAAGTGTGCATAAGAAATATGTAAAGGGAAAGAAGTGTGCATAAGAAATATGTAAAGGGAAAGAAGTGTGCATAAGAAATATGTAAAGGGACAGAAGTGTGCATAAGAAATATGTAAAGGGAAAGAAGTGTGCATAGGAAATATGTAAAGGAAAAGAAGTGTGCATAAGAAATATGTAAAGGGAAAGAAGTGTGCATAAGAAATATGTAAAGGGAAAGAAGTGTGCATAAGAAATATGTAAAGGGAAAGAAGTGTGCATAAGAAATATGTAAAGGGAAAGAAGTGTGCATAAGAAATATGTAAAGGGAAAGAAGTGTGCATAAGAAATATGTAAAGGGAAAGAAGTGTGCATACGAAATATGTAAAGGGAAAGAAGTGTGCATAAGAAATATGTAAAGGGAAAGAAGTGTGCATAAGAAATATGTAAAGGGAAAGAAGTGTGCATAAGAAATATGTAAAGGGAAAGAAGTGTGCATAAGAAATATGTAAAGGGAAAGAAGTGTGCATAAGAAATATGTAAAGGGAAAGAAGTGTGCATAAGAAATATGTAAAGGGAAAGAAGTTTGCATAAGAAATATGTAAAGGGAAAGAAGTGTGCATAAAAAAATAAACACATGATGTCGGGACAAGCCCTCGAGTTAAATATGTAAAGGGAAAGAAGTGTGCATAAGAAATATGTAAAGGGAAAGAAGTGTGCATAAGAAATATGTAAAGGGAAAGAAGTGTGCATAAGAAATATGTAAAGGGAAAGAAGTGTGCATAAGAAATATGTAAAGGGAAAGAAGTGTGCATAAGAAATATGTAAAGGGAAAGAAGTTTGCATAAGAAATATGTAAAGGGACAGAAGTGTGCATAAGAAATATGTAAAAGGAAAGAAGTGTGCATAAGAAATATGTAAAGGGAAAGAAGTGTGCATAAGAAATATGTAAAGGCAAAGAAGTGTGCATAAGAAATATGTAAAGGGAAAGAAGTGTGCATAATAATCATGTAAAGGGAAAGAAGTGTGCATAAGAAATATGTAAAGGGAAAGAAGTGTGTATAAGAAATATGTAAAGGGAAAGAAGTGTGCATAAGAAATATGTAAAGGGAAAGAAGTGTGCATAAGAAATAAACACATGATGTCGGGACAAGCCCTCGAGTTAAATATGTAAAGGGAAAGAAGTGTGCATAAGAAATATGTGAAGGGAAAGAAGTGTGCATAAGAAATATGTAAAGGGAAAGAAGTGTGCATAAGAAATATGTAAAGGGAAAGAAGTGTGCATAAGAAATATGTAAAGGGAAAGAAGTGTGCATAAGAAATAAACACATGATGTCGGGACAAGCCCTCGAGTTAAATATGTAAAGGGAAAGAAGTGTGCATAAGAAATATGTAAAGGGAAAGAAGTGTGCATAAGAAATATGTAAAGGGAAAGAAGTGTGCATAAGAAATATGTAAAGGGAAAGAAGTGTGCATAAGAAATATGTAAAGGGAAAGAAGTGTGCATAAGAAATATGTAAAGGGAAAGAAGTGTGCATAGGAAATATGTAAAGGGAAAGAAGTGTGCATAAGAAATATGTAAAGGGAAAGAAGTGTGCATAAGAAATATGTAAAGGGAAAGAAGTGTGCATAAGAAATATGTAAAGGGAAAGAAGTGTGCATAAGAAATATATAAAGGGAAAGAAGTGTGCATAAGAAATATGTAAAGGGAAAGAAGTGTGCATAAGAAATATGTAAAGGGAAAGAAGTGTGCATAAGAAATATGTAAAGGGAAAGAAGTGTGCATAGGAAATATGTAAAGGGAAAGAAGTGTGCATAAGAAATATGTAAAGGGAAAGAAGTGTGCATAAGAAATATGTAAAGGGAAAGAAGTGTGCATAAGAAATATGTAAAGGGAAAGAAGTGTGCATAAGAAATATGTAAAGGGAAAGAAGTGTGCATAAGAAATATGTAAAGGGAAAGAAGTGTGCATAAGAAATATGTAAAGGGAAAGAAGTGTGCATAAGAAATATGTAAAGGGAAAGAAGTGTGCATAAGAAATATGTAAAGGGAAAGAAGTGTGCATAAGAAATATGTAAAGGGAAAGAAGTGTGCATAAGAAATATGTAAAGGGAAAGAAGTGTGCATAAGAAATATGTAAAGGGAAAGAAGTGTGCATAAGAAATATGTAAAGGGAAAGAAGTGTGCATAAGAAATATGTAAAGGGAAAGAAGTGTGCATAAGAAATATGTAAACGGAAAGAAGTGTGCATAAGAAATATGTAAAGGGAAAGAAGTGTGCATAAGAAATATGTAAAGGGAAAGAAGTGTGCATAAGAAATATGTAAACGGAAAGAAGTGTGCATAAGAAATATGTAAAGGGAAAGAAGTGTGCATAAGAAATATGTAAAGGGAAAGAAGTGTGCATAAGAAATATGTAAAGGGAAAGAAGTGTGCATAAGAAATATGTAAAGGGAAAGAAGTGTGCATAAGAAATATGTAAAGGGACAGAAGTGTGCATAAGAAATATGTAAAGGGAAAGAAGTGTGAATAAGAAATATGTAAAGGGAAAGAAGTGTGCATAAGAAATATGTAAAGGGAAAGAAGTGTGCATAAGAAATATGTAAAGGGAAAGAGGTGTGCATAAGAAATATGTAAAGGGAAAGAAGTGTGCATAAGAAATAAACACATGATGTGGGAACAAGCCCTCGAGTTAAATATGTAAAGGGAAAGAAGTGTGCATAAGAAATATGTAAAGGGAAAGAAGTGTGCATAAGAAATATGTAAAGGGAAAGAAGTGTGCATAAGAAATATGTAAAGGGAAAGAAGTGTGCATAAGAAATATGTAAAGGGAAAGAAGTGTGCATAAGAAATATGTAAAGGGAAAGAAGTGTGCATAAGAAATATGTAAAGGGAAAGAAGTGTGCATAAGAAATATGTAAAGGGAAAGAAGTGTGCATAAGAAATATGTAAAGGGAAAGAAGTGTGCATAAGAAATATGTAAAGGGACAGAAGTGTGCATAAGAAATATGTAAAAGGAAAGAAGTGTGCATAAGAAATATGTAAAGGGACAGAAGTGTGCATAAGAAATATGTAAAAGGAAAGAAGTGTGCATAAGAAATATGTAAAGGGAAAGAAGTGTGCATAAGAAAAATGTAAAAGGAAAGAAGTGTGCATAAGAAATATGTAAAGGGAAAGAAGTGTGCATAAGAAATATGTAAAGGGAAAGAAGTGTGCATAATAAATATGTAAAGGGAAAGAAGTGTGCATAATAAATATGTAAAGGGAAAGAAGTGTGCATAATAAATATGTAAAGGGAAAGAAGTGTGTATAAGAAATATGTAAAGGGAAAGAAGTGTGCATAAGAAATATGTAAAGGGAAAGAAGTGTGCATAAGAAATATGTAAAGGGAAAGAAGTGTGCATAAGAAATATGTAAAGGGAAAGAAGTGTGCATAAGAAATATGTAAAGGGAAAGAAGTGTGCATAAGAAATATGTAAAGGGAAAGAAGTGTGCATAAGAAATATGTAAAGGGAAAGAAGTGTGCATAAGAAATATGTAAAGGGAAAGAAGTGTGCATAGGAAATATGTAAAGGGAAAGAAGTGTGCATAAGAAATATGTAAAGGGAAAGAAGTGTGCATAAGAAATATGTAAAGGGAAATAAGTGTACATAAGAAATATGTAAAGGGAAAGGAGTGTGCATAAGAAATATGTAAAGGGAAAGAAGTGTGCATAAGAAATATGTAAAGGGAAAGAAGTGTGCATAAGAAATATGTAAAGGGAAAGAAGTGTGCATAAGAAATATGTAAATGGAAAGAAGTGTGCATAAGAAATATGTAAAGGGAAAGAAGTGTGCATAAGAAATATGTAAAGGGAAAGAAGTGTGCATAAGAAATATGTAAAGGGAAAGAAGTGTGCATAAGAAATATGTAAAGGGAAAGAAGTGTGCATAAGAAATATGTAAAGGGAAAGAAGTGTGCATAAGAAATATGTAAAGGGAAAGAAGTGTGCATAAGAAATATGTAAAGGGAAAGAAGTGTGCATAAGAAATATGTAAAGGGAAAGAAGTGTGCATAAGAAATATGTAAAGGGAAATAAGTGTGCATACGAAATATGTAAAGGGAAAGAAGTGTGCATAAGAAATATGTAAAGGGAAAGAAGTGTGCATAAGAAATATGTAAAGGGAAAGAAGTGTGCATAAGAAATATGTAAAGGGAAAGAAGTGTGCATAAGAAATATGTAAAGGGAAAGAAGTGTGCATAAGAAATATGTAAAGGGACAGAAGTGTGCATAAGAAATATGTAAAGGAAAGAAGTGTGCATAAGAAATATGTAAAGGGACAGAAGTGTGCATAAGAAATATGTAAAAGGAAAGAAGTGTGCATAAGAAATATGTAAAGGGAAAGAAGTGTGCATAAGAAAAATGTAAAAGGAAAGAAGTGTGCATAAGAAATATGTAAAGGGAAAGAAGTGTGCATAAGAAATATGTAAAGGGAAAGAAGTGTGCATAATAAATATGTAAAGGGAAAGAAGTGTGCATAATAAATATGTAAAGGGAAAGAAGTGTGCATAATAAATATGTAAAGGGAAAGAAGTGTGTATAAGAAATATGTAAAGGGAAAGAAGTGTGCATAAGAAATATGTAAAGGGAAAGAAGTGTGCATAAGAAATATGTAAAGGGAAAGAAGTGTGCATAAGAAATATGTAAAGGAAAGAAGTGTGCATAGGAAATATGTAAAGGGAAAGAAGTGTGCATAAGAAATATGTAAAGGGAAAGAAGTGTGCATAAGAAATATGTAAAGGGAAATAAGTGTACATAAGAAATATGTAAAGGGAAAGGAGTGTGCATAAGAAATATGTAAAGGGAAAGAAGTGTGCATAAGAAATATGTAAAGGGAAAGAAGTGTGCATAAGAAATATGTAAAGGGAAAGAAGTGTGCATAAGAAATATGTAAATGGAAAGAAGTGTGCATAAGAAATATGTAAAGGGAAAGAAGTGTGCATAAGAAATATGTAAAGGGAAAGAAGTGTGCATAAGAAATATGTAAAGGGAAAGAAGTGTGCATAAGAAATATGTAAAGGGAAAGAAGTGTGCATAAGAAATATGTAAAGGGAAAGAAGTGTGCATAAGAAATATGTAAAGGGAAAGAAGTGTGCATAAGAAATATGTAAAGGGAAAGAAGTGTGCATAAGAAATATGTAAAGGGAAAGAAGTGTGCATAAGAAATATGTAAAGGGAAAGAAGTGTGCATAAGAAATATGTAAAGGGAAAGAAGTGTGCATAAGAAATATGTAAAGGGAAAGAAGTGTGCATAAGAAATAAGTAAAGGAAAGAAGTGGCATAAGAAATATGTAAAGGGAAAGAAGTGTGCATAAGAAATATGTAAAGGGAAAGAAGTGTGCATAAGAAATATGTAAAGGGAAAGAAGTGTGCATAAGAAATATGTAAAGGGAAAGAAGTGTGCATAAGAAATATGTAAAGGGAAAGAAGTGTGCATAAGAAATATGTAAAGGGAAAGAAGTGTGCATAAGAAATATGTAAAGGGAAAGAAGTGTGCATAAGAAATATGTAAAGGGAAAGAAGTGTGCATAAGAAATATGTAAAGGGAAAGAAGTGTGCATAAGAAATATGTAAAGGGAAAGAAGTGTGCATAAGAAATATGTAAAGGGAAAGAAGTGTGCATAAGAAATATGTAAAGGGAAAGAAGTGTGCATAAGAAATATGTAAAGGGAAAGAAGTGTGCATAAGAAATATGTAAAGGGAAAGAAGTGTGCATAAGAAATATGTAAAGGGAAAGAAGTGTGCATAAGAAATATGTAAAGGGAAAGAAGTGTGCATAAGAAATATGTAAAGGGAAAGAAGTGTGCATAAGAAATATGTAAAGGGAAAGAAGTGTGCATAAGAAATATGTAAAGGGAAAGAAGTGTGCATAAGAAATATGTAAAGGGAAAGAAGTGTGCATAAGAAATATGTAAAGGGAAAGAAGTGTGCATAAGAAATATGTAAAGGGAAAGAAGTGTGCATAAGAAATATGTAAAGGGAAAGAAGTGTGCATAAGAAATATGTAAAGGGAAAGAAGTGTGCATAAGAAATATGTAAAGGGAAAGAAGTGTGCATAAGAAATATGTAAAGGGAAAGAAGTGTGCATAAGAAATATGTAAAGGGAAAGAAGTGTGCATAAGAAATATGTAAAGGGAAAGAAGTGTGCATAAGAAATATGTAAAGGGAAAGAAGTGTGCATAAGAAATATGTAAAGGGAAAGAAGTGTGCATAAGAAATATGTAAAGGGAAAGAAGTGTGCATAAGAAATATGTAAAGGGAAAGAAGTGTGCATAAGAAATATGTAAAGGGAAAGAAGTGTGCATAAGAAATATGTAAAGGGAAAGAAGTGTGCATAAGAAATATGTAAAGGGAAAGAAGTGTGCATAAGAAATATGTAAAGGGAAAGAAGTGTGCATAAGAAATATGTAAAGGGAAAGAAGTGTGCATAAGAAATATGTAAAGGGAAAGAAGTGTGCATAAGAAATATGTAAAGGGAAAGAAGTGTGCATAAGAAATATGTAAAGGGAAAGAAGTGTGCATAAGAAATATGTAAAGGGAAAGAAGTGTGCATAAGAAATATGTAAAGGGAAAGAAGTGTGCATAAGAAATATGTAAAGGGAAAGAAGTGTGCATAAGAAATATGTAAAGGGAAAGAAGTGTGCATAAGAAATATGTAAAGGGAAAGAAGTGTGCATAAGAAATATGTAAAGGGAAAGAAGTGTGCATAAGAAATATGTAAAGGGAAAGAAGTGTGCATAAGAAATATGTAAAGGGAAAGAAGTGTGCATAAGAAATATGTAAAGGGAAAGAAGTGTGCATAAGAAATATGTAAAGGGAAAGAAGTGTGCATAAGAAATATGTAAAGGGAAAGAAGTGTGCATAAGAAATATGTAAAGGGAAAGAAGTGTGCATAAGAAATATGTAAAGGGAAAGAAGTGTGCATAAGAAATATGTAAAGGGAAAGAAGTGTGCATAAGAAATATGTAAAGGGAAAGAAGTGTGCATAAGAAATATGTAAAGGGAAAGAAGTGTGCATAAGAAATATGTAAAGGGAAAGAAGTGTGCATAAGAAATATGTAAAGGGAAAGAAGTGTGCATAAGAAATATGTAAAGGGAAAGAAGTGTGCATAAGAAATATGTAAAGGGAAAGAAGTGTGCATAAGAAATATGTAAAGGGAAAGAAGTGTGCATAAGAATAAGAAATATGTAAAGGGAAAGAAGTGTGCATAAGAAATATGTAAAGGGAAAGAAGTGTGCATAAGAAATATGTAAAGGGAAAGAAGTGTGCATAAGAAATATGTAAAGGGAAAGAAGTGTGCATAAGAAATATGTAAAGGGAAAGAAGTGTGCATAAGAAATATGTAAAGGGAAAGAAGTGTGCATAAGAAATATGTAAAGGGAAAGAAGTGTGCATAAGAAATATGTAAAGGGAAAGAAGTGTGCATAAGAAATATGTAAAGGGAAAGAAGTGTGCATAAGAAATATGTAAAGGGAAAGAAGTGTGCATAAGAAATATGTAAAGGGAAAGAAGTGTGCATAAGAAATATGTAAAGGGAAAGAAGTGTGCATAAGAAATATGTAAAGGGAAAGAAGTGTGCATAAGAAATATGTAAAGGGAAAGAAGTGTGCATAAGAAATATGTAAAGGGAAAGAAGTGTGCATAAGAAATATGTAAAGGGAAAGAAGTGTGCATAAGAAATATGTAAAGGGAAAGAAGTGTGCATAAGAAATATGTAAAGGGAAAGAAGTGTGCATAAGAAATATGTAAAGGGAAAGAAGTGTGCATAAGAAATATGTAAAGGGAAAGAAGTGTGCATAAGAAATATGTAAAGGGAAAGAAGTGTGCATAAGAAATATGTAAAGGGAAAGAAGTGTGCATAAGAAATATGTAAAGGGAAAGAAGTGTGCATAAGAAATATGTAAAGGGAAAGAAGTGTGCATAAGAAATATGTAAAGGGAAAGAAGTGTGCATAAGAAATATGTAAAGGGAAAGAAGTGTGCATAAGAAATATGTAAAGGGAAAGAAGTGTGCATAAGAAATATGTAAAGGGAAAGAAGTGTGCATAAGAAATATGTAAAGGGAAAGAAGTGTGCATAAGAAATATGTAAAGGGAAAGAAGTGTGCATAAGAAATATGTAAAGGGAAAGAAGTGTGCATAAGAAATATGTAAAGGGAAAGAAGTGTGCATAAGAAATATGTAAAGGGAAAGAAGTGTGCATAAGAAATATGTAAAGGGAAAGAAGTGTGCATAAGAAATATGTAAAGGGAAAGAAGTGTGCATAAGAAATATGTAAAGGGAAAGAAGTGTGCATAAGAAATATGTAAAGGGAAAGAAGTGTGCATAAGAAATATGTAAAGGGAAAGAAGTGTGCATAAGAAATATGTAAAGGGAAAGAAGTGTGCATAAGAAATATGTAAAGGGAAAGAAGTGTGCATAAGAAATATGTAAAGGGAAAGAAGTGTGCATAAGAAATATGTAAAGGGAAAGAAGTGTGCATAAGAAATATGTAAAAGTGTGCATAAGAAATATGTAAAGGGAAAGAAGTGTGCATAAGAAATATGTAAAGGGAAAGAAGTGTGCATAAGAAATATGTAAAGGGAAAGAAGTGTGCATAAGAAATATGTAAAGGGAAAGAAGTGTGCATAAGAAATATGTAAAGGGAAAGAAGTGTGCATAAGAAATATGTAAAGGGAAAGAAGTGTGCATAAGAAATATGTAAAGGGAAAGAAGTGTGCATAAGAAATATGTAAAGGGAAAGAAGTGTGCATAAGAAATATGTAAAGGGAAAGAAGTGTGCATAAGAAATATGTAAAGGGAAAGAAGTGTGCATAAGAAATATGTAAAGGGAAAGAAGTGTGCATAAGAAATATGTAAAGGGAAAGAAGTGTGCATAAGAAATATGTAAAGGGAAAGAAGTGTGCATAAGAAATATGTAAAGGGAAAGAAGTGTGCATAAGAAATATGTAAAGGGAAAGAAGTGTGCATAAGAAATATGTAAAGGGAAAGAAGTGTGCATAAGAAATATGTAAAGGGAAAGAAGTGTGCATAAGAAATATGTAAAGGGAAAGAAGTGTGCATAAGAAATATGTAAAGGGAAAGAAGTGTGCATAAGAAATATGTAAAGGGAAAGAAGTGTGCATAAGAAATATGTAAAGGGAAAGAAGTGTGCATAAGAAATATGTAAAGGGAAAGAAGTGTGCATAAGAAATATGTAAAGGGAAAGAAGTGTGCATAAGAAATATGTAAAGGGAAAGAAGTGTGCATAAGAAATATGTAAAGGGAAAGAAGTGTGCATAAGAAATATGTAAAGGGAAAGAAGTGTGCATAAGAAATATGTAAAGGGAAAGAAGTGTGCATAAGAAATATGTAAAGGGAAAGAAGTGTGCATAAGAAATATGTAAAGGGAAAGAAGTGTGCATAAGAAATATGTAAAGGGAAAGAAGTGTGCATAAGAAATATGTAAAGGGAAAGAAGTGTGCATAAGAAATATGTAAAGGGAAAGAAGTGTGCATAAGAAATATGTAAAGGGAAAGAAGTGTGCATAAGAAATATGTAAAGGGAAAGAAGTGTGCATAAGAAATATGTAAAGGGAAAGAAGTGTGCATAAGAAATATGTAAAGGGAAAGAAGTGTGCATAAGAAATATGTAAAGGGAAAGAAGTGTGCATAAGAAATATGTAAAGGGAAAGAAGTGTGCATAAGAAATATGTAAAGGGAAAGAAGTGTGCATAAGAAATATGTAAAGGGAAAGAAGTGTGCATAAGAAATATGTAAAGGGAAAGAAGTGTGCATAAGAAATATGTAAAGGGAAAGAAGTGTGCATAAGAAATATGTAAAGGGAAAGAAGTGTGCATAAGAAATATGTAAAGGGAAAGAAGTGTGCATAAGAAATATGTAAAGGGAAAGAAGTGTGCATAAGAAATATGTAAAGGGAAAGAAGTGTGCATAAGAAATATGTAAAGGGAAAGAAGTGTGCATAAGAAATATGTAAAGGGAAAGAAGTGTGCATAAGAAATATGTAAAGGGAAAGAAGTGTGCATAAGAAATATGTAAAGGGAAAGAAGTGTGCATAAGAAATATGTAAAGGGAAAGAAGTGTGCATAAGAAATATGTAAAGGGAAAGAAGTGTGCATAAGAAATATGTAAAGGGAAAGAAGTGTGCATAAGAAATATGTAAAGGGAAAGAAGTGTGCATAAGAAATATGTAAAGGGAAAGAAGTGTGCATAAGAAATATGTAAAGGGAAAGAAGTGTGCATAAGAAATATGTAAAGGGAAAGAAGTGTGCATAAGAAATATGTAAAGGGAAAGAAGTGTGCATAAGAAATATGTAAAGGGAAAGAAGTGTGCATAAGAAATATGTAAAGGGAAAGAAGTGTGCATAAGAAATATGTAAAGGGAAAGAAGTGTGCATAAGAAATATGTAAAGGGAAAGAAGTGTGCATAAGAAATATGTAAAGGGAAAGAAGTGTGCATAAGAAATATGTAAAGGGAAAGAAGTGTGCATAAGAAATATGTAAAGGGAAAGAAGTGTGCATAAGAAATATGTAAAGGGAAAGAAGTGTGCATAAGAAATATGTAAAGGGAAAGAAGTGTGCATAAGAAATATGTAAAGGGAAAGAAGTGTGCATAAGAAATATGTAAAGGGAAAGAAGTGTGCATAAGAAATATGTAAAGGGAAAGAAGTGTGCATAAGAAATATGTAAAGGGAAAGAAGTGTGCATAAGAAATATGTAAAGGGAAAGAAGTGTGCATAAGAAATATGTAAAGGGAAAGAAGTGTGCATAAGAAATATGTAAAGGGAAAGAAGTGTGCATAAGAAATATGTAAAGGGAAAGAAGTGTGCATAAGAAATATGTAAAGGGAAAGAAGTGTGCATAAGAAATATGTAAAGGGAAAGAAGTGTGCATAAGAAATATGTAAAGGGAAAGAAGTGTGCATAAGAAATATGTAAAGGGAAAGAAGTGTGCATAAGAAATATGTAAAGGGAAAGAAGTGTGCATAAGAAATATGTAAAGGGAAAGAAGTGTGCATAAGAAATATGTAAAGGGAAAGAAGTGTGCATAAGAAATATGTAAAGGGAAAGAAGTGTGCATAAGAAATATGTAAAGGGAAAGAAGTGTGCATAAGAAATATGTAAAGGGAAAGAAGTGTGCATAAGAAATATGTAAAGGGAAAGAAGTGTGCATAAGAAATATGTAAAGGGAAAGAAGTGTGCATAAGAAATATGTAAAGGGAAAGAAGTGTGCATAAGAAATATGTAAAGGGAAAGAAGTGTGCATAAGAAATATGTAAAGGGAAAGAAGTGTGCATAAGAAATATGTAAAGGGAAAGAAGTGTGCATAAGAAATATGTAAAGGGAAAGAAGTGTGCATAAGAAATATGTAAAGGGAAAGAAGTGTGCATAAGAAATATGTAAAGGGAAAGAAGTGTGCATAAGAAATATGTAAAGGGAAAGAAGTGTGCATAAGAAATATGTAAAGGGAAAGAAGTGTGCATAAGAAATATGTAAAGGGAAAGAAGTGTGCATAAGAAATATGTAAAGGGAAAGAAGTGTGCATAAGAAATATGTAAAGGGAAAGAAGTGTGCATAAGAAATATGTAAAGGGAAAGAAGTGTGCATAAGAAATATGTAAAGGGAAAGAAGTGTGCATAAGAAATATGTAAAGGGAAAGAAGTGTGCATAAGAAATATGTAAAGGGAAAGAAGTGTGCATAAGAAATATGTAAAGGGAAAGAAGTGTGCATAAGAAATATGTAAAGGGAAAGAAGTGTGCATAAGAAATATGTAAAGGGAAAGAAGTGTGCATAAGAAATATGTAAAGGGAAAGAAGTGTGCATAAGAAATATGTAAAGGGAAAGAAGTGTGCATAAGAAATATGTAAAGGGAAAGAAGTGTGCATAAGAAATATGTAAAGGGAAAGAAGTGTGCATAAGAAATATGTAAAGGGAAAGAAGTGTGCATAAGAAATATGTAAAGGGAAAGAAGTGTGCATAAGAAATATGTAAAGGGAAAGAAGTGTGCATAAGAAATATGTAAAGGGAAAGAAGTGTGCATAAGAAATATGTAAAGGGAAAGAAGTGTGCATAAGAAATATGTAAAGGGAAAGAAGTGTGCATAAGAAATATGTAAAGGGAAAGAAGTGTGCATAAGAAATATGTAAAGGGAAAGAAGTGTGCATAAGAAATATGTAAAGGGAAAGAAGTGTGCATAAGAAATATGTAAAGGGAAAGAAGTGTGCATAAGAAATATGTAAAGGGAAAGAAGTGTGCATAAGAAATATGTAAAGGGAAAGAAGTGTGCATAAGAAATATGTAAAGGGAAAGAAGTGTGCATAAGAAATATGTAAAGGGAAAGAAGTGTGCATAAGAAATATGTAAAGGGAAAGAAGTGTGCATAAGAAATATGTAAAGGGAAAGAAGTGTGCATAAGAAATATGTAAAGGGAAAGAAGTGTGCATAAGAAATATGTAAAGGGAAAGAAGTGTGCATAAGAAATATGTAAAGGGAAAGAAGTGTGCATAAGAAATATGTAAAGGGAAAGAAGTGTGCATAAGAAATATGTAAAGGGAAAGAAGTGTGCATAAGAAATATGTAAAGGGAAAGAAGTGTGCATAAGAAATATGTAAAGGGAAAGAAGTGTGCATAAGAAATATGTAAAGGGAAAGAAGTGTGCATAAGAAATATGTAAAGGGAAAGAAGTGTGCATAAGAAATATGTAAAGGGAAAGAAGTGTGCATAAGAAATATGTAAAGGGAAAGAAGTGTGCATAAGAAATATGTAAAGGGAAAGAAGTGTGCATAAGAAATATGTAAAGGGAAAGAAGTGTGCATAAGAAATATGTAAAGGGAAAGAAGTGTGCATAAGAAATATGTAAAGGGAAAGAAGTGTGCATAAGAAATATGTAAAGGGAAAGAAGTGTGCATAAGAAATATGTAAAGGGAAAGAAGTGTGCATAAGAAATATGTAAAGGGAAAGAAGTGTGCATAAGAAATATGTAAAGGGAAAGAAGTGTGCATAAGAAATATGTAAAGGGAAAGAAGTGTGCATAAGAAATATGTAAAGGGAAAGAAGTGTGCATAAGAAATATGTAAAGGGAAAGAAGTGTGCATAAGAAATATGTAAAGGGAAAGAAGTGTGCATAAGAAATATGTAAAGGGAAAGAAGTGTGCATAAGAAATATGTAAAGGGAAAGAAGTGTGCATAAGAAATATGTAAAGGGAAAGAAGTGTGCATAAGAAATATGTAAAGGGAAAGAAGTGTGCATAAGAAATATGTAAAGGGAAAGAAGTGTGCATAAGAAATATGTAAAGGGAAAGAAGTGTGCATAAGAAATATGTAAAGGGAAAGAAGTGTGCATAAGAAATATGTAAAGGGAAAGAAGTGTGCATAAGAAATATGTAAAGGGAAAGAAGTGTGCATAAGAAATATGTAAAGGGAAAGAAGTGTGCATAAGAAATATGTAAAGGGAAAGAAGTGTGCATAAGAAATATGTAAAGGGAAAGAAGTGTGCATAAGAAATATGTAAAGGGAAAGAAGTGTGCATAAGAAATATGTAAAGGGAAAGAAGTGTGCATAAGAAATATGTAAAGGGAAAGAAGTGTGCATAAGAAATATGTAAAGGGAAAGAAGTGTGCATAAGAAATATGTAAAGGGAAAGAAGTGTGCATAAGAAATATGTAAAGGGAAAGAAGTGTGCATAAGAAATATGTAAAGGGAAAGAAGTGTGCATAAGAAATATGTAAAGGGAAAGAAGTGTGCATAAGAAATATGTAAAGGGAAAGAAGTGTGCATAAGAAATATGTAAAGGGAAAGAAGTGTGCATAAGAAATATGTAAAGGGAAAGAAGTGTGCATAAGAAATATGTAAAGGGAAAGAAGTGTGCATAAGAAATATGTAAAGGGAAAGAAGTGTGCATAAGAAATATGTAAAGGGAAAGAAGTGTGCATAAGAAATATGTAAAGGGAAAGAAGTGTGCATAAGAAATATGTAAAGGGAAAGAAGTGTGCATAAGAAATATGTAAAGGGAAAGAAGTGTGCATAAGAAATATGTAAAGGGAAAGAAGTGTGCATAAGAAATATGTAAAGGGAAAGAAGTGTGCATAAGAAATATGTAAAGGGAAAGAAGTGTGCATAAGAAATATGTAAAGGGAAAGAAGTGTGCATAAGAAATATGTAAAGGGAAAGAAGTGTGCATAAGAAATATGTAAAGGGAAAGAAGTGTGCATAAGAAATATGTAAAGGGAAAGAAGTGTGCATAAGAAATATGTAAAGGGAAAGAAGTGTGCATAAGAAATATGTAAAGGGAAAGAAGTGTGCATAAGAAATATGTAAAGGGAAAGAAGTGTGCATAAGAAATATGTAAAGGGAAAGAAGTGTGCATAAGAAATATGTAAAGGGAAAGAAGTGTGCATAAGAAATATGTAAAGGGAAAGAAGTGTGCATAAGAAATATGTAAAGGGAAAGAAGTGTGCATAAGAAATATGTAAAGGGAAAGAAGTGTGCATAAGAAATATGTAAAGGGAAAGAAGTGTGCATAAGAAATATGTAAAGGGAAAGAAGTGTGCATAAGAAATATGTAAAGGGAAAGAAGTGTGCATAAGAAATATGTAAAGGGAAAGAAGTGTGCATAAGAAATATGTAAAGGGAAAGAAGTGTGCATAAGAAATATGTAAAGGGAAAGAAGTGTGCATAAGAAATATGTAAAGGGAAAGAAGTGTGCATAAGAAATATGTAAAGGGAAAGAAGTGTGCATAAGAAATATGTAAAGGGAAAGAAGTGTGCATAAGAAATATGTAAAGGGAAAGAAGTGTGCATAAGAAATATGTAAAGGGAAAGAAGTGTGCATAAGAAATATGTAAAGGGAAAGAAGTGTGCATAAGAAATATGTAAAGGGAAAGAAGTGTGCATAAGAAATATGTAAAGGGAAAGAAGTGTGCATAAGAAATATGTAAAGGGAAAGAAGTGTGCATAAGAAATATGTAAAGGGAAAGAAGTGTGCATAAGAAATATGTAAAGGGAAAGAAGTGTGCATAAGAAATATGTAAAGGGAAAGAAGTGTGCATAAGAAATATGTAAAGGGAAAGAAGTGTGCATAAGAAATATGTAAAGGGAAAGAAGTGTGCATAAGAAATATGTAAAGGGAAAGAAGTGTGCATAAGAAATATGTAAAGGGAAAGAAGTGTGCATAAGAAATATGTAAAGGGAAAGAAGTGTGCATAAGAAATATGTAAAGGGAAAGAAGTGTGCATAAGAAATATGTAAAGGGAAAGAAGTGTGCATAAGAAATATGTAAAGGGAAAGAAGTGTGCATAAGAAATATGTAAAGGGAAAGAAGTGTGCATAAGAAATATGTAAAGGGAAAGAAGTGTGCATAAGAAATATGTAAAGGGAAAGAAGTGTGCATAAGAAATATGTAAAGGGAAAGAAGTGTGCATAAGAAATATGTAAAGGGAAAGAAGTGTGCATAAGAAATATGTAAAGGGAAAGAAGTGTGCATAAGAAATATGTAAAGGGAAAGAAGTGTGCATAAGAAATATGTAAAGGGAAAGAAGTGTGCATAAGAAATATGTAAAGGGAAAGAAGTGTGCATAAGAAATATGTAAAGGGAAAGAAGTGTGCATAAGAAATATGTAAAGGGAAAGAAGTGTGCATAAGAAATATGTAAAGGGAAAGAAGTGTGCATAAGAAATATGTAAAGGGAAAGAAGTGTGCATAAGAAATATGTAAAGGGAAAGAAGTGTGCATAAGAAATATGTAAAGGGAAAGAAGTGTGCATAAGAAATATGTAAAGGGAAAGAAGTGTGCATAAGAAATATGTAAAGGGAAAGAAGTGTGCATAAGAAATATGTAAAGGGAAAGAAGTGTGCATAAGAAATATGTAAAGGGAAAGAAGTGTGCATAAGAAATATGTAAAGGGAAAGAAGTGTGCATAAGAAATATGTAAATGGAAAGAAGTGTGCATAAGAAATATGTAAAGGGAAAGAAGTGTGCATAAGAAATATGTAAAGGGAAAGAAGTGTGCATAAGAAATATGTAAAGGGAAAGAAGTGTGCATAAGAAATATGTAAAGGGAAAGAAGTGTGCATAAGAAATATGTAAAGGGAAAGAAGTGTGCATAAGAAATATGTAAAGGGAAAGAAGTGTGCATAAGAAATATGTAAAGGGAAAGAAGTGTGCATAAGAAATATGTAAAGGGAAAGAAGTGTGCATAAGAAATATGTATAGGGAAAGAAGTGTGCATAAGAAATATGTAAAGGGAAAGAAGTGTGCATAAGAAATATGTAAAGGGAAAGAAGTGTGCATAAGAAATATGTAAAGGGAAAAAGTGTGCATAAGAAATATGTAAAGGGAAAGAAGTGTGCATAAGAAATATGTAAAGGGAAAGAAGTGTGCATAAGAAATATGTAAGGGAAAGAAGTGTGCATAAGAAATATGTAAAGGGAAAGAAGTGTGCATAAGAAATATGTAAAGGGAAAGAAGTGTGCATAAGAAATATGTAAAGGGAAAGAAGTGTGCATAAGAAATATGTAAAGGGAAAGAAGTGTGCATAAGAAATATGTAAAGGGAAAGAAGTGTGCATAAGAAATATGTAAAGGGAAAGAAGTGTGCATAAGAAATATGTAAAGGGAAAGAAGTGTGCATAAGAAATATGTAAAGGGAAAGAAGTGTGCATAAGAAATATGTAAAGGGAAAGAAGTGTGCATAAGAAATATGTAAAGGGAAAGAAGTGTGCATAAGAAATAAACACATGATGTCGGGACAAGCCCTCGAGTTAAATATGTAAAGGGAAAGAAGTGTGCATAAGAAATAATAAAGGGAAAGAAGTGTGCATAAGAAATATGTAAAGGGAAAGAAGTGTGCATAAGAAATATGTAAAGGGAAAGAAGTGTGCATAAGAAATATGTAAAGGGAAAGAAGTGTGCATAAGAAATATGTAAAGGGAAAGAAGTGTGCATAAGAAATATGTAAAGGGAAAGAAGTGTGCATAAGAAATATGTAAAGGGAAAAAAGTGTGCATAAGAAATATGTAAAGGGAAAAAAGTGTGCATAAGAAATATGTAAAGGGAAAGAAGTGTGCATAAGAAATATGTAAAGGGAAAGAAGTGTGCATAAGAAATATGTAAAGGGAAAGAAGTGTGCATAAGAAATATGTAAAGGGAAAAAAGTGTGCATAAGAAATATGTAAAGGGAAAGAAGTGTGCATAAGAAATATGTAAAGGGAAAGAAGTGTGCATGAGAAATATGTAAAGGGAAAGAAGTGTGCATAAGAAATAATAAAGGGAAAGAAGTGTGCATAAGAAATATGTAAAGGGAAAGAAGTGTGCATAAGAAATATGTAAAGGGAAAGAAGTGTGCATAAGAAATATGTAAAGGGAAAGAAGTGTGCATAAGAAATATGTAAAGGGAAAGAAGTGTGCATAAGAAATATGTAAAGGGAAAGAAGTGTGCATAAGAAATATGTAAAGGGAAAGAAGTGTGCATAAGAAATATGTAAAGGGAAAGAAGTGTGCATAAGAAATATGTAAAGGGAAAGAAGTGTGCATAAGAAATATGTAAAGGGAAAGAAGTGTGCATAAGAAATATGTAAAGGGAAAGAAGTGTGCATAAGAAATATGCAAAGGGAAAGAAGTGTGCATAATAAATATGTAAAGGGAAAGAAGTGTGCATAAGAAATATGTAAAGGGAAAGAAGTGTGCATAAGAAATATGTAAAGGGAAAGAAGTGTGCATAAGAAATATGTAAAGGGAAAGAAGTGTGCATAAGAAATATGCAAAGGGAAAGAAGTGTGCATAATAAATATGTAAAGGGAAAGAAGTGTGCATAAGAAATATGTAAAGGGAAAGAAGTGTGCATAAGAAATATGTAAAGGGAAAGAAGTGTGCATAAGAAATATGTAAAGGGAAAGAAGTGTGCATAAGAAATATGTAAAGGGAAAGAAGTGTGCATAAGAAATATGTAAAGGGAAAGAAGTGTGCATAAGAAATATGTAAAGGGAAAGAAGTGTGCATAAGAAATATGTAAAGGGAAAGAAGTGTGCATAAGAAATATGTAAAGGGAAAGAAGTGTGCATAAGAAATATGTAAAGGGAAAGAAGTGTGCATAAGAAATATGTAAAGGGAAAGAAGTGTGCATAAGAAATAAACACATGATGTCGGGACAAGCCCTCGAGTTAAATATGTAAAGGGAAAGAAGTGTGCATAAGAAATAATAAAGGGAAAGAAGTGTGCATAAGAAATATGTAAAGGGAAAGAAGTGTGCATAAGAAATATGTAAAGGGAAAGAAGTGTGCATAAGAAATATGTAAAGGGAAAGAAGTGTGCATAAGAAATATGTAAAGGGAAAGAAGTGTGCATAAGAAATATGTAAAGGGAAAGAAGTGTGCATAAGAAATATGTAAAGGGAAAAAAGTGTGCATAAGAAATATGTAAAGGGAAAAAAGTGTGCATAAGAAATATGTAAAGGGAAAGAAGTGTGCATAAGAAATATGTAAAGGGAAAGAAGTGTGCATAAGAAATATGTAAAGGGAAAGAAGTGTGCATAAGAAATATGTAAAGGGAAAAAAGTGTGCATAAGAAATATGTAAAGGGAAAGAAGTGTGCATAAGAAATATGTAAAGGGAAAGAAGTGTGCATGAGAAATATGTAAAGGGAAAGAAGTGTGCATAAGAAATAATAAAGGGAAAGAAGTGTGCATAAGAAATATGTAAAGGGAAAGAAGTGTGCATAAGAAATATGTAAAGGGAAAGAAGTGTGCATAAGAAATATGTAAAGGGAAAGAAGTGTGCATAAGAAATATGTAAAGGGAAAGAAGTGTGCATAAGAAATATGTAAAGGGAAAGAAGTGTGCATAAGAAATATGTAAAGGGAAAGAAGTGTGCATAAGAAATATGTAAAGGGAAAGAAGTGTGCATAAGAAATATGTAAAGGGAAAGAAGTGTGCATAAGAAATATGTAAAGGGAAAGAAGTGTGCATAAGAAATATGTAAAGGGAAAGAAGTGTGCATAAGAAATATGCAAAGGGAAAGAAGTGTGCATAATAAATATGTAAAGGGAAAGAAGTGTGCATAAGAAATATGTAAAGGGAAAGAAGTGTGCATAAGAAATATGTAAAGGGAAAGAAGTGTGCATAAGAAATATGTAAAGGGAAAGAAGTGTGCATAAGAAATATGCAAAGGGAAAGAAGTGTGCATAATAAATATGTAAAGGGAAAGAAGTGTGCATAAGAAATATGTAAAGGGAAAGAAGTGTGCATAAGAAATATGTAAAGGGAAAGAAGTGTGCATAAGAAATATGTAAAGGGAAAGAAGTGTGCATAAGAAATATGTAAAGGGAAAGAAGTGTGCATAAGAAATATGTAAAGGGAAAGAAGTGTGCATAAGAAATATGTAAAGGGAAAGAAGTGTGCATAAGAAATATGTAAAGGGAAAGAAGTGTGCATAAGAAATATGTAAAGGGAAAGAAGTGTGCATAAGAAATATGTAAAGGGAAAGAAGTGTGCATAAGAAATATGTAAAGGGAAAGAAGTGTGCATACGAAATATGTAAAGGGAAAGAAGTGTGCATAAGAAATATGTAAAGGGAAAGAAGTGTGCATAAGAAATATGTAAAGGGAAAGAAGTGTGCATAAGAAATATGTAAAGGGAAAGAAGTGTGCATAAGAAATATGTAAAGGGAAAGAAGTGTGCATAAGAAATATGTAAAGGGAAAGAAGTGTGCATAAGAAATATGTAAAGGGAAAGAAGTGTGCATAAGAAATATGTAAAGGGAAAGAAGTGTGCATAAGAAATATGTAAAGGGAAAGAAGTGTGCATAAGAAATATGTAAAGGGAAAGAAGTGTGCATAAGAAATATGTAAAGGGAAAGAAGTGTGCATAAGAAATATGTAAAGGGAAAGAAGTGTGCATAAGAAATATGTAAAGGGAAAGAAGTGTGCATAAGAAATATGTAAAGGGAAAGAAGTGTGCATAAGAAATATGTAAAGGGAAAGAAGTGTGCATAAGAAATATGTAAAGGGAAAGAAGTGTGCATAAGAAATATGTAAAGGGAAAGAAGTGTGCATAAGAAATATGTAAAGGGAAAGAAGTGTGCATAAGAAATATGTAAAGGGAAAGAAGTGTGCATAAGAAATATGTAAAGGGAAAGAAGTGTGCATACGAAATATGTAAAGGGAAAGAAGTGTGCATAAGAAATATGTAAAGGGAAAGAAGTGTGCATAAGAAATATGTAAAGGGAAAGAAGTGTGCATAAGAAATATGTAAAGGGAAAGAAGTGTGCATAAGAAATATGTAAAGGGAAAGAAGTGTGCATAAGAAATATGTAAAGGGAAAGAAGTGTGCATAAGAAATATGTAAAGGGAAAGAAGTGTGCATAAGAAATATGTAAAGGGAAAGAAGTGTGCATAAGAAATATGTAAAGGGAAAGAAGTGTGCATAAGAAATATGTAAAGGGAAAGAAGTGTGCATAAGAAATATGTAAAGGGAAAGAAGTGTGCATAAGAAATATGTAAAGGGAAAGAAGTGTGCATAAGAAATATGTAAAGGGAAAGAAGTGTGCATAAGAAATATGTAAAGGGAAAGAAGTGTGCATAAGAAATATGTAAAGGGAAAGAAGTGTGCATAAGAAATATGTAAAGGGAAAGAAGTGTGCATAAGAAATATGTAAAGGGAAAGAAGTGTGCATAAGAAATATGTAAAGGGAAAGAAGTGTGCATAAGAAATATGTAAAGGGAAAGAAGTGTGCATAAGAAATATGTAAAGGGAAAGAAGTGTGCATAAGAAATATGTAAAGGGAAAGAAGTGTGCATAAGAAATATGTAAAGGGAAAGAAGTGTGCATAAGAAATATGTAAAGGGAAAGAAGTGTGCATAAGAAATATGTAAAGGGAAAGAAGTGTGCATAAGAAATATGTAAAGGGAAAGAAGTGTGCATAAGAAATATGTAAAGGGAAAGAAGTGTGCATAAGAAATATGTAAAGGGAAAGAAGTGTGCATAAGAAATATGTAAAGGGAAAGAAGTGTGCATAAGAAATATGTAAAGGGAAAGAAGTGTGCATAAGAAATATGTAAAGGGAAAGAAGTGTGCATAAGAAATATGTAAAGGGAAAGAAGTGTGCATAAGAAATATGTAAAGGGAAAGAAGTGTGCATAAGAAATATGTAAAGGGAAAGAAGTGTGCATAAGAAATATGCAAAGGGAAAGAAGTGTGCATAAGAAATATGTAAAGGGAAAGAAGTGTGCATAAGAAATATGTAAAGGGAAAGAAGTGTGCATAAGAAATATGTAAAGGGAAAGAAGTGTGCATAAGAAATATGTAAAGGGAAAGAAGTGTGCATAAGAAATATGTAAAGGGAAAGAAGTGTGCATAAGAAATATGTAAAGGGAAAGAAGTGTGCATAAGAAATATGTAAAGGGAAAGAAGTGTGCATAATAAATATGTAAAGGGAAAGAAGTGTGCATAATAAATATGTAAAGGGAAAGAAGTGTGCATAATAAATATGTAAAGGGAAAGAAGTGTGCATAAGAAATATGTAAAGGGAAAGAAGTGTGCATACGAAATATGTAAAGGGAAAGAAGTGTGCATACGAAATATGTAAAGGGAAAGAAGTGTGCATAAGAAATATGTAAAGGGAAAGAAGTGTGCATAAGAAATATGTAAAGGGAAAGAAGTGTGCATAAGAAATATGTAAAGGGAAAGAAGTGTGCATAAGAAATATGTAAAGGGAAAGAAGTGTGCATAAGAAATATGTAAAGGGAAAGAAGTGTGCATAAGAAATATGTAAAGGGAAAGAAGTGTGCATAAGAAATATGTAAAGGGAAAGAAGTGTGCATAAGAAATATGTAAAGGGAAAGAAGTGTGCATAAGAAATATGTAAAGGGAAAGAAGTGTGCATAAGAAATATGTAAAGGGAAAGAAGTGTGCATAAGAAATATGTAAAGGGAAAGAAGTGTGCATAAGAAATATGTAAAGGGAAAGAAGTGTGCATAAGAAATATGTAAAGGGAAAGAAGTGTGCATAAGAAATATGTAAAGGGAAAGAAGTGTGCATAAGAAATATGTAAAGGGAAAGAAGTGTGCATAAGAAATATGTAAAGGGAAAGAAGTGTGCATAAGAAATATGTAAAGGGAAAGAAGTGTGCATAAGAAATATGTAAAGGGAAAGAAGTGTGCATAAGAAATATGTAAAGGGAAAGAAGTGTGCATAAGAAATATGTAAAGGGAAAGAAGTGTGCATAAGAAATATGTAAAGGGAAAGAAGTGTGCATAAGAAATATGTAAAGGGAAAGAAGTGTGCATAAGAAATATGTAAAGGGAAAGAAGTGTGCATAAGAAATATGTAAAGGGAAAGAAGTGTGCATAAGAAATATGTAAAGGGAAAGAAGTGTGCATAAGAAATATGTAAAGGGAAAGAAGTGTGCATAAGAAATATGTAAAGGGAAAGAAGTGTGCATAAGAAATATGTAAAGGGAAAGAAGTGTGCATAAGAAATATGTAAAGGGAAAGAAGTGTGCATAAGAAATATGTAAAGGGAAAGAAGTGTGCATAAGAAATATGTAAAGGGAAAGAAGTGTGCATAAGAAATATGTAAAGGGAAAGAAGTGTGCATAAGAAATATGTAAAGGGAAAGAAGTGTGCATAAGAAATATGTAAAGGGAAAAAAGTGTGCATAAGAAATATGTAAAGGGAAAGAAGTGTGCATAAGAAATATGTAAAGGGAAAGAAGTGTGCATAAGAAATATGTAAGGGAAAGAAGTGTGCATAAGAAATATGTAAAAGAAAAGAAGTGTGCATAAGAAATATGTAAAGGGAAAGAAGTGTGCATAATAAATATGTAAAGGGAAAGAAGTGTGCATAAGAAATATGTAAAGGGAAAGAAGTGTGCATAAGAAATATGTAAAGGGAAAGAAGTGTGCATAAGAAATAAACACATGATGTGGGAACAAGCCCTCGAGTTAAATATGTAAAGGGAAAGAAGTGTGCATAAGAAATATGTAAAGGGAAAGAAGTGTGCATAAGAAATATGTAAAGGGAAAGAAGTGTGCATAAGAAATATGTAAAGGGAAAGAAGTGTGCATAAGAAATATGTAAAGGGAAAGAAGTGTGCATAAGAAATATGTAAAGGGAAAGAAGTGTGCATAAGAAATATGTAAAGGGAAAGAAGTGTGCATAAGAAATAAACACATGATGTCGGGACAAGCCCTCGAGTTAAATATGTAAAGGGAAAGAAGTGTGCATAAGAAATAATAAAGGGAAAGAAGTGTGCATAAGAAATATGTAAAGGGAAAGAAGTGTGCATAAGAAATATGTAAAGGGAAAGAAGTGTGCATAAGAAATATGTAAAGGGAAAGAAGTGTGCATAAGAAATATGTAAAGGGAAAGAAGTGTGCATAAGAAATAAACACATGATGTCGGGACAAGCCCTCGAGTTAAATATGTAAAGGGAAAGAAGTGTGCATAAGAAATAATAAAGGGAAAGAAGTGTGCATAAGAAATATGTAAAGGGAAAGAAGTGTGCATAAGAAATATGTAAAGGGAAAGAAGTGTGCATAAGAAATATGTAAAGGGAAAGAAGTGTGCATAAGAAATATGTAAAGGGAAAGAAGTGTGCATAAGAAATATGTAAAGGGAAAGAAGTGTGCATAAGAAATATGTAAAGGGAAAGAAGTGTGCATAAGAAATATGTAAAGGGAAAAAAGTGTGCATAAGAAATATGTAAAGGGAAAGAAGTGTGCATAAGGAATATGTAAAGGGAAAGAAGTGTGCATGAGAAATATGTAAAGGGAAAGAAGTGTGCATAAGAAATAATAAAGGGAAAGAAGTGTGCATAAGAAATATGTAAAGGGAAAGAAGTGTGCATAAGAAATATGTAAAGGGAAAGAAGTGTGAATAAGAAATATGTAAAGGGAAAGAAGTGTGCATAAGAAATATGTAAAGAGAAAGAAGTGTGCATAAGAAATATGTAAAGGGAAAAAAGTGTGCATAAGAAATATGTAAAGGGAAAGAAGTGTGCATGAGAAATATGTAAAGGGAAAGAAGTGTGCATAAGAAATAATAAAGGGAAAGAAGTGTGCATAAGAAATATGTAAAGGGAAAGAAGTGTGCATAAGAAATATGTAAAGGGAAAGAAGTGTGAATAAGAAATATGTAAAGGGAAAGAAGTGTGCATAAGAAATATGTAAAGGGAAAGAAGTGTGCATAAGAAATATGTAAAGGGAAAGAAGTGTGCATAAGAAATATGTAAAGGGAAAGAAGTGTGCATAAGAAATATGTAAAGGGAAAGAAGTGTGCATAAGAAATATGTAAAGGGAAAGAAGGGTGCATAAGAAATATGTAAAGGGAAAGAAGTGTGCGTAAGAAATATGTAAAGGGAAAGAAGTGTGCATAAGAAATATGTAAAGGGAAAGAAGTGTGCATAAGAAATATGTAAAGGGAAAGAAGTGTGCATAAGAAATATGTAAAGGGAAAGAAGTGTGCATAAGAAATATGTAAAGGGAAAGAAGTGTGCATAAGAAATATGTAAAGGGAAAGAAGTGTGCATAAGAAATATGTAAAGGGAAAGAAGTGTGCATAAGAAATATGTAAAGGGAAAGAAGTGTGCATAAGAAATATGTAAAGGGAAAGAAGTGTGCATAAGAAATATGTAAAGGGAAAGAAGTGTGCATAAGAAATATGTAAAGGGAAAGAAGTGTGCATAAGAAATATGTAAAGGGAAAGAAGTGTGCATAAGAAATATGTAAAGGGAAAGAAGTGTGCATAAGAAATATGTAAAGGGAAAGAAGTGTGCATACGAAATATGTAAAGGGAAAGAAGTGTGCATAAGAAATATGTAAAGGGAAAGAAGTGTGCATAAGAAATATGTAAAGGGAAAGAAGTGTGCATAAGAAATATGTAAAGGGAAAGAAGTGTGCATAAGAAATATGTAAAGGGAAAGAAGTGTGCATAAGAAATATGTAAAGGGAAAGAAGTGTGCATAAGAAATATGTAAAGGGAAAGAAGTGTGCATAAGAAATATGGAAAGGGAAAGAAGTGTGCATAAGAAATATGCAAAGGGAAAGAAGTGTGCATAAGAAATATGTAAAGGGAAAGAAGTGTGCATAAGAAATATGTAAAGGGAAAGAAGTGTGCATAAGAAATATGTAAAGGGAAAGAAGTGTGCATAAGAAATATGTAAAGGGAAAGAAGTGTGCATAAGAAATATGTAAAGGGAAAGAAGTGTGCATAAGAAATATGTAAAGGGAAAGAAGTGTGCATAAGAAATATGTAAAGGGAAAGAAGTGTGCATAAGAAATATGTAAAGGGAAAGAAGTGTGCATAAGAAATATGTAAAGGGAAAGAAGTGTGCATAAGAAATATGTAAAGGGAAAGAAGTGTGCATAAGAAATATGTAAAGGGAAAGAAGTGTGCATACGAAATATGTAAAGGGAAAGAAGTGTGCCTAAGAAATATGTAAAGGGAAAGAAGTGTGCATAAGAAATATGTAAAGGGAAAGAAGTGTGCATAAGAAATATGTAAAGGGAAAGAAGTGTGCATAAGAAATATGTAAAGGGAAAGAAGTGTGCATAAGAAATATGTAAAGGGAAAGAAGTGTGCATAAGAAATATGTAAAGGGAAAGAAGTGTGCATAAGAAATATGTAAAGGGAAAGAAGTGTGCATAAGAAATATGTAAAGGGAAAGAAGTGTGCATAAGAAATATGTAAAGGGAAAGAAGTGTGCATAAGAAATATGTAAAGGGAAAGAAGTGTGCATAAGAAATATGTAAAGGGAAAGAAGTGTGCATAAGAAATATGTAAAGGGAAAGAAGTGTGCATAAGAAATATGTAAAGGGAAAGAAGTGTGCATAAGAAATATGTAAAGGGAAAGAAGTGTGCATAAGAAATATGTAAAGGGAAAGAAGTGTGCATAAGAAATATGTAAAGGGAAAGAAGTGTGCATAAGAAATATGTAAAGGGAAAGAAGTGTGCATAAGAAATATGTAAAGGGAAAGAAGTGTGCATAAGAAATATGTAAATGGAAAGAAGTGTGCATAAGAAATATGTAAAGGGAAAGAAGTGTGCATAAGAAATATGTAAAGGGAAAGAAGTGTGCATAAGAAATATGTAAAGGGAAAGAAGTGTGCATAAGAAATATGTAAAGGGAAAGAAGTGTGCATAAGAAATATGTAAAGGGAAAGAAGTGTGCATAAGAAATATGTAAAGGGAAAGAAGTGTGCATAAGAAATATGTAAAGGGAAAGAAGTGTGCATAAGAAATATGTAAAGGGAAAGAAGTGTGCATAAGAAATATGTAAAGGGAAAGAAGTGTGCATAAGAAATATGTAAAGGGAAAGAAGTGTGCATAAGAAATATGTAAAGGGAAAGAAGTGTGCATAAGAAATATGTAAAGGGAAAAAAGTGTGCATAAGAAATATGTAAAGGGAAAGAAGTGTGCATAAGAAATATGTAAAGGGAAAGAAGTGTGCATAATAAATATGTAAGGGAAAGAAGTGTGCATAAGAAATGTGTAAAGGGAAAGAAGTGTGCATAAGAAATATGTAAAGGGAAAGAAGTGTGCATAAGAAATATGTAAAGGGAAAGAAGTGTGCATAAGAAATATGTAAAGGGAAAGAAGTGTGCATAAGAAATATGTAAAGGGAAAGAAGTGTGCATAAGAAATAAACACATGATGTGGGAACAAGCCCTCGAGTTAAATATGTAAAGGGAAAGAAGTGTGCATAAGAAATATGTAAAGGGAAAGAAGTGTGCATAAGAAATATGTAAAGGGAAAGAAGTGTGCATAAGAAATATGTAAAGGGAAAGAAGTGTGCATAAGAAATATGTAAAGGGAAAGAAGTGTGCATAAGAAATATGTAAAGGGAAAGAAGTGTGCATAAGAAATATGTAAAGGGAAAGAAGTGTGCATAAGAAATAAACACATGATGTCGGGACAAGCCCTCGAGTTAAATATGTAAAGGGAAAGAAGTGTGCATAAGAAATAATAAAGGGAAAGAAGTGTGCATAAGAAATATGTAAAGGGAAAGAAGTGTGCATAAGAAATATGTAAAGGGAAAGAAGTGTGCATAAGAAATATGTAAAGGGAAAGAAGTGTGCATAAGAAATATGTAAAGGGAAAGAAGTGTGCATAAGAAATATGTAAAGGGAAAGAAGTGTGCATAAGAAATATGTAAAGGGAAAGAAGTGTGCATAAGAAATATGTAAAGGGAAAGAAGTGTGCATAAGAAATATGTAAAGGGAAAGAAGTGTGCATAAGAAATATGTAAAGGGAAAGAAGTGTGCATAAGAAATATGTAAAGGGAAAGAAGTGTGCATAAGAAATATGTAAAGGGAAAGAAGTGTGCATAAGAAATATGTAAAGGGAAATAAGTGTGCATAAGAAATATGTAAAGGGAAAGAAGTGTGCATAAGAAATATGTAAAGGGAAAGAAGTGTGCATAAGAAATATGTAAAGGGAAAGAAGTGTGCATAAGAAATATGTAAAGGGAAAGAAGTGTGCATAAGAAATATGTAAATGGAAAGAAGTGTGCATAAGAAATATGTAAAGGGAAAGAAGTGTGCATAAGAAATATGTAAAGGGAAAGAAGTGTGCATAAGAAATATGTAAAGGGAAAGAAGTGTGCATAAGAAATATGTAAAGGGAAAGAAGTGTGCATAAGAAATATGTAAAGGGAAAGAAGTGTGCATAAGAAATATGTAAAGGGAAAGAAGTGTGCATAAGAAATATGTAAAGGGAAATAAGTGTGCATAAGAAATATGTAAAGGGAAAGAAGTGTGCATAAGAAATATGTAAAGGGAAAGAAGTGTGCATAAGAAATATGTAAAGGGAAAGAAGTGTGCATAAGAAATATGTAAAGGGAAAAAAGTGTGCATAAGAAATATGTAAAGGGAAAGAAGTGTGCATAAGAAATATGTAAAGGGAAAGAAGTGTGCATGAGAAATATGTAAAGGGAAAGAAGTGTGCATAAGAAATAATAAAGGGAAAGAAGTGTGCATAAGAAATATGTAAAGGGAAAGAAGTGTGCATAAGAAATATGTAAAGGGAAAGAAGTGTGCATAAGAAATATGTAAAAGGAAAGAAGTGTGCATAAGAAATATGTAAAGGGAAAGAAGTGTGAATAAGAAATATGTAAAGGGAAAGAAGTGTGCATAAGAAATATGTAAAGGGAAAGAAGTGTGCATAAGAAATATGTAAAGGGAAAGAAGTGTGCATAAGAAATATGTAAAGGGAAAGAAGTGTGCATAAGAAATATGTAAAGGGAAAGAAGTGTGCATAAGAAATATGTAAAGGGAAAGAAGTGTGCATAAGAAATATGTAAAGGGAAAGAAGTGTGCATAAGAAATATGTAAAGGGAAAGAAGTGTGCATAAGAAATATGTAAAGGGAAAGAAGTGTGCATAAGAAATATGTAAAGGGAAAGAAGTGTGCATAAGAAATATGTAAAGGGAAAGAAGTGTGCATAAAAAATATGTAAAGGGAAAGAAGTGTGCATAAGAAATATGTAAAAGGAAAGAAGTGTGCATAAGAAATATGTAAAGGGAAAGAAGTGTGCATAAGAAATATGTAAAGGGAAAGAAGTGTGCATAAGAAATATGTAAAGGGAAAGAAGTGTGCATAAGAAATATGTAAAGGGAAAGAAGTGTGCATACGAAATATGTAAAGGGAAAGAAGTGTGCATAAGAAATATGTAAAGTGAAAGAAGTGTGCATAAGAAATATGTAAAGGGAAAGAAGTGTGCATAAGAAATATGTAAAGGGAAAGAAGTGTGCATAAGAAATATGTAAAGGGAAAGAAGTGTGCATAAGAAATATGTGAAGGGAAAGAAGTGTGCATAAGAAATATGTCAAGGGAAAGAAGTGTGCATAAGAAATATGTAAAGGGAAAGAAGTGTGCATAAGAAATATGTAAAGGGAAAGAAGTGTGCATAAGAAATATGTAAAGGGAAAGAAGTGTGCATAAGAAATATGTAAAGGGAAAGAAGTGTGCATAAGAAATATGTAAAGGGAAAGAAGTGTGCATAAGAAATATGTAAAGGGAAAGAAGTGTGCATAAGAAATATGTAAAGGGAAAGAAGTGTGCATAAGAAATATGTAAAGGGAAAGAAGTGTGCATAAGAAATATGTAAAGGGAAAGAAGTGTGCATAAGAAATATGTAAAGGGAAAGAGGTGTGCATAAGAAATATGTAAAGGGAAAGAAGTGTGCATAAGAAATATGTAAAGGGAAAGAAGTGTGCATAAGAAATATGTAAAGGGAAAGAAGTGTGCATAAGAAATATGTAAAGGGAAAGAAGTGTGCATAAGAAATATGTAAAGGGAAAGAAGTGTGCATACGAAATATGTAAAGGGAAAGAAGTGTGCATAAGAAATATGTAAAGGGAAAGAAGTGTGCATAAGAAATATGTAAAGGGAAAGAAGTGTGCATAAGAAATATGTAAAGGGAAAGAAGTGTGCATAAGAAATATGTAAAGGGAAAGAAGTGTGCATAAGAAATATGTAAAGGGAAAGAAGTGTGCATAATAAATATGTAAAGGGAAAAAAGTGTGCATAAGAAATATGTAAAGGGAAAGAAGTGTGCATAAGAAATATGTAAAGGGAAAGAAGTGTGCATAAGAAATATGTAAGGGAAAGAAGTGTGCATAAGAAATATGTAAAGGGAAAGAAGTGTGCATAAGAAATATGTAAAGGGAAAGAAGTGTGCATAAGAAATATGTAAAGGGAAAGAAGTGTGCATAAGAAATATGTAAAGGGAAAGAAGTGTGCATAAGAAATATGTAAAGGGAAAGAAGTGTGCATAAGAAATATGTAAAGGGAAAGAAGTGTGCATAAGAAATATGTAAAGGGAAAGAAGTGTGCATAAGAAATATGTAAAGGGAAAGAAGTGTGCATAAGAAATATGTAAAGGGAAAGAAGTGTGCATAAGAAATATGTAAAGGGAAAGAAGTGTGCATAAGAAATATGTAAAGGGAAAGAAGTGTGCATAAGAAATATGTAAAGGGAAAGAAGTGTGCATAAGAAATATGTAAAGGGAAAGAAGTGTGCATAAGAAATATGTAAATGGAAAGAAGTGTGCATAAGAAATATGTAAAGGGAAAGAAGTGTGCATAAGAAATATGTAAAGGGAAAGAAGTGTGCATAAGAAATATGTAAAGGGAAAGAAGTGTGCATAAGAAATATGTAAAGGGAAAGAAGTGTGCATAAGAAATATGTAAAGGGAAAGAAGTGTGCATAAGAAATATGTAAAGGGAAAGAAGTGTGCATAAGAAATATGTAAAGGGAAAGAAGTGTGCATAAGAAATATGTAAAGGGAAAGAAGTGTGCATAAGAAATATGTAAAGGGAAAGAAGTGTGCATAAGAAATATGTAAAGGGAAAGAAGTGTGCATAAGAAATATGTAAAGGGAAAGAAGTGTGCATAAGAAATATGTAAAGGGAAAGAAGTGTGCATAAGAAATATGTAAAGGGAAAGAAGTGTGCATAAGAAATATGTAAAGGGAAAGAAGTGTGCATAAGAAATATGTAAAGGGAAAGAAGTGTGCATAAGAAATATGTAAAAGGAAAGAAGTGTGCATACGAAATATGTAAAGGGAAAGAAGTGTGCATAAGAAATATGTAAAGGGAAAGAAGTGTGCATAAGAAATATGTAAAGGGAAAGAAGTGTGCATAAGAAATATGTAAAGGGAAAGAAGTGTGCATACGAAATATGTAAAGGGAAAGAAGTGTGCATAAGAAATATGTAAAGGGAAAGAAGTGTGCATAAGAAATATGTAAAGGGAAAGAAGTGTGCATAAGAAATATGTAAAGGAAAAGAAGTGTGCATACGAAATATGTAAAGGGAAAGAAGTGTGCATAAGAAATATGTAAAGGGAAAGAAGTGTGCATAAGAAATATGTAAAGGGAAAGAAGTGTGCATAAGAAATATGTAAAGGGAAAGAAGTGTGCATAAGAAATATGTAAAGGGAAAGAAGTGTGCATAAGAAATATGTAAAGGGAAAGAAGTGTGCATAAGAAATATGTAAAGGGAAAGAAGTGTGCATAAGAAATATGTAAAGGGAAAGAAGTGTGCATAAGAAATATGTAAAGGGAAAGAAGTGTGCATAAGAAATATGTAAAGGGAAAGAAGTGTGCATAAGAAATATGTAAAGGGAAAGAAGTGTGCATAAGAAATATGTAAAGGGAAAGAAGTGTGCATACGAAATATGTAAAGGGAAAGAAGTGTGCATAAGAAATATGTAAAGGGAAAGAAGTGTGCATAAGAAATATGTAATGGGAAAGAAGTGTGCATAAGAAATATGTAAAGGGAAAGAAGTGTGCATAAGAAATATGTAAAGGGAAAGAAGTGTGCATAAGAAATATGTAAAGGGAAAGAAGTGTACATAAGAAATATGTAAAGGGAAAGAAGTGTGCATAAGAAATATGTAAAGGGAAAGAAGTGTGCATAAGAAATATGTAAAGGGAAAGAAGTGTGCATAAGAAATATGTAAAGGAAAAGAAGTGTGCATAAGAAATATGTAAAGGGAAAGAAGTGTGCATAAGAAATATGTGAAGGGAAAGAAGTGTGCATAAGAAATATGTAAAGGGAAAGAAGTGTGCATAAGAAATATGTAAAGGGAAAGAAGTGTGCATAAAAAATATGTAAAGGGAAAGAAGTGTGCATAAGAAATATGTAAAGGGAAAGAAGTGTGCATAAGAAATAAACACATGATGTGGGAACAAGCCCTCGAGTTAAATATGTAAAGCGAAAGAAGTGTGCATAAGAAATATGTAAAGGGAAAGAAGTGTGCATAAGAAATATGTAAAGGGAAAGAAGTGTGCATAAGAAATAAACACATGATGTGGGAACAAGCCCTCGAGTTAAATATGTAAAGGGAAAGAAGTGTGCATAAGAAATATGTAAAGGGAAAGAAGTGTGCATAATAAATATGTAAAGGGAAAGAAGTGTGCATAAGAAATATGTAAAGGGAAAGAAGTGTGCATAAGAAATATGTAAAGGGAAAGAAGTGTGCATAAGAAATATGTAAAGGGAAAGAAGTGTGCATAAGAAATATGTAAAGGGAAAGAAGTGTGCATAAGAAATATGTAAAGGGAAAGAAGTGTGCATAAGAAATATGTAAAGGGAAAGAAGTGTGCATAAGAAATATGTAAAGGGAAAGAAGTGTGCATAAGAAATAATAAAGGGAAAGAAGTGTGCATAAGAAATATGTAAAGGGAAAGAAGTGTGCATAAGAAATATGTAAAGGGAAAGAAGTGTGCATAAGAAATATGTAAAGGAAAAGAAGTGTGCATAATAAATATGTAAAGGGAAAGAAGTGTGCATAATACATATGTAAAGGGAAAGAAGTGTGCATAAGAAATATGTAAAGGGAAAGAAGTGTGCATAAGAAATATGTAAAGGGAAAGAAGTGTGCATAAGAAATATGTAAAGGGAAAGAAGTGTGCATAAGAAATATGTAAAGAGAAAGAAGTGTGCATAAGAAATATGTAAAGGGAAAGAAGTGTGCATAATACATATGTAAAGGGAAAGAAGTGTGCATAAGAAATATGTAAAGGGAAAGAAGTGTGCATAAGAAATATGTAAAGGGAAAGAAGTGTGCATAAGAAATATGTAAAGGGAAATAAGTGTGCATAAGAAATATGTAAAGGGAAAGAAGTGTGCATAAGAAATATGTAAAGGGAAAGAAGTGTGCATAAGAAATAAACACATGATGTGGGAACAAGCCCTCGAGTTAAATATGTAAAGCGAAAGAAGTGTGCATAAGAAATATGTAAAGGGAAAGAAGTGTACATAAGAAATATGTAAAGGGAACGAAGTGTGCATAAGAAATATGTAAAGGGAAAGAAGTGTGCATAAGAAATATGTAAAGGGAAAGAAGTGTGCATAAGAAATATGTAAAGGGAAAGAAGTGTGCATAAGAAATATGTAAAGGGAAAGAAGTGTGCATAAGAAATATGTAAAGGGAAAGAAGTGTGCATAAGAAATATGTAAAGGGAAAGAAGTGTGCATAAGAAATATGTAAAGGGAAAGAAGTGTGCATAAGAAATATGTAAAGGGAAAGAAGTGTGCATAAGAAATATGTAAAGGGAAAGAAGTGTGCATAAGAAATATGTAAATGGAAAGAAGTGTGCATAAGAAATATGTAAAGGGAAAGAAGTGTGCATAAGAAATATGTAAAGGGAAAGAAGTGTGCATAAGAAATATGTAAAGGGAAAGAAGTGTGCATAAGAAATATGTAAAGGGAAAGAAGTGTGCATAAGAAATATGTAAAGGGAAAGAAGTGTGCATAAGAAATATGTAAAGGGAAAGAAGTGTGCATAAGAAATATGTAAAGGGAAAGAAGTGTGCATAAGAAATATGTAAAGGGAAAGAAGTGTGCATAAGAAATATGTAAAGGGAAAGAAGTGTGCATAAGAAATATGTAAAGGGAAAGAAGTGTGCATAAGAAATATGTAAATGGAAAGAAGTGTGCATAAGAAATATGTAAAGGGAAAGAAGTGTGCATAAGAAATATGTAAAGGGAAAGAAGTGTGCATAAGAAATATGTAAAGGGAAAGAAGTGTGCATAAGAAATATGTAAAGGGAAAGAAGTGTGCATAAGAAATATGTAAAAGGAAAGAAGTGTGCATACGAAATATGTAAAGGGAAAGAAGTGTGCATAAGAAATATGTAAAGGGAAAGAAGTGTGCATAAGAAATATGTAAAGGGAAAGAAGTGTGCATAAGAAATATGTAAAGGGAAAGAAGTGTGCATACGAAATATGTAAAGGGAAAGAAGTGTGCATAAGAAATATGTAAAGGGAAAGAAGTGTGCATAAGAAATATGTAAAGGGAAAGAAGTGTGCATAAGAAATATGTAAAGGAAAAGAAGTGTGCATACGAAATATGTAAAGGGAAAGAAGTGTGCATAAGAAATATGTAAAGGGAAAGAAGTGTGCATAAGAAATATGTAAAGGGAAAGAAGTGTGCATAAGAAATATGTAAAGGGAAAGAAGTGTGCATAAGAAATATGTAAAGGGAAAGAAGTGTGCATAAGAAATATGTAAAGGGAAAGAAGTGTGCATAAGAAATATGTAAAGGGAAAGAAGTGTGCATAAGAAATATGTAAAGGGAAAGAAGTGTGCATAAGAAATATGTAAAGGGAAAGAAGTGTGCATAAGAAATATGTAAAGGGAAAGAAGTGTGCATAAGAAATATGTAAAGGGAAAGAAGTGTGCATAAGAAATATGTAAAGGGAAAGAAGTGTGCATACGAAATATGTAAAGGGAAAGAAGTGTGCATAAGAAATATGTAAAGGGAAAGAAGTGTGCATAAGAAATATGTAATGGGAAAGAAGTGTGCATAAGAAATATGTAAAGGGAAAGAAGTGTGCATAAGAAATATGTAAAGGGAAAGAAGTGTGCATAAGAAATATGTAAAGGGAAAGAAGTGTACATAAGAAATAGGTAAAGGGAAAGAAGTGTGCATAAGAAATATGTAAAGGGAAAGAAGTGTGCATAAGAAATATGTAAAGGGAAAGAAGTGTGCATAAGAAATATGTAAAGGAAAAGAAGTGTGCATAAGAAATATGTAAAGGGAAAGAAGTGTGCATAAGAAATATGTGAAGGGAAAGAAGTGTGCATAAGAAATATGTAAAGGGAAAGAAGTGTGCATAAGAAATATGTAAAGGGAAAGAAGTGTGCATAAAAAATATGTAAAGGGAAAGAAGTGTGCATAAGAAATATGTAAAGGGAAAGAAGTGTGCATAAGAAATAAACACATGATGTGGGAACAAGCCCTCGAGTTAAATATGTAAAGCGAAAGAAGTGTGCATAAGAAATATGTAAAGGGAAAGAAGTGTGCATAAGAAATATGTAAAGGGAAAGAAGTGTGCATAAGAAATAAACACATGATGTGGGAACAAGCCCTCGAGTTAAATATGTAAAGGGAAAGAAGTGTGCATAAGAAATATGTAAAGGGAAAGAAGTGTGCATAATAAATATGTAAAGGGAAAGAAGTGTGCATAAGAAATATGTAAAGGGAAAGAAGTGTGCATAAGAAATATGTAAAGGGAAAGAAGTGTGCATAAGAAATATGTAAAGGGAAAGAAGTGTGCATAAGAAATATGTAAAGGGAAAGAAGTGTGCATAAGAAATATGTAAAGGGAAAGAAGTGTGCATAAGAAATATGTAAAGGGAAAGAAGTGTGCATAAGAAATATGTAAAGGGAAAGAAGTGTGCATAAGAAATAATAAAGGGAAAGAAGTGTGCATAAGAAATATGTAAAGGGAAAGAAGTGTGCATAAGAAATATGTAAAGGGAAAGAAGTGTGCATAAGAAATATGTAAAGGAAAAGAAGTGTGCATAATAAATATGTAAAGGGAAAGAAGTGTGCATAATAAATATGTAAAGGGAAAGAAGTGTGCATAAGAAATATGTAAAGGGAAAGAAGTGTGCATAAGAAATATGTAAAGGGAAAGAAGTGTGCATAAGAAATATGTAAAGGGAAAGAAGTGTGCATAAGAAATATGTAAAGATAAAGAAGTGTGCATAAGAAATATGTAAAGGGAAAGAAGTGTGCATAATACATATGTAAAGGGAAAGAAGTGTGCATAATACATATGTAAAGGGAAAGAAGTGTGCATAAGAAATATGTAAAGGGAAAGAAGTGTGCATAAGAAATATGTAAAGGGAAATAAGTGTGCATAAGAAATATGTAAAGGGAAAGAAGTGTGCATAAGAAATATGTAAAGGGAAAGAAGTGTGCATAAGAAATAAACACATGATGTGGGAACAAGCCCTCGAGTTAAATATGTAAAGCGAAAGAAGTGTGCATAAGAAATATGTAAAGGGAAAGAAGTGTACATAAGAAATATGTAAAGGGAACGAAGTGTGCATAAGAAATATGTAAAGGGAAAGAAGTGTGCATAAGAAATATGTAAAGGGAAAGAAGTGTGCATAAGAAATATGTAAAGGGAAAGAAGTGTGCATAAGAAATATGTAAAGGGAAAGAAGTGTGCATAAGAAATATGTAAAGGGAAAGAAGTGTGCATAAGAAATATGTAAAGGGAAAGAAGTGTGCATAAGAAATATGTAAAGGGAAAGAAGTGTGCATAAGAAATAAACACATGATGTGGGAACAAGCCCTCGAGTTAAATATGTAAAGGGAAAGAAGTGTGCATAAGAAATATGTAAAGGGAAAGAAGTGTGCATAAGAAATATGTAAAGGGAAAGAAGTGTGCATAAGAAATATGTAAAGGGAAAGAAGTGTGCATAAGAAATATGTAAAGGGAAAGAAGTGTGCATAAGAAATATATAAAGGGAAAGAAGTGTGCATAAGAAATATGTAAAGGGAAAGAAGTGTGCATAAGAAATATGTAAAGGGAAAGAAGTGTGCATAAGAAATATGTAAAGGGAAAGAAGTGTGCATAAGAAATATGTAAAGGGAAAGAAGTGTGCATAAGAAATATGTAAAGGGAAAGAAGTGTGCATAAGAAATATGTAAAGGAAAAGAAGTGTGCATAAGAAATATGTAAAGGGAAAGAAGTGTGCATAAGAAATATGTAAAGGGAAAGAAGTGTGCATAAGAAATATGTAAAGGGAAAGAAGTGTGCATAAGAAATATGTAAAGGGAAATAAGTGTGCATAAGAAATATGTAAAGGGTAAGAAGTGTGCATAAGAAATATGTAAAGGGAAAGAAGTGTGCATAGGAAATATGTAAAGGGAAAGAAGTGTGCATAAGAAATATGTAAAGGGAAAGAAGTGTGCATAAGAAATATGTAAAGGGAAAGAAGTGTGCATAAGAAATATGTAAAGGGAAAGAAGTGTGCATAAGAAATATGTAAAGGGAAAGAAGTGTGCATAAGAAATATGTAAAGGGAAAGAAGTGTGCATAAGAAATATGTAAAGGGAAAGAAGTGTGCATAAGAAATATGTAAAGGAAAAGAAGTGTGCATAAGAAATATGTAAAGGGAAAGAAGTGTGCATAAGAAATATGTAAAGGGAAAGAAGTGTGCATAAGAAATATGTAAAGGGAAAGAAGTGTGCATAAGAAATATGTAAAGGGAAAGAAGTGTGCATAAGAAATATGTAAAGGGAAAGAAGTGTGCATAAGAAATATGTAAAGGGAAAGAAGTGTGCATAAGAAATATGTAAAGGGAAAGAAGTGTGCATAAGAAATATGTAAAGGGAAAGAAGTGTGCATAAGAAATATGTAAAGGGAAAGAAGTGTGCATACGAAATATGTAAAGGGAAAGAAGTGTGCATAAGAAATATGTAAAGGGAAAGAAGTGTGCATAAGAAATATGTAAAGGGAAAGAAGTGTGCATAAGAAATATGTAAAGGGAAAGAAGTGTGCATAAGAAATATGTAAAGGGAAAGAAGTGTGCATAAGAAATATGTAAAGGGAAAGAAGTGTGCATAAGAAATATGTAAAGGGAAAGAAGTGTGCATAAGAAATATGTAAAGGGAAAGAAGTGTGCATAAGAAATATGTAAAGGGAAAGAAGTGTGCATAAGAAATATGTAAAGGGAAAGAAGTGTGCATAAGAAATATGTAAAGGGAAAGAAGTGTGCATAATAAATATGTAAAGGGAAAGAAGTGTGCATAATAAATATGTAAAGGGAAAGAAGTGTGCATAAGAAATATGTAAAGGGAAAGAAGTGTGCATACGAAATATGTAAAGGGAAAGAAGTGTGCATAAGAAATATGTAAAGGGAAAGAAGTGTGCATAAGAAATATGTAAAGGGAAAGAAGTGTGCATAAGAAATATGTAAAGGGAAAGAAGTGTGCATAAGAAATATGTAAAGGGAAAGAAGTGTGCATAAGAAATATGTAAAGGGAAAGAAGTGTGCATAAGAAATATGTAAAGGGAAAGAAGTGTGCATAAGAAATATGTAAAGGGAAAGAAGTGTGCATAAGAAATATGTAAAGGGAAAGAAGTGTGCATAAGAAATATGTAAAGGGAAAGAAGTGTGCATAAGAAATATGTAAAGGGAAAGAAGTGTGCATAAGAAATATGTAAAGGGAAAGAAGTGTGCATAAGAAATATGTAAAGGGAAAGAAGTGTGCATAAGAAATATGTAAAGGGAAAGAAGTGTGCATAAGAAATATGTAAAGGGAAAGAAGTGTGCATAAGAAATATGTAAAGGGAAAGAAGTGTGCATAAGAAATAAACACATGATGTGGGAACAAGCCCTCGAGTTAAATATGTAAAGCGAAAGAAGTGTGCATAAGAAATATGTAAAGGGAAAGAAGTGTACATAAGAAATATGTAAAGGGAACGAAGTGTGCATAAGAAATATGTAAAGGGAAAGAAGTGTGCATAAGAAATATGTAAAGGGAAAGAAGTGTGCATAAGAAATATGTAAAGGGAAAGAAGTGTGCATAAGAAATATGTAAAGGGAAAGAAGTGTGCATAAGAAATATGTAAAGGGAAAGAAGTGTGCATAAGAAATATGTAAAGGGAAAGAAGTGTGCATAAGAAATATGTAAAGGGAAAGAAGTGTGCATAAGAAATAAACACATGATGTGGGAACAAGCCCTCGAGTTAAATATGTAAAGGGAAAGAAGTGTGCATAAGAAATATGTAAAGGGAAAGAAGTGTGCATAAGAAATATGTAAAGGGAAAGAAGTGTGCATAAGAAATATGTAAAGGGAAAGAAGTGTGCATAAGAAATATGTAAAGGGAAAGAAGTGTGCATAAGAAATATATAAAGGGAAAGAAGTGTGCATAAGAAATATGTAAAGGGAAAGAAGTGTGCATAAGAAATATGTAAAGGGAAAGAAGTGTGCATAAGAAATATGTAAAGGGAAAGAAGTGTGCATAAGAAATATGTAAAGGGAAAGAAGTGTGCATAAGAAATATGTAAAGGGAAAGAAGTGTGCATAAGAAATATGTAAAGGAAAAGAAGTGTGCATAAGAAATATGTAAAGGGAAAGAAGTGTGCATAAGAAATATGTAAAGGGAAAGAAGTGTGCATAAGAAATATGTAAAGGGAAAGAAGTGTGCATAAGAAATATGTAAAGGGAAATAAGTGTGCATAAGAAATATGTAAAGGGTAAGAAGTGTGCATAAGAAATATGTAAAGTGAAAGAAGTGTGCATAGGAAATATGTAAAGGGAAAGAAGTGTGCATAAGAAATATGTAAAGGGAAAGAAGTGTGCATAAGAAATATGTAAAGGGAAAGAAGTGTGCATAAGAAATATGTAAAGGGAAAGAAGTGTGCATAAGAAATATGTAAAGGGAAAGAAGTGTGCATAAGAAATATGTAAAGGGAAAGAAGTGTGCATAAGAAATATGTAAAGGGAAAGAAGTGTGCATAAGAAATATGTAAAGGAAAAGAAGTGTGCATAAGAAATATGTAAAGGGAAAGAAGTGTGCATAAGAAATATGTAAAGGGAAAGAAGTGTGCATAAGAAATATGTAAAGGGAAAGAGTGTGCATAAGAAATATGTAAAGGGAAAGAAGTGTGCATAAGAAATATGTAAAGGGAAAGAAGTGTGCATAAGAAATATGTAAAGGGAAAGAAGTGTGCATAAGAAATATGTAAAGGGAAAGAAGTGTGCATAAGAAATAAACACATGATGTGGGAACAAGCCCTCGAGTTAAATATGTAAAGCGAAAGAAGTGTGCATAAGAAATATGTAAAGGGAAAGAAGTGTGCATAAGAAATATGTAAAGGGAAAGAAGTGTGCATAAGAAATAAACACATGGTGTGGGAACAAGCCCTCGAGTTAAATATGTAAAGGGAAAGAAGTGTGCATAAGAAATATGTAAAGGGAAAGAAGTGTGCATAAGAAATATGTAAAGGGAAAGAAGTGTGCATAAGAAATATGTAAAGGGAAAGAAGTGTGCATAAGAAATATGTAAAGGGAAAGAAGTGTGCATAAGAAATATGTAAAGGGAAAGAAGTGTGCATAAGAAATATCTAAAGGGAAAGAAGTGTGCATAAGAAATATGTAAAGGGAAAGAAGTGTGCATAAGAAATATGTAAAGGGAAAGAAGTGTGCATAATAAATATGTAAAGGGAAAGAAGTGTGCATAAGAAATAATAAAGGGAAAGAAGTGTGCATAAGAAATATGTAAAGGGAAAGAAGTGTGCATAAGAAATATGTAAAGGGAAAGAAGTGTGCATAAGAAATATGTAAAGGGAAAGAAGTGTGCATAAGAAATATGTAAAGGGAAAGAAGTGTGCATAAGAAATATGTAAAGGGAAAGAAGTGTGCATAAGAAATATGTAAAGGGAAAGAAGTGTGCATAAGAAATACGTAAAGGGAAAGAAGTGTGCATAAGAAATATGTAAAGGGAAAGAAGTGTGCATAAGAAATATGTAAAGGGAAAGAAGTGTGCATAAGAAATATGCAAAGGGAAAGAAGTGTGCATAAGAAATATGTAAAGGGAAAGAAGTGTGCATAAGAAATATGTAAAGGGAAAGAAGTGTGCATAAGAAATATGTAAAGGGAAAGAAGTGTGCATACGAAATATGTAAAGGGAAAGAAGTGTGCATAAGAAATATGTAAAGGGAAAGAAGTGTGCATAAGAAATATGTAAAGGGAAAGAAGTGTGCATAAGAAATATGTAAAGGGAAAGAAGTGTGCATAAGAAATATGTAAAGGGAAAGAAGTGTGCATAAGAAATATGTAAAGGGAAAGAAGTGTGCATAAGAAATATGTAAAGGGAAAGAAGTGTGCATAAGAAATATGTAAAGGGAAAGAAGTGTGCATAATAAATATGTAAAGGGAAAGAAGTGTGCATACGAAATATGTAAAGGGAAAGAAGTGTGCATAAGAAATATGTAAAGGGAAAGAAGTGTGCATAAGAAATATGTAAAGGGAAAGAAGTGTGCATAAGAAATATGTAAAGGGAAAGAAGTGTGCATAAGAAATATGTAAAGGGAAAGAAGTGTGCATACGAAATATGTAAAGGGAAAGAAGTGTGCATAAGAAATATGTAAAGGGAAAGAAGTGTGCATAAGAAATATGTAAAGGGAAAGAAGTCTGCATAAGAAATATGTAAAGGGAAAGAAGAGTGCATAAGAAATATGTAAAGGGAAAGAAGTGTGCATAAGAAATATGTAAAGGGAAAGAAGTGTGCATAAGAAATATGTAAAGGGAAAGAAGTGTGCATAAGAAATATGTAAAGGGAAAGAAGTGTGCATAAGAAATATGTAAAGGGAAGGAAGTGTGCATAAGAAATATGTAAAGGGAAAGAAGTGTGCATAAGAAATATGTAAAGGGAAAGAAGTGTGCATAAGAAATATGTAAAGGGAAAGAAGTGTGCATAAGACATATGTAAAGGGAAAGAAGTGTGCATAAGAAATATGTAAAGGGAAAGAAGTGTGCATAGGAAATATGTAAAGGGAAAGAAGTGTGCATAAGAAATATGTAAAGGGAAAGAAGTGTGCATAAGAAATATGTAAAGGGAAAGAAGTGTGCATAAGAAATATGTAAAGGGAAAGAAGTGTGCATAAGAAATATGTAAAGGGAAAGAAGTGTGCATAAGAAATATGTAAAGGGAAAGAAGTGTGCATAAGAAATATGTAAAGGGAAAGAAGTGTGCATAAGAAATAGGTAAAGAAAAAGAAGTGTGCATAAGAAATATGTAAAGGGAAAGAAGTGTGCATAAGAAATATGTAAAGGGAAAGAAGTGTGCATAAGAAATATGTAAAGGGAAAGAAGTGTGCATAAGAAATATGTAAAGGGAAAGAAGTGTGCATAAGAAATATGTAAAGGGAAAGAAGTGTGCATAAGAAATATGTAAAGGGAAAGAAGTGTGCATAAGAAATATGTAAAGGATATGTAAAGGGAAAGAAGTGTGCATAAGAAATATGTAAAGGGAAAGAAGTGTGCATAAGAAATATGTAAAGGGAAAGAAGTGTGCATAAGAAATAAACACATGATGTGGGAACAAGCCCTCGAGTTAAATATGTAAAGCGAAAGAAGTGTGCATAAGAAATATGTAAAGGGAAAGAAGTGTGCATAAGAAATATGTAAAGGGAAAGAAGTGTGCATAAGAAATAAACACATGGTGTGGGAACAAGCCCTCGAGTTAAATATGTAAAGGGAAAGAAGTGTGCATAAGAAATATGTAAAGGGAAAGAAGTGTGCATAAGAAATATGTAAAGGGAAAGAAGTGTGCATAAGAAATATGTAAAGGGAAAGAAGTGTGCATAAGAAATATGTAAAGGGAAAGAAGTGTGCATAAGAAATATGTAAAGGGAAAGAAGTGTGCATAAGAAATATCTAAAGGGAAAGAAGTGTGCATAAGAAATATGTAAAGGGAAAGAAGTGTGCATAAGAAATATGTAAAGGGAAAGAAGTGTGCATAAGAAATATGTAAAGGGAAAGAAGTGTGCATAAGAAATAATAAAGGGAAAGAAGTGTGCATAAGAAATATGTAAAGGGAAAGAAGTGTGCATAAGAAATATGTAAAGGGAAAGAAGTGTGCATAAGAAATATGTAAAGGGAAAGAAGTGTGCATAAGAAATATGTAAAGGGAAAGAAGTGTGCATAAGAAATATGTAAAGGGAAAGAAGTGTGCATAAGAAATATGTAAAGGGAAAGAAGTGTGCATAAGAAATACGTAAAGGGAAAGAAGTGTGCATAAGAAATATGTAAAGGGAAAGAAGTGTGCATAAGAAATATGTAAAGGGAAAGAAGTGTGCATAAGAAATATGCAAAGGGAAAGAAGTGTGCATAAGAAATATGTAAAGGGAAAGAAGTGTGCATAAGAAATATGTAAAGGGAAAGAAGTGTGCATAAGAAATATGTAAAGGGAAAGAAGTGTGCATACGAAATATGTAAAGGGAAAGAAGTGTGCATAAGAAATATGTAAAGGGAAAGAAGTGTGCATAAGAAATATGTAAAGGGAAAGAAGTGTGCATAAGAAATATGTAAAGGGAAAGAAGTGTGCATAAGAAATATGTAAAGGGAAAGAAGTGTGCATAAGAAATATGTAAAGGGAAAGAAGTGTGCATAAGAAATATGTAAAGGGAAAGAAGTGTGCATAAGAAATATGTAAAGGGAAAGAAGTGTGCATAAGAAATATGTAAAGGGAAAGAAGTGTGCATAATAAATATGTAAAGGGAAAGAAGTGTGCATACGAAATATGTAAAGGGAAAGAAGTGTGCATAAGAAATATGTAAAGGGAAAGAAGTGTGCATAAGAAATATGTAAAGTGAAAGAAGTGTGCATAAGAAATATGTAAAGGGAAAGAAGTGTGCATAAGAAATATGTAAAGGGAAAGAAGTGTGCATAAGAAATATGTAAAGGGAAAGAAGTGTGCATAAGAAATATGTAAAGGGAAAGAAGTGTGCATAAGAAATATGTAAAGGGAAAGAAGTGTGCATAAGAAATATGTAAAGGGAAAGAAGAGTGCATAAGAAATATGTAAAGGGAAAGAAGTGTGCATAAGAAATATGTAAAGGGAAAGAAGTGTGCATAAGAAATATGTAAAGGGAAAGAAGTGTGCATAAGAAATATGTAAAGGGAAAGAAGTGTGCATAAGAAATATGTAAAGGGAAAGAAGTGTGCATAAGAAATATGTAAAGGGAAAGAAGTGTGCATAAGAAATATGTAAAGGGAAAGAAGTGTGCATAAGAAATATGTAAAGGGAAAGAAGTGTGCATAAGACATATGTAAAGGGAAAGAAGTGTGCATAAGAAATATGTAAAGGGAAAGAAGTGTGCATAAGAAATATGTAAAGGGAAAGAAGTGTGCATAAGAAATATGTAAAGGGAAAGAAGTGTGCATAAGAAATATGTAAAGGGAAAGAAGTGTGCATAAGAAATATGTAAAGGGAAAGAAGTGTGCATAAGAAATATGTAAAGGGAAAGAAGTGTGCATAAGAAATATGTAAAGGGACAGAAGTGTGCATAAGAAATATGTAAAGGGAAAGAAGTGTGCATAAGAAATATGTAAAGGGAAAGAAGTGTGCATAAGAAATATGTAAAGGGAAAGAAGTGTGCATAAGAAATATGTAAAGGGAAAGAAGTGTGCATAAGAAATATGTAAAGGGAAAGAAGTGTGCATAAGAAATATGTAAAGGGAAAGAAGTGTGCATAAGAAATATGTAAAGGGAAAGAAGTGTGCATAAGAAATATGTAAAGGGAAAGAAGTGTGCATAAGAAATATGTAAAGGGAAAGAAGTGTGCATAAGAAATATGTAAAGGGAAAGAAGTGTGCATAAGAAATATGTAAAGGGAAAGAAGTGTGCATAAGAAATATGTAAAGGGAAAGAAGTGTGCATAAGAAATATGTAAAGGGAAAGAAGTGTGCATAAGAAATATATAAAGGGAAAGAAGTGTGCATAAGAAATATGTAAAGGGAAAGAAGTGTGCATAAGAAATATGTAAAGGGAAAGAAGTGTGCATAAGAAATATGTAAAGGGAAAGAAGTGTGCATAAGAAATATGCAAAGGAAAAGAAGTGTGCATAAGAAATATGTAAAGGGAAAGAAGTGTGCATAAGAAATATGTAAAGGGAAAGAAGTGTGCATAAGAAATATGTAAAGGGAAAGAAGTGTGCATAAGAAATATGTAAAGGGAAAGAAGTGTGCATAAGAAATATGTAAAGGGAAAGAAGTGTGCATAAGAAATATGTAAAGGGAAAGAAGTGTGCATAAGAAATATGTAAAGGGAAAGAAGTGTGCATAAGAAATAAACACATGATGTCGGGACAAGCCCTCGAGTTAAATATGTAAAGGGAAAGAAGTGTGCATAATAAATAATAAAGGGAAAGAAGTGTGCATAAGAAATATGTAAAGGGAAAGAAGTGTGCATAAGAAATATGTAAAGGGAAAGAAGTGTGCATAAGAAATATGTAAAGGGAAAGAAGTGTGCATAAGAAATATGTAAAGGGAAAGAAGTGTGCATAAGAAATATGTAAAGGGAAAGAAGTGTGCATAAGAAATATGTAAAGAGAAAGAAGTGTGCATAAGAAATATGTAAAGGGAAAAAAGTGTGCATAAGAAATATGTAAAGGGAAAGAAGTGTGCATAAGTAAAAAGGAAAAGGGAAAGAAGTGTGCATAAGAAATATGTAAAGGGAAAGAAGTGTGCATAAGAAATATGTAAAGGGAAAAAAGTGTGCATAAGAAATATGTAAAGGGAAAGAAGTGTGCATAAGAAATATGTAAAGGGAAAGAAGTGTGCATAAGAAATATGTAAAGGGAAAGAAGTGTGCATAAGAAATAATAAAGGGAAAGAAGTGTGCATAAGAAATATGTAAAGGGAAAGAAGTGTGCATAAGAAATATGTAAAGGGAAAGAAGTGTGCATAAGAAATAAACACATGATGTGGGAACAAGCCCTCGAGTTAAATATGTAAAGGGAAAGAAGTGTGCATCAGAAATATTTAAAGGGAAAGAAGTGTGCATAAGAAATATGTAAAGGGAAAGAAGTGTGCATAAGAAATATGTAAAGGGAAAGAAGTGTGCATAAGAAATATGTAAAGGGAAAGAAGTGTGCATAAGAAATATGTAAAGGAAAGAAGTGTGCATAAGAAATATGTAAAGGGAAAGAAGTGTGCATAAGAAATATGTAAAGGGAAAGAAGTGTGCATAAGAAATATGTAAATGGAAAGAAGTGTGCATAATAAATATGTAAAGGGAAAGAAGTGTGCATAAGAAATATGTAAAGGGAAAGAAGTGTGCATAAGAAATATGTAAAGGGAAAGAAGTGTGCATAAGAAATATGTAAAGGGAAAGAAGTGTGCATAAGAAATGTGTAAAGGGAAAGAAGTGTGCATAAGAAATATGTAAAGGGAAAGAAGTGTGCATAAGAAATATGTAAAGGGAAAGAAGTGTGCATAAGAAATATGTAAAGGGAAAGAAGTGTGCATAAGAAATATGTAAAGGGAAAGAAGTGTGCATAAGAAATATGTAAAGGGAAAGAAGTGTGCATACGAAATAAACACATGATGTGGGAACAAGCCCTCGAGTTAAATATGTAAAGGGAAAGAAGTGTGCATAAGAAATATGTAAAGGGAAAGAAGTGTACATAAGAAATCTGTAAAGGGAACGAAGTGTGCATAAGAAATATGTAAAGGGAAAGAAGTGTGCATAAGAAATATGTAAAGGGAAAGAAGTGTGCATAAGAAATATGTAAAGGGAAAGAAGTGTGCATAAGAAATATGTAAAGGGAAAGAAGTGTGCATAAGAAATATGTAAAGGGAAAGAAGTGTGCATAAGAAATATGTAAAGGGAAAGAAGTGTGCATAAGAAATATGTAAAGGGAAAGAAGTGTGCATAAGAAATAAACACAGGATGTGGGAACAAGCCCTCGAGTTAAATATGTAAAGGGAAAGAAGTGTGCATAAGAAATATGTAAAGGGAAAGAAGTGTGCATAAGAAATATGTAAAGGGAAAGAAGTGTGCATAAGAAATATGTAAAGGGAAAGAAGTGTAGAAACACTTTTCGGCACTTTTTAACGTCAGATCACGAAACGGACACTTTTTTCCACTATTTACCTTCAGATCACGAAATGGACTTACAACACTCCCAAATGCTCTATAGCGCCCATTGAGCCTAACAAACACTTTTCGGCACTTGTTACCTTCAGATCACGAAATTGACTTACAACTCTCCTAAATGCTCTCTAGCGCCCATTGAGCCTAACAAACACTTTTTGGCACGATTAACCTTCAGATCACGAAATGGACTTACAACACTCGAAAATGGTCTATTAGCGCCCATTGAGCCTAAGAAACACTTTTTCGCACTATTTACCTTCAGATCACGAAATGGATTTACAACACTCCCAAATGCTCTATAGCGCCCATTGAGCCTAACAAACACTTTTCGGCACTATTTACCTTCAGATCACGAAATGGACTTACAACACTCGAAAATGGTCTTTAGCGCCCATTGAGCCTAAGAAACACTTTTCGGCACTTTTTAACGTCAGATCACGAAACGGACACTTTTTTCCACTATTTACCTTCAGATCACGAAATGGATTTACAACACTCCCAAATGCTCTATAGCGCCCATTGAGCCTAACAAACACTTTTCGGCACTATTTACCTTCAGATCACGAAATGGACTTACAACACTCGAAAATGGTCTTTAGCGCCCATTGAGCCTAAGAAACACTTTTCGGCACTTTTTAACGTCAGATCACGAAACGGACACTTTTTTCCACTATTTACCTTCAGATCACGAAATGGACTTACAACACTCCCAAATGCTCTATAGCGCCCATTGAGCCTAACAAACACTTTTCGGCACTTGTTACCTTCAGATCACGAAATTGACTAACAACTCTCCTAAATGCTCTCTAGCGCCCATTGAGCCTAACAAACACTTTTTGGCACGATTTACCTTCAGATCACGAAATGGACTTACAACACTCGAAAATGGTCTATTAGCGCCCATTGAGCCTAAGAAACACTTTTCGGTACTTTTTAACGTCAGATCACGAAACGGACTTACAACACTCCCAAATGGTCTATAGCGCCCATTGAGCCTAACAAACACTTTTTGGCACTATTTACCTTCAGATCACGAAATGGACTTACAACACTCCAAAATGGTCTATAGCGCACATCGAGCCAAACAAACACTTTTCGGCACTATTTACCTTCAGATCACGAAATCGATTTACAACACTCCCAAATGCTCTATAGCGCCCATTGAGCCTAAGAAACACTTTTCGGCACTTTTTAACGTCAGATCACGAAACGGACACTTTTTGCCACTATTTACCTTCAGATCACGAAATGGACTTACAACACTCCCAAATGCTCTATAGCGCCCATTTAGCCTAACAAACACTTTCCGGCACTATTTACCTTTAGATCACGAAATTGACTAACAACACTCCCAAATGCTCTATAGCGCCCATTGAGCCTAACAAACACTTTTCGGCACTATTTACCTTCAGATCACGAAATGGACTTACAACACTCGAAAATGGTCTTTAGCGCCTATTGAGCCTAAGAAACACTTTTCGGCACTTTTTAACGTCAGATCACGAAACGGACACTTTTTTGCCACTATTTACCTTCAGATCACGAAATGGACTTACAACACTCCCAAATGCTCTATAGCGCCCATTAAGCCTAAGAAACACTTTTCGGCACTTTTTAACGTCAGATCACGAAACGGACTTACAACACTCCCAAATGGTCCATAGCGCCCATTGAGCCTAACAAACACTTTTCGGCACTTTTTACCTTCAGATCACGAAATTGACTAACAACACTCCCAAATGCTCTATAGCGCCCATTGAGCCTAAGAAACACTTTTCGGCACTTTTTAACGTCATATCACGAAACGGACTTACAACACTCCCAAATGGTCTATAGCGCACATCGAGCCAAACAAACACTTTTCGGCACTATATACCTTCAGATCACGAAATCGATTTACAACACTCCCAAATGCTCTATAGCGCCCATTGAGCCTAAGAAACACTTTTCGGCACTTTTTATCGTCAGATCACGAAACGGACTTACAACACTCCCAAATGGTCTATAGCGCCCATTGAGCCTAACAAACACTTTTTGGCACTATTTACCTTCAGATCACGAAATGGACTTACAACACTCCAAAATGGTCTATAGCGCCCATTGAGCCTAACAAACACTTTTCGGCACTATTTACCTTTAGATCACGAAATGGATTTACAACACTCCCAAATGCTCTATAGCGACCATTGAGCCTAACAAACACTTTTCGGCACTTGTTATCTTCAGATCACGAAATTGACTAACAACTCTCCCAAATGCTCT
>JBAIAA010000967.1:0-417551 GCA_037893245.1 Crossaster papposus | reverse complement strand
GAATGTTGTTATTTGTCCAATTGTCTGTGTTCTTGATACTGGGTAAAATGTTGCACTTCTTCCTTCCTGTAACAGTGAACGTCATCAAGCGGCGCTTCACAAGCAACTGAACGGACCACATAAAGTTGTGGAACTAGAGTAAAATGTGACAAGAGTGTCTACAAACCCAGGAGACTTACCCCGCTGCAGAACTTGAAGCTGACCACCTATAAGTTTATGCAGACCCACTACAAGCCGCGGACGGCGTCACAGACCACGGGGATGGTAAGCATTTGCAAGGAGAAGTTGTTGAACATTTTTAATGTACACATTTCTTATCCATTCCATATCTTATTATCCTCTTATACTACTTCTTTTACTTACCAGTGCGGATTGTTTCTAATGACATGTTCGTCCTGTGTGCAGTTGCCTTCTGTTAAACATGTACAAATATGTTATCCAGCTTTTCCTTGTTCATGCTTCAGATTGGGAGAGACCGGTCAGATGACGAGAAGGAGACGGAGCGGGAGGCGTCGGAGGATGAGGAAGGGATCAGCGAGACACTACCAACATCCCACACGGAAGATGACGCACGGTCGCCCCCCCCCCCCCCCCCCCCTCAAGCAGCGCCATGCCGTCAACCTCCAGCAGGCAGGCGCGCAAGAGGGGAGGTTGCAGATGTGCTGCAGAGCCTCCTCCAGGAATCTCGAGGTTTGAAGGATATTTCTCAAAAGGTAAAATTTCACACAATGTCAAGCAATATTGAAAAGTAATTGACAAAAAGGCAATTAATGTACAGAAATTCAACAAGGTAATGTTTGGTAACAGTAAGACATATTTGTGTTTGTACATTAGATATTTTCATAAATTTATGTAACCCTCTACAATTTGTTCATTGTAAATCTTGTTTCTAATGACCAATTTGTTCTGTGTACAGGTAGAGACCATGCAGTCATGCCTACAGTGTCTGAGAGGGACACGTGGGTAGAGTGGCTTCTGTCCGTGCACAAGGAGATCCCAAAGCACCTGGGGCGGGACTATCAACGGGAGACGTTCGAGGTGGCCATGCGCCACAGCCGTTCCACAGGGCCGGGCGCATGCATTCACGCAGCAGCACCAGCAGCTAGCAGCCAGCGATGCAGCATCGGCACCCACACCAGCAGTTTGCGGCCACTGCGCACTTCCCGCCCCCCACTGTTCCAGTGCGACAGCCAGCACCCTCGCCCAGACTACAGCTGGTATTTAATTGTGATCTTTGTTTGGTACTTTGTATTTCACTCGTAATAGCCAACCAAAAGCAAAACAGTTTTCCTAGCAAGTATTTAATTTTAAATTTTATTCTCTTGAATTTCTTCTTAAACTTTGTGTGCACATTGCAGTTTTAATAATTGACTCATATTAATTTAAAAAACAAAATTGCACTATGTTCCAGGTGGCCTACATACAGGGGACCGGGACCCCCCGAGTTTGTCGTCCTCTCTCGGTTGACCGTCTGCGAATATTATTTTTCCAAACCTAACTGGCAGATTTCATGAATTATTCAGTAGTTGCATTGATGACTGTACAGCACTTAGGTTCTGGGTCTCTTTTTTCCCTTAAATTAAAAATACTTAAAGATATCGATTTGAGTAGGAAAAACGAGGTTACCTACGACAGGATTCGAACCAGATATCTTTAATCCATAGCCAATCCCACTATCCACTACATTACGTATAGCAGCTCGACAACAGCTGTTATTTAAAGTGATTTAATGTAACTATATAACTAAATAACAACCATGTTGTGATGTCACATTTTATTCTGATGAATAAACATAACTTCTCAGCCAAACTACTGAATAATTCATGAAATCTGCCAGTTACGTTTGGGGAAAAAATATTCGCGGCCCGTCTGGTGTCACCGGGCAAGGTTTCCAAGTCGGCCTTCACCCATGCCCACCCCTAGGACACCGTTGAGGTTGGGTGAAACCGTTGGGGATGGGTGACAGCCTAGCTAGAGACCCCACCTTTTCGCGTCAGGGAATCTGCCGAGGCAGTCTCCCAACAGCTACACGAGGCTGACCTGGCACTCACAGCAGCGCCGAGTATTCACAAAGTGACTGTTTGTATTTCTTGACAGTATTGAGTGTTTATGTTGAATAAAAGAGTGCAGTGGCTTTTAAAAAGTTGATTTTATTTTGCTGAAAAGTCGTTGACTTTTAATTTACTTTGCTTTCATTTACCAGTTTGGTCATATTTAAAGATTTGATTTGTATAATTCATTTGCTGGTGTAAGGGTTTGCTTGCTTGCTAATTATTTTGCTTATTAACCTGTTTACTTTTATTTGATTCGAAAAGTTTATCTGAGTTGAATTCTGTTACATTTCATAGAGTTTCACTTAATTCGTTTGTTTGAGGGAAATACTGATCTAATTGGATCATTTTGTTGATTTCACTTATTACTTTAAGCATATCCCTCCGTTTAACCTTGCCTAATGTTGTACATTTTGTAAATAATTTAATTCCTTACAATTAAATCGAACTATTTTCTTTAATTAAATATATATATTTTGTTACCGAATTTAAAACTGTTTCCCGTTTGCTTTATTTATTGGGTTCACGACAGACCTATCGGTGCAATTGGTTTGTTGGGGAAATTAGCTTTATAATTATTGTGTAATGGTTAATAAAATTATTCTGATAATAAACCTAAATATTTATTTAGGTTAACTTTACGTATGTACATGTATACAACTGTGCAAACAAGTAGTGGTAATGTGTTTTTTAAGAAACTTGATTGATCACTTTACTGGTGACACAAATTTGGTCAGTGTGACCATAGTATACAGTAACACAAAGTGTCCTATTACAAAGCAAGGTGTCATTGGGGTAATCCCAATTCATAAAAAAATTAAACACAAGAAATAGTTTATTTATCATTGCAACAATATACTTTTTTCATGTTGTATATGCACACATATTCCAAGTTCCCCTTGCATAGTAGGTTCTGTGTCACAGACAAAGTCCCCAAATTACAAAGTCCTAAACTTCTGTTTTCCAAACACACCACATGTACAAGTTTATGGCTGCGTCTTGCCACGGTACGCTGTCAGCCGGGCTGTTGAAGTACGCCCTCTGCTTCTTTCACTTCGCCGTCTGTCTTGTGCCACAACCTGCTGCCCGTCCAGCTCATGCATCACTCCAGGCTCCAAGCACAACCCTATATGCTGGTTGTCCTCCCCGTCCAAGTCTGCGTTCTGCAAGTTTGGTAGTGTTCCGTCATGATATTGTGCAGAGTGAGACAAACCTTCGACTATTCTGGTGCCCTTGATTGGGGATGTGCCAAGGGTGGTAAAGAGGCATCTAAAGCAGTTGGCCAGGGTGCCAAATGCGTTCTCATCGACCCTGTGAGCCCGCGATGTCGTGTAGTTGAAGATGCGCCCTTCTCGGCACATGTAGCAATGGAAGTAAGGCTTCATAAGGTATGGCCAAAGGGGAAAGGCGTCATTCCCCACAATGAAGTAAGACATATCCTGGTCATCATTGGGATTAGATCCGGGCGCGGGAAGCCAATGGTTGAAATTCCCTTGTCAGCCCACAGAAATGTATAGTCGTCGTCTACTCAAGCCAATAGCCCTATGGAAAAGAAGCCCTTGTAGTTGTAGTAAAGGCTTTCGCTCTTTTGAGGTTTGGTGATTGCCCTGAAACAGTGGGGGTAATTCCAGCGGTCACGAAATCTCTCTGCCACAGGGTGCCAGGTATCTGGAGTAGAGGATGTCTGGAACTGCTCATTTTTGAATTCCTTCACTATCGCATTGCACACTTGTGGCAAAAATAATGAGATGATGTTATTTGCCACTATGAAGGCGAATGCCAGCGAATGGTAGCTGCTCCCTGTTGCCAAGCAGCGCAGCGTAATGGCTAACTAAAACAAACATAAGTGAGAAGTAGTAACAATTTGACCAGTTCGCGCCGGGAATATTTTAACATCACCGAGCCGAGGGGCGGGTTTATTTGAAAAATCGATCCGAAGCGGGTTCAGGCCGATAGTGCCGGGAAGCACACCCACGCATTTCCGGCCTTGCTCGCTGCTGACAGACATTTCCGAACTTGAATTTGGCGTGTTTATGCGTCATCCGCTTTTGAATTTGGGGAAAACTTTGCGTTTATATGCGTAATCCAGCGCGAACTGGTTAACAAGAAAGTCAGTATATTATTGCATATAAATAATAAGGTACATTTGATGAATAATTCATTATTTAGTTACCGGTCATTATTGCTTTTAAGTTATTGAATACCTACTGGGTACTCTTTTCAATTCGGGGTCCCACACGCTGCAGCAGCTTGTGGAACATCTGGGGTTCCATCCTCAGGAAACTCTTGAAGTCCCCATGGTGTTCCCTCTCTAGCTCCACCATCAACGTCTCGTACTGGCCGTACATAGCCGTACTAGCCGTACATAGCCGTACTGGCCTCTCTAGCCACGAACTCTAGAATACCTGTCTAAACCAGGGCTCACGTACTTTATAAAAGGCGGCAAGGCAGCAAGGAGCATATGCTCCTGGCAATAAAATGTTTTCAAAGATCATGTACAAAACATGATAAAAAGAATGTCTAAAAGATTCTTAATATTCTTACACTGAATTACCTCTAGGCATCTGATCCTGAGCACTCCTACAGCTCCAGAAGCAAGAAACATATTCACACCCAAAGTGTGCTGTAAAGCCCAAATCATCATTCGCTATCTTAGCAGGTACACACACATCCCTGTTACAAATGACATCTTCAAGTAATTTGGCGCTTAGCAGTTTAATTTTAAGGAGATGACACCTGACAAGGGGCTTTGTGAAATATTTTGAAGTCCATTCAGATTTCTGTCTTTATTTAAATTCTCCACTTTAGACCTATTACATAATTTATGTTGTTTTTACAAAAGATCAATAGATGCAAAACGATTTTAACCCTTTCCCCACCCTGTCAGCCTCCTTCCTCTAAAAATACGCCAATTTCGACACTTATATGTTGAAACCACTCTTCAAAATTAATGCAAGCGTGGAGAATGTTTGTTTTGTCAGATGGCAATTGTATTTACTAATATAACAACGAATTGTCTGTAAAATGCATACAATTCATTATACAGTTTTGTTCTTGACAACTGTATTCTGACCTAGCCCTTATTTCGTCATTTTCTTTACCTTTTGCAATGTCCGAGCAGCAATCGTTCATGCGATTGTATGCAGTGAAGATGAAGACATGGATATTTACATTGTAGAATACAATTCAATACTTCACATTTTACATTAAATTTAACTCAATTTAACTTAATTATTAGCAGCTCTATGAGACTGGGTCTAGTCCTCTTTAGTTCTCTTTAGTTCTCATCAGTATCCTGTTGGCCTAATGTCCGCTCTATAAGATATATGTCTATTGTTCTCTGTGTCCCCGTATTCTGTCCTCAATATCTGCGATCCTCTCGGTAAGTTTCGTCTGACCACTAAGCACTATACGCACAGCTTGTTCTAAATATAACAATCAATGCCGTACGCACAAACGCCTCGAATGGACTAGGCCATATGTCATCAAGTTGCAGGACGCACGAGGGGTCTGGGACGCACGAGGGGTCTTGGTCACCCATAGAATGCGTCAATGGCTTATTAATGTTCTCGCCTTCCCTTGACGAAACTGTTGACTGGAATCATGTACCCATTTATAGTTAGTTGACAGGCCAATAGATTGCAAATTTGGTAGACATTCCGAGGTGTTGATGTGATCTATGAGCGAGACATTATTACTCTCTTAGGGGATCTTGAAGGGGATAAGATTGACGTAGGGGAAGCGATGAATTCGGTACTTTAAAGCACGCTCTGTTCATCTTGAGAACTTCGTCAAGCCATTTCATGTTGGTGAAGTGCTAAAGTGGAAGATTTTGGTGGATGCTTTGATGCTCAAGTCAACACATTCATCAGAGACACAGGATTTAGGAAATGAATCAGCTTTACAAGGCTGTACCGATAGGCCTATGACATTACTTCAAGAAAGCAAAAAGTCAGATTTTTCTTCCACATGTATGTAAAACGGAGAACCGTAGTGAAACCGTAGTGAAACCGTAGTGCGACCGTGATGATCCGTAGTGTATCCGGGATAAACCGTAGCGTAACCGTAGTGTAACCGTGTTTATCCAGGATGAAACGGGAGTTGGTTCACACACGGTTCCACTACGGTTCCACTACCGATGACCCCGGATACACTACGGATCACCACAGATTTACTACGGTGTCACCACGGATTCACTACGGTTTTTCCCGGGATAAACCGTAGTGTATCCGGGGTCATCCGGGGTGAACCGTGGCGTATCCGTAGTGAAACCGTGGCGGAACCGTAGTAAATCCGTGGCCATCCGGGGTCATGGGGGGAAAACAGGCTTGAACCGGGATGATCCGGGCCCATCCGTGGCGGAACCGTAGTCAAACCGTAGTAGAACCGTAGTAGGACCGGGGAACATGTCACTTTTTTTTCGATTGCCTTCCCCGGACCACCCCGGGTGACCCCGGATCGAACGTCCGTTTTATCCGGGGCCATTCGGGGCCATCCAGGGCGATCCGTAGCATATCCGGCTTCAGTGGGACTGGGGCTTAAAATCTTAGCACGAGATATAACAGATTGACAGCTTATCTAGTTGCATCGATTTACCCAGAGTCACATGCGGTTTGCGAGCTGGTCGAGGCACCCCGGCATGATCTTTGCAGCACGGCAGATCCTCGGAAAATGTCAGAAGCAGAAGCAAGACCTGTACATGGTATTTCAATTGTGAAGGACTGTGGAAAAATACTGCACAGGTGGGGTTGTCCAGAAAAAAACCTATATCGGTTATACGCTCCTTTCATGACGCAATGGTGGGCAATGTTAAGGAAAATGGCGAATCTTCAGATCCATTCCCAGTAACAAATGGCACTGAACAATGATGTGTTCTCGCACCAACCATGTTCTCACTTTCAACCATGCTGATGGATGCATTTGACAAAAGCTGATCGTGGAGACTATATCCAGTTTCGTATGGATGGTAATGTGTTACCAATATACGCAGATTTCAGGTCCCGAATGAAAGTGTTAGAGATGTTAATCGGGGATCTACTTTTTGCTGATGACCCTGCCTTGCTTGTCTACACCTTGGAGGATAGTACATGTACAATACTGATCACCTTTCCACAGCATCCAAAAGGTTTGGCCTGACAATTATAGCATAACCAAAACAGAGGTATCAGCACCAGGACGTGATCACTATGATATAACTGTGACAGTCGACATGATGCTAAGCTGAAATCGGTGAAGAAGTTCTGCTACCTTGGCAATATGTTCTCAAGTAATGACGAAATACCACGACTAGAAAAGGCAAACTCTACATTTTGTCGTCTTCGCTTAAAGGTAGATTGCCCCAATTGCAGATATCGAACATTTTTACTACCGAATCATATCTTACTTATTTCAAAGTAAATAATGATTCTAGGCATCCAGCAAAATGATTGCGCTACATATATACACTGTAATTGTACGTGAAAAAAACGAACGCCAATCGTCTTGCTTATTTTTCGGCATCCATAATTGTAAAATCTGTCTACTAGAGGGGTTTTGGTATCATTAAACGTAACAATTCGTTAACTGCTGAAACACCATTTTTATATTGTGAAAATATGGTAAGTTAATTAATAAGTAAATGATTAAGACGGGTGTCAGTGCGTGAAAACGAAAACTGTTTTCGGAGACAACATCGAGTTATATTTATTTCGTAGACAAACGTGATACGTATACACGGCGTACTAGTGTTCATGCGTTTTGCACGTACGTAAGACGGTCATTAAGCTCTTGGCCAATGAAAAGCTCTGCTTTACTGACTCCGCCCCAAACTCCAACCCCATCGGACCGTCGACGTCTATAGAATTTTACAACGAGTTCGGTAGCCGATTGTTCAATTTTTTTTCACTCGTGGATTTGCAACAATGGGGATTAACAACACACTGCCTTCTATTACTTCAACAGTTGTCCGGCACTGAGAACTATTATAGTCTAGGCGATATTTTAAAAAAGGTCTCATCTAGGGCAAGAAGAGGCGTCTTTTGAGTAGAAGTTTGTAACATAGCTATTTTGGAGTGCTGAATCCAAAAATGATGGCCACCAAGCTGGATTTTTAGTGGAAATATGCCTAATTTGCGTAAATCTGTAATACCTGTCGTGTAATACCATTTGTTCCCATATTTGGATATATTATTATATATATTTTTATTTTTTTTGCAATTTTGTTTGAGTGATAATACTTACAGTTCTTTACTTCAATAACATTTGGTAAAGCATATAATTGACTGAATAATTATGAGAACACAGTAACGATCGAAATGGCTAAAAATCATACCCTTAAGTTGCGCGCATTTACCTTGGCTCCAGAAATCATCAAGTAGTCTTGCCAAACCTCAGTATTGATAAGCTTCAAATTCACCAAGTTGCATACTGGCACAGTTACCATATTAAAACCTTATGGAAAATCATATGAACAATGATAACATTGTAATATTTAGCCCAGCAAACACAAATGTGGAAAAAAATTAGGTGCCCCTAAATTGGGCTAAAAAGTGGTCAAAGTTCAAGGAAATCACTAAAATTATGTGTAAGAAACTATTTGACGTTGACATAATTATAAGCAATAATACTCTTATTTGGGGATTTCCTTTAACTTGTTTAAGTCTCCCACGTTAGGCAACCCTTCACCGACCTTTTTTAGCCAAATTTACAGCCATCTCATTTTTGCCTGTTTTTGTTTGCTGGGCTAAATATCAAAATGTTATCATTGTTCATAAGGGTTTAATACTTGATCGATTTTAAAGCTCATCAAGACTAAAGTTTGGCAAGACTACTTGATGATATACATTGTATGGAAACAAGGTAAATACTCACAACTTTAGGATATAATAATTAGCCATTGTGTATCGTTACTATGTTCTCATAATTGTTCAGTCATTTCAGAAAATGTTATTGAAGTAAAAATATGTAAGTAGATTCACCAAAACATAATTTTCAACAAATAAAATCTTTAAAAAAATCCCCCCATATGTGAACAAATATGTTACACAACAGGTATTTACAATTTATGCAAACTGAACATATTTTTACAAAACTTCGGAGGCCTCCTAGGCTAACGCTAATTATTAGGCCCAAAGGGGTCTTCATGCCAAATATGGTGCTTTTATCCGCCTGGTAACGGTAATCCCTTAATATAAGCTACCTGACTAAAAGGCGTACCTAAAGGATTGTGAGTCTTTTCAAATTAATGATACGTCGTCTATACAAATGTAAAGTAAAAGACGTACCTAAAGGATTGTGAGTCTTTTCAAATGATACGTCGTGTATACAAATGTAAAGTAAAAGACGTACCTAAAGGATTGTGAGTCTTTTCAAATGATACGTCGTCTATACAAATGTAAAGTAAAAGACGTACCTAAAGGATTGTGAGTCTTTTCAAATGATACGTCGTCTATACAAATGTAAAGTAAAAAACGTACCTAAAGGATTGTGAGTCTTTTCAAATGATACGTCGTATATACAAATGTAAAGTAAAAGACGTACCTAAAGGATTGTGAGTCTTTTCAAATGATACGTCGTCTATACAAATGTAAAGTAAAAAACGTACCTAAAGGATTGTGAGTCTTTTCAAACGATACGTCGACGTATACAAATGTGAAGTAAAAGACGCACCTAAAGGATTGTGAGTCTTTTCAAATTTTACGTCGTCTATACAAATGTAAAGTAAAAGACGTACCTAAAGGATTGTGAGTCTTTTCAAATGATACGTCGTCTATACAAATGTAAAGTAAAAAACGTACCTAAAGGATTGTGAGTCTTTTCAAATGATACGTCGTGTATACAAATGTAAAGTAAAAGACGTACCTAAAGGATTGTGAGTCTTTTCAAATGATACGTCGTGTATACAAATGTAAAGTAAAAGACGTACCTAAAGGATTGTGAGTCTTTTCAAATGATACGTCGTGTATACAAATGTAAAGTAAAAGACGTACCTAAAGGATTGTGAGTCTTTTCAAATGATACGTCGACGTATACAAATGTGAAGTAAAAGACGCACCTAAAGGATTGTGAGTCTTTTCAAATTTTACGTCGTCTATACAAATGTAAAGTAAAAGACGTACCTAAAGGATTGTGAGTCTTTTCAAATGATACGTCGTGTATACAAATGTAAAGTAAAAGACGTACCTAAAGGATTGTGAGTCTTTTCAATGATACGTCGTCTATACAAAATGTAAAGTAAAAGACGTACCTAAAGGATTGTGAGTCTTTTCAAATGATACGTCGTCTATACAAATGTAAAGTAAAAGACGTACCTAAAGGATTGTGAGTCTTTTCAAATGATACGTCGACGTATACAAATGTGAAGTAAAAGACGCACCTAAAGGATTGTGAGTCTTTTCAAATTTTACGTCGTCTATACAAATGTAAAGTAAAAGACGTACCTAAAGGATTGTGAGTCTTTTCAAATGATACGTCGTCTATACAAATGTAAAGTAAAAGACGTACCTAAAGGATTGTGAGTCTTTTCAATGATACGTCGTCTATACAAATGTAAAGTAAAAGACGTACCTAAAGGATTGTGAGTCTTTTCAAATGACACGTCTATGTAAATAACGATCACTTGGCGTACATGGGACGATGTCTTCTGAAAATACAACTCGTCTTTAGAAATGTAAAACTTTCATATAAAAGGAAGTAACTCAACTGCAGGTGTTCACCAAGAACATCATATGAAGCACCATAATGTGGCAGAGAAATCCCCCCTCTTTTGTGTTGAACACTGTGTTCCCGGTATCTTAGGAATTTCTTTTAGGTTTCAAGCGAGATGTGTTAGGTAACAATAGTGTGGACTGTGTATATGGATAAGAAGGGGGTACCCCTCTGCCACATATCGTGCTGGGTATAAAGAACACTCTTGAAGCCGCCGACTGTATACACGGTATATGTCTAACCTACGAGAAGTATGGATCCCATGACATTTTATTATTTGTGTGGTACAGTACCGTTTTTTCTACCTCAAATCACCATTATTTACCCTGGAAAATGTGGGCCTTTTGGAGAAAAAAATGGGTTTGAGTGCGTATGCACCCGTCGCACCCCCCTGTGTACCGTACGGGCCTGCACTATCGCCATAAAGAGTCCTATAACCTCCGAGCCAGGGGGGGGGGGGGGGGGGGGGGGGAGGGGGGGGCCCAACAAAGTGCGCCACCAACGTTGAAATGTATCTCATTCGTTCTTCCACGCTCATGAGCCACACATCTCACACAGTAAATACGTATAGATCGCTACCGCGAAGCGCACCATTGAAACACGTACAAATTTGCTCCGTGCTCGCTCTCCGAATTCATTGATTCATATAACGTCCGCAAAGCCAGGTACACAGGCACGATCTACACGAATTTTGTTTTGGGCGATGTCATTTTCTGCCATTTTCGTTCGAAAACAACACGATAAAACGCAAGGGGGTCACAGGCAGATTTTTAAAAAAATTCAGTATATCACTGCTACATCCTTTTTTAACGTATCCATGGAAAAAAATGAGTGGGTTCGAAGCACGATTTTTCACAATTTATCGATTATTATTGCCCTTTTTAGGGGAGGTATTTGTTAACGTCGTTTGAGTATTTGTGCACAATCTCCACGCGCATCAACGGTACGTCAACGCTTAATTTTTTTCGACTGCTTTTTTCATTTTCAATACAATTTTTGTCATTGGATGATAACAATTAAGGTAAATAACAACCTTTTACAACTACAAAAGACAAGATGTCAAGATTGGATGCCAAAAACTCTTTATTGTTTGCGTAAGAAAATTGTTCCTCCCTATTTTGAGAATGGACGGTACATCAGTGTTTCGCAATCACAGTCTCGAAGGGCCCGGCCCCCCCCCCCCCCCCCCCGCCCCCCCCCCCCCCCCCCCCCCCCCCCCCCCCCCCCCTGCTCCGAGCCGTGAACAACTCGATGGAGTATAGAGTTGCATTGTCTTCTTCACGACCGTTGCAAATCAACTGAGTGAAATAAAACGAACAATGGCAGACGGGGCTCATTGAGGAATTCTAAGGACGTTGACAGTCGAAGGGAGTGACGCTTGGGGTGGAGCCTGCAAAGCAGAGCTTTTTATTGGCCAAGAGCTTACTGGCCGTCTTACGTACGTGCAAAACGCATGAACACTAGTACAGCATTGCCCTGAGTACGTTGTATAGACAGTGCCAGTTCGTGAAATCTTTTTCACAGCGCGCCCCCGCAATTTCGTTTTCACGAACTGACACCGAGTGCAGTGTCACTTCGTGGAACCGAAAAACGACCGAATTGACTAATTTTTGCAAAACTTCTCAATACAAATTAGCAAATTAACATGATTTAAGAAGAAAAAAAACTTCGCCACGTTATACTTCATGGCACAAAATGATATATTCGGCAATACAATTTTTTCTCGAATTTCTTATTGTTTGTACACATAGGATGCAGAGGGTGCCAGTTCGTGGTGTCGGTGACAAAATATACAACCCCAAAATCCTCCCATTTCTGACATTTGAAGCAATTGCCAATGGCGTATCCTACCTTTAAATATAAACATCCAAGTATATATCGAAGGCTACCGTCATTCCCACACTAACCTACGGCTGTGAAACGTGGAACTACGTTATCGACGTCACATCAGACAGCTGGACCAATTATACACGAGGTGCCTGCGGTATATCTATAATTAAAAATGGCAGGACCGGAAAAACAATGTCAAGGTGCTTCAGAAATTAAAAATAAATAATAATAATAAACCATTCTTATATAGGGCATATCACCGTGAGGTCCCTATGCGCTGTCCTAAAATCAACATAATTATTATACAAATTGAACAGATATGTTTTGACCCAGGTTTTGAATAGTTCTGTTGTCTCTGTCTGTTTGACACAGGTTATTCCATAATTGAACAGCAGCTGATTGGAAGGAGCGGGATTCATATGAATTAGTTTTAGTAACTGGAGGGGTCAACAGAAAAGCGCAGATTTTTAACTGGTTGGTACTCCCGAACTAAACTTTGAAGATAATCCCTGAGATGAAAAACCTACTAATTAATCAGGGCACAACTACGCTGGGCTGGGCATATCTAAATAATACCTAAAACCATCTTTTATGGCCGCAAATGCTAGAAAAACCACTCTTGCGCTCCGAGGAGAACCATGAAGACATGTAGCATCGACACTAAGTCTTGGGGAAAAAACCAGCTGCCGATAGATCACTATGGAGGTATACTTGCTATGAAGCTGCAATCAAGTTTGAGCAACAACGCCAAAATAACTTGTGCGACAGACGGCCAGGCAAAAAGCAAGTACACCAGACACCAGAGCCCGAAAAAAAAAATACATAAACTGGGGGCCAATTTCATCAAACGTGTAAGCACCAAAATTTGCTTAGCATGACAATTCTTCCTTGGAAAAAACAGGGTTACAAACCATAATTTCAGTTGATGTTTATTGTTTGTGACTGGTATTCAGCTCTTTTTCGCTTTGAATGAAAAAAACACATGTAGTTTTGGCCGATAACCTGTTTTTACTGAGCAAGACTTTTTGTGCTAAGCACAGTTTTGTGCTTACATGTTTTATGAAATTGGCCCCCGGGTCTGCCTCTCTCAGATAGGGCTTAGAGCACATCGGAAGACCCACCAGAGACAAGCGTCCAATGATGCCAGATTTGCAACCGCACACGCAAATATAATTCTGGACTGGCATATTGCATGTACGGACACGCAACAAGTAGCTGTTCATCTCAATCATCGGATGAATGCTCGTTCGTCGTCCTCGACGAGAGAATCCGCCGCCAATGTTGAAGGGATCGTATACGTTTGGTAATTACTCCAAAAATTAATGGCAATAAAAACTGACTTGGTAAGAAGTACAGCAGCTTTAGATAGTATAATGTATTTTTAGAAACTGTTCACTTCGAAATCCTCCGGTTATGTAAAAAGATATAACTTTTTATCCCAAAAATTTGAATATGAGAAGCGTTACTGCAGTGACGTTTCTCAGACTGTGTATTCCAATGCAGATTATTCTTCCTGCGTGGACATAACCGCTCAAGATCTTCGGCAATATCTCAAAATCGCTACCACCTTTTGAAATGAAATGTTTACAGGTTAGTTTTATGGTATATATCTATAACTGTATATAGATTGAAACAAACAGTGGGTTCCAATTACCAAACGTATACGATCCCTTTAAAACTCAGAGCATTAAATTATTACAATCTTAAATACGCATAACCCTCAATTCAGTTTTGTTCTTATGGAAAGAGGCAGTAGAATTCGCAAGGCTCGGAAATCCAGCGAAAACTCGTGGGATGATAGTAGGAGTTTGGCGGAGTATAAGGCGGGTGGACATCACTGGTTGTACACAATGGGTCTGATTTACCGAGCATGGTACGATTACTCAGGTTTTTGGTAAGATTATTAGAATCGGCGCCTGTGGCTAAACGGAAATATGCCCTATCCAATTACTTCTGAGAATTTAGTTTTTGCTGTTTTACCGGTTTCAACTTACACGCCCGGACAGCCAATCTGTCGAGGACGGGACAGCTAGAGTTGAAATGAGATGGAAGATGGATGGGAAGCTTTTGAAGGGAAGGGGTATGTTCGCAGGTGCGCCTGTCTGCGAAAACGGAATGTCAAAATAACTCGACACTCCAAGGATGAGCTAAGATGCAACCTGAAACGTACGAGTAACATCCACTCCGGACTTGGATTGCAGAGTCGCATAGATTCTGAGTGATTCTAAATGAGTTGTGGTTGACCTAAATAGAATTATGTTTCGGACTCGGGCATACAAGATGGATAGTCATTCTCCGATGACTTGATTCAGGAATCGATCTTCCGCTTGAGGTCTATCATAAGACAGTGTTTGAAATGTCAGACTTTATTTCTAATCTTCGGAATAATGGTTCGGTGTTACTTTGCAACGCGCCTCATGCGGATAGCGTATACCTCTTTAAGACTTCAACTCAATTGAAATTATCTTGTAAAAAAAACAACTAATTTCACAGGTAAATAAGAACACTTCAGTCTTTAACTACGTCAGCAAAAGTAGCGGGCACAACCCGTGACGTCAGCCGACATGATGACGTAAGTGGTCTGCAAATGATACTATAAGCAGGCACTCTATATAATGCTTTACCTACACTTCAAATTGATATAGTTATTAAATATTTAACATTATAGCTCCATGGTCTTATTGGGGTTGATACCTAATTTCCAAAAAATCTTGTTTAGATGATGCAAATGCCCATAAGTTCACAAGGCGATCTCATATCATATATCATTTTATACAACGTCTAAACAAATACCCGCCACTGATTAGTAGATAGTTGATCACGTGCTTTGAATTATTTGTCCCAATGCATGGCGCGGCCACACCGCAACAAATTGTTATGGTTCTATTCAATGGTGAATAAAACCTCTCTAGCACGACCACAACACTGGTCGCGTTCTGACCAATCAGATGACAAGGATTTATTCAGGCATTGTATAAAACAAATAATTAATGTTTCGCGTCGGCCGTGCGATGGAAAGAATAATTTCATTCGGTGACAGATGGAATGTTCTATTCCACATCGCATGGGACCTTTCATCTGTCACCTCATGAAATAATTTGTAGCATTGTAAATTGAGAAAATATTTGCACCATTTTTTTGCAACCTCTGGTGATGGCTCATATTCCGCATTGTGTATTGTGTACACGCAAGCTGCTGTAACTAATCTTCCAAGAACAGCATAAACAACATTAAAAAACATTGCCTTTCCCATTGTGATTGACAGAGGGCGCTATTGGAAATGTTACTCTCTTATTTTACAAGCCAACGCCTTTAAATTACGAGAGCGCTTTTAATTTGAGACATTTTGAATTTGTTTGCGTGTTTGATGGAGAGGAATTTGAGTGTACTCTTGAAGGTAGGATGCACCATTTGCAGATATGGAGAAAAAATTACTACCAAATTATTAAGAAATATGTTACTTATTTGAAATATTAATTGTAGTAAATATTGATTGCAGGCATCCAGCAAAATTATTGCGCTAGATATCCTGTAATTGTTCCGAAAATTGAATTTTATATACACAAAATCCCGATCGCCCTCTGGCGATCGCAATTTTTTTTTTAGAATCACTGCCCGACGCATCCATAATTGTAAAACTTGGGACAGGTAAAATCCCACCCCCAAATCCACCCATTCATGATAATGTAGTTAATTGCCAATGGTGTGTCCTACCTTTAATGCAGCACGCAAAATACATTAACGCGTCATGACGTGACGTCTTGACTTTGAGCAAGGTTCTGTCGTTATTTCAAGCAGGTCCTTTCCCTGTAACTTTAAACGATCATATACTGGCTTTTATCTGTTATGTATTTTGATCCATCAAAAAATATAAATAAACGTTTTGAAGAATGCAGTCAAATATGTTCCACAGTCTTGCAGGTGACGGTGCAAACGCCACGTTGTGGCTAGCATACACTGCGCTGAATAGAGCATCTACAATATCGTAACGGTGTTTGAATATCTAGATTGTTTTCGAAAATCAACAAGTAATGAAGTAACTAGGCCTAAAAATTGTGACATTTGCAGATCGGACTTTCACAAAATGTCAGCAAAACAAGCTGACGAATACACATTACATACAGTTACAGAGGTTAAATTCGAGGCTTTTAACAAATTGGCGATCAATGTTATCACACTTGATACAAAAAAACCTAAATGCTTACCTTACGATCCAAAGCCTGCATGGTTGATTAGGTTGGCTTAACAGAAGAGCCCCATGTCGATTTGTCTTGGCGTCTGCCTGCCTGTGCCGTAGATCATAATCGTAGTTGCTTTGGAGTCGATAACCACGTTACCATCCGTCAAAAACGGCGTTAAAAATGACGACGTTGCTCTAGTAAAGTAGCAAAAGCAGCCGGTTTCATTGGTCGTTCTGGCTGATTGTGAATATTCATGACTTTCTTGGTTTTCACTTGAGAATATTTGGTGCATAGGCACGTATTTGTTTTTCTGTATCCTGTCGTTCGTCCTCTACCTTTAACGTATCTTTTACTGTCCAGTATATTATGTTTAGTGGATTGACAGGTTGACAGGTGTAATTATTGATCAATGGCTGTCAAATTGTGTTTGATGTTTGATATTTTCTTTTTGATTGTTATTGAAACATTAAAATAAATGCTCTCTTCCTTACCGGATGTGATACTCGGTATGTCATCGGATATTTACCTGCGGTCGGCATAAATGAAGAGACACCGACGCTCTATAATAAGATGGCCAGGCAGAAAATACCACGGGTCACGGACCTAGTCGAGTGGCTCCTAGGACGACCTTGATATATTTGAGAGCATTTGGATAATTTATTAGGGAAAAAATACAAGGAAGACTATTGGGCGAGGGCAAAATATAGACGTTCAGTCGTCGGTCATTACGATACTCGACATATTGTGGCTAGTGAACGATAAATCATACATGTATACATCAATAAAGTTACACACGAGCAGGTATCACCGTTCCCTAACAGGAAAATGCCGTCGCCTAAGCAGATTCACTGTTGGATTCATTTCGACGTTGAATTTATTACGCAACTTGAAAACCCAATTTGCAACAGTCTTCCTTCATCGTCTTTAATATCCTGTCTGCATAGACCATAATTATTTGGTACATACAGTATCTAATAATGCCCCAAATAGCTCGTACTGTTAACCACACGTCATTGTATATTAGATGCCTTTATTTAATTACACCAAAAAAGAGGAACGCTATTGTTATCCGTTGGTGGTCGACTTTGTTTATATTTGTATACGAGTACGAGTTATCCCCATGAGGCAAATCTAATTATATTACCGAATGCTTCGAATTCTGCCATTACTCCACACTCCTGATATACCCTTAGTTTATTTCAAATTGTAATGTTTATGCATGCATTCGCCACATTTGGAGTATTTCATGTGTTAATTGGCAGTGTCCGTTTGTGGTGATACATTATTGGATATCCATGCATTATATATAAACGTCAGGTAATAATTGTATTGGCTTAAGTCAGTGACTGCCAAAGACTTTATATTGTTACAGCTTGTCTGCATTGCATCTGTTCTTCCTTCCAGTCTCGGTTGCTTGTTTAAACAATGATTCGGGCTGTTTGTTTGTAGGTTGGCTGACTCAACGAATGCAACGAGACCAAACCCTTTAGAGTGCCGGCTGTAGTTATACCACACTGCTCTTCTTACTGAACTTCTTTCTTTCCACAGAGAAGAGCAAAGACTCATTTAGTGACAGAAAGTTTAATCTATAGTTTTAATGTATATCCTACCTACAACAACAACATAATATACAAATATTGAGTGGCTTAGAGTGAAATGGAGGGAATAATCGCAATGTAAAATCTGGACTTTACCATTTCACGAGGAGAAGCCGAGTGAAATGGAAAAGTCCAAACTGTACCGAGCGATAATATTCCTCCCATTTCACAATTTACAGCCTCTCAATAAATTATTTGATTTATAACTTACATAGGCCTACCATAGACATGGAGAAAAAAAAAAGAACTCCATGTCTATGGGCCTACAGATCCGCGAACGTTGGCTCATCGGTTGACGTACGGGTGGCCGCCATGATTGCGTGTGGTTGTCAAGCAGCACAAATTGGGTCACAACCTACTCCGTACGTTTGGAAGTGAGTGTCAGAGGCAACTAGGATGATCCTAACTGTTGAACAGTACAAGTACATCACATTCACCACGGGCGAATTATACTTTTTTTAGCCCTGCGTGAATGGGAGCAATGATAATGTCACGTGATGTGAGTTCCACGAACATCAAATTTAACTGAAAAATCAATTTTTTTCTCAGCTATTTTCCAACTTTTTCAAATTCACAACTCTTACATTTAGTTTACCAAACCAATTCACTTATTTATCATTCAACTTAATCGTTTGGTCACCGTCTTTTTTAAACACCGGGTCCAAAATATTCGTTATAATTCGTCTAAGGTTTTGCCAGAAGGCAGTATTCATAGATCAAATTAGTCTCATATCAATCAATGTATAATAGTCCGATGTGTACTTGAGTCAAGCTGGGGTAGAGGTGGGGAATTGATGATTGAGATACCGCCGGTCCCATCATTCTAAACGTCCCCGATTGCTCATTAGTGTACAAAACAAAGTACAAACAAAAGATGACAAAGGGGTTTCGGGTTTAGGGTCCCGATTGGGGGTAAATACACACTGTGTGGGTGGAATGGCGGGTTGGGGTGTAATGTTCACATCAGACATTCTAAACAGAGATCTTTATGTTCGAATACAATCATGTACATCCACAAAAGATCCTTCCTTATTTCCTTCAATTCAACTTATTTATCTCCCTAAAATATGTTATTGTAGCATATTTCTTTGTATTTCCGAAAAGGTCAAAGCTCTTTCTTTTCACTTGGAATTCCCCTGCTCCTCTAAAGTTTCACCTGATGACATCACCAAGGGTTTTGCCTCAATCCACACCAGTATACAATTGCTCCCTGTGACCAGGGTTCACCATTGTGTGGATGTTCCCCTGAGAGACATACTTGCCAAACCACCTTCAAAATTGAGGCGCACGGATTTAGATTGAGATTTAGAACCCTTCATCTTTCCCAGTCCTGTAGATATACATGTACTGTATGAAGACGAACCACTGCATCAGGATATTTTTGTATTGGATGCATTTCATCCAGTTTCTGATGGAGAACTTATGACTATAATTACCGACTCGCCTTCAAAATCATGTTCACTGTACCCCATAGGCCTACCAACGTGGATATTTGGGAAAAAACATTTAAGGTTACTGTTGCCATCCATTGTAACCATTGTCAATGAATACCTTATTCGGACAGGTCTATTTCCAAGGCAGTCGTAATTACTCCACTAGTGAAAAGGTCATCTTTGAATCTTGAGGAATTGAAGAAAAATAGACCCATTTCTAATATTAAGTTTACTGCAAAGATACTGGAGGAGGTCGTAGCGTCACGTCTGTTTGACCATCTAAATGATCACCAGTTGCTAGAGTCATATTAGTCTGCGTATAGGAAAGGCCGTGGTACAGAGACGGCCCTTATTCGCGTCTCTAATGACATTCTGCATGCATTTGACAAAAAGTAGACCGTTCTCCTTGTATTATATACTGAAACGCAAAAGAAACTTACCACTTGTTTAAAATGTCATGAAATTGTAACAGTTCAAAATAAAACAAACCCACAATTGCTAATTGAAACATTGGCATTTTATTGATGACATGTCAAGTTGTTGACCAAGATACATGTACACCATATCATTAGTTTGTTCTACAGTAAAGAACTGAATAGGGTGCAATGTCAGTTCCCCTTCAATAACGTGTGTGGCCACCATTGATTTGGATACAGGCAGTGCATCGTCGGCGCATACTGCCTACCAGTCTTTTGATGGATTGCTGCTGGATTCTGTCCTACTCAGTTCTTAATGTCTGAAGCAGCTCTGCCCGTGTCCTGGCCCTGCATACTACGCGTTTCCCAAGCTCATCCCACAGGTGCTCTATGGGATTCAGGTCGGGGCGCGAGCGAAGGCCACTGCATGGTGTGGATGAAATGCAGTGGTAAAGCGAGCAGCATGGGGACGAGCGTTGTCATGCTGAAAGGTTCTCAGTTCTGGGTGGTCTGGGAGGAATGGCAACAGATGAGGTCGCACCGCTGATGCCGCTGGCACCATCTCTGTCGGTTGCGGCGATGGACATCAGCCGTCAACACGGCGCCTCTGTATGGTCTTCCGGAAATAAGACCATAGTCATGCAGTCGTCTTCGTGCAGTATCACTGGAGATCCGTGGATTTGCACGCCCCGGAATTTCTGCTGCAGTCCGGGATGCTGGAAGGAATCGATCCCGCAGGTGACTTAGGACCGTCTGCCTGTCCTGCCTTGCAGTGTTGACTCTTGGCCTCCATAATCGAGGTCTATCATCTGCAGAGTTATGGAGGGTTTCTCTGTTCACCAGGGCCGATATCGTTTGGTGTGAACAGCCAAGACGACGTCCCACCTCACGGTAGCTCAGTCCGCCTTGCAGCATGCCAAGGGCACGCTGTTGTTGATCTCCCGACAATCGTGGCATGTTGCTTGAAATGCCCATTTTGCATTGGCCTCTTTAAAGCCAACATCAAGACATTCCGTGTAGCTCATTGTAGTCATCTTATACCCCTTGGCTAATTACTGACTGTCAAAACTTAAACAGCTGTGCCATGAAGAGACCATTGAAGGTTCAAGTGACCATCAGACACCGTTTGGTCTGACAGTAAGGACATTATTGTCCACAAATAAGTTAACACATTACTACACGCAATGTTATTATTGCTATTTAAGGGTTTAACAGGCTCGTGGTAAGTTTCTTTTGTGTTTTAGTATAGTAGACCTCTTGTCCGCATTTGATACTGTCGACCACGTCTGAGTTTCATGCTCCTTCGCTACGCTCATACGCATGAAAAATGATTTTATTATTATTGGACTCCATAATAATGACACTGAAATAATTTCTGATTGCAGAGTATTTATAAAACCATGGGAAGGGGCCGGCATTCGACCGCTTCTGAATTGGTCAAAGAATTATCGGAGGCGAGAATACATTTCTTTCTCATTGTAGGCCTACAGTACCTCGAAAAAAGATAGCGATCTCCAACAGCTTCATTTTCTCTGGCGAGTGTTGCATGTCGCACGTTTTTTCTTTTTCGTGATTCTATTTTTTTCAGGGAAGATTCCTCTGCTGCTTGAACAGGGGATGTTTGGCTCGATTCTCCTTTCTCCATGTGCTGCACAGTGGTCCACCCAGATTTGCTGCAATCTACTATTCTTATCTTCTTCTTTCTCTCCACAACCAGTTCTTTAGCGGTCTGGTCATTGCCTCTTGGATATCGCCCTTCTTAAGGAGGGCGAGTTTTATTGTATTGAGCCAGTCAGTGTATAATAGTATTCAAAACGTTAATAGTCTTTGGACAATTCTGGACGACAAGTCAGCTTTCTATCCTCATACTATAGTATTAGTAGCTTGAAAATTTCAGCCCTAAAAGCTCATGATATTGGGAGATTCGCCAAACTAAATGGCGAATCTCAGAATATCATGAGTTTTTGAGAGCTAGAATTTTCAAGATAAGGTGATATATAGTCAGACACATTGGTGAAAAAAATTCACTTTATAATACAAATTTGGCACACAATCACATCATGTCATGAGAAAGATATTTTGCTACAAACAAATCCAAACAAAGGCATTTTGTTCATTCATCATTGGCGGCGCTGTTTCAATCTCGGGGGACATGCGACGTTAATTTTTTATAGTGATAGGCCTATGGCCCCCACAATGTCCGTGCGCGCGCGCTCAACCGTAAGTGTATATGGATTTATCTAGGGTCGTCGCAGATTTGACCTTTAAAAGAATATATAGGTAGAGTAACAAGCAATTTTCAAAATTGTCTAAATATCTTTCTCATCATGGCATACTATGATTGTGTGTCAAATTTCATGCTTTTATCATCAAGTGAACAATTTTATCATAATGTGTACCAATCTTCCCATTATCTAGATCATTGGGCCAGTGAAAATTCCAACTATTTATTGACTCTCATGGAAGTATACAGCTCAATGCTGCCATTCCGGCACAAAGTAGCTACAGTCAACCACAATAACCATCTCTGCCCTCACAGGTACCCATTTACTCCTGGGTGGAGAGAACAATAAGTGACCATGTACCTTGTTCAAAGGCACACGCACCATAATCCCGTCCGCAAGCTGGACTTAAACCCACAACTTGCAGAATTACCCGAAGACCACCAATTTATCAATACTCAAGACCAGGAGGCCATGGCACTCGTTACTTTAAAAAGGTGTCTAAAAATGTTTCATGAGGTAAATAAAAATAACAGTTACATTGTACTGTAGTACAATGTAACTATTCCAAATACACTGGCGGTTATTTATAAATACACTCACTTTTATTTACAGTATTCAGAAAGCACTAACAACAAATGTTATCGGCATTCATTTGTTTATTTTATTTGTTAGTACAATAAAAACATCTTAAGCAAATTTAAGCAAAACAATATACATGTAGTGAGAATCCTGACAATATACAACACACACTAAAAACACATTCACTCGAAGGAAATAAAGTGTTTGTATTCAATAACTGCATATAATTTACATATTCACAATGATTTAAAAGGTTTGATTTCAAACTTAGTGCATACAATTTTGCTACTTTATTTTGCTAATTAATCTTGTTTAAAATGTGTTTACATGAAATTATTAACGATTATCTTTATAAAGCTGTTGTTTTGGTTTTTTTGAGGGGGGGGGGGGGGGGGGTTTAAGAAGTGCCGATAAGCTTTGCGAGTTAAATTTGAATAACATCTGGTACACTGACTTGCTCAACATGCTTGCCATATTTTAACATTTTAATCAAAGAGACAGTGTTACTATATCGCGTGATTCGGGGCAAGCCTTACGCTAGCAACCCCCAGCTCCAGAATGGTCTCGTGTCTTCGTGTTATTCTCATTCATTGTGAACAATGTATTGGTGCTGAGCGTCTTTACGTAACTATGTAATAGCTTGCTCCGTATCATGTGATATAGCAACATTCTGGAGAATTTAAAGTTAAAACGTATCAAGCATTTTAAAGTCACTGTACCAGATGTTATTTAAATTTAACCCGCAAATGGCTTATTAGCTTTTATTCGCTGAACAATATACGTAATTTACAATGGCTAAATCTTGTTCAATGTACAGGTACATGCTAGTGCTTTAGAAGACACACATCAATTATTACTTAATGGTAGTATACATCATTTGCTTTTGCTGTATAGGTTAGGGTGCATATACGGGGTTCATATTTATAATCAATATTGTGCCGCTGACCTGTTTTTTAAGTTTTGTGTTCATAGATGCTGGAAAAACTAAGATCAATGGGTCGTATGAATAAAAACTAGAAAATGCTACGAAGTACGAGCAAAAAGTAGAAGCAAAAAGTAAAAGCATTAGGGAAAAGCAAATGCTTCAATTCGTATGAATAAAATAAAGTTTTACTGTTTAGCATTTACTGGTTGAAATAGCAGTAAATGCTTTTTACTTGCAATTGATTCCTCATCCGAATGGTTTATAACAATAGAGTCTGTATTGTGTGTACGAACACACCCATACAAGTGGGTAAATGCCGTCAATAGGGGACGGGGCATTGTCCGACCGTCTTCCCTCTTTTGTTTGTACTCTAACGTTTTCGGATGATCGCCATAGGATTTGCACACGAGTCTGAATCGGGGACCTTTGCGGAATAGGGGACCCCATTGTTCCCTTTGTCATACGTCCCCTATTTCAATCAAAAACAAACGCACGCACACACGCTCGTATGCTGACGGGGGTGTTTGAATGAAATCGGAACCTCAAGTTGCTGCTTCGCAGTCATGATGCCCTTTTCTGTTTCAGCAATATTGCAAGAAATTATCGGCCATCTACATCTCATTTCCTTCCCCAAAACCAGTACAACTGCTTGTATTTTAATCCTAGACAATCCATCTTCCATGTTCATACCTTTTCCTGCCTAACCACATATACAAAAGCTCCTATTTTTTCATATTAGTATTTGCTTCTTTTTTTCAAGGTAGCCCCGACCCAACCTTGAAAAATTACGAGTAAATACTGCAAATCTGAAAACTCATTTTTAATCATGACAAATTGTCATGTGATGGAACTAGACTACAGCATAGTAACACGAGATTACGCACATTTGGGGGCAGAGCTTTCTCTGCCATCGCTCCTAGGTTGTGGAACCAACTTGACACATTGATGTTTTTAAATCTGGGCTTAAAACATTTTTCTTTCGAAAGGTGTTTTTATGATTTCACAAAAATATGCCCTAGTCAATGTTAATGATTTTCATTTTCATTTGATTTAAATTTTCTTAAAATAATGTTAATGGGTTATGTACTTGTAAAACTATTTTAATAATGTGTTTCTACGATGTTTTTAAAGATTTTAATGATTTTTTAGATTGAACCTTTATCTGTAATATTTGGCATTGGTTTTTTGATGGATTGGGCGCTATCTATATAAATGTATTTTATTGTTATTTATTATTATTACTCATACTCATTTGTTTTTCTTCGCTATAGATTGATGTTACTCTGCAGCTCACGCCGTTGATGAGGCTGTGACTGATGACAAAGAGAAAAGATCCGCTACCGGGAGTTTAACCCCCTGCATCAGAGTGGAATGGTCCAAAGCGTACTAACGTCTCTCTTGTTGCAACCAATACAGCATCTCGGTACAGTCCACTTTCATCTTGTCGAGGTATGGACGACCCTGAGAGACAAAAAAGGAAAACATAAATGACAAATTTATCAACTTCAAAATGCTATTATTATAAAGGGAATAAAAATGTGGTTGGCTGGTTATAAACAAGTATGTTCAAAACCAACTCATGGGCGAAGTATCAACAATGTTCATCAGGCCCATGAGCCGGTTTTAAACAATTGTTTAATACCTTGTTCTACACAACAGAAATCAATGGAAAAAGTCAACCCTTTTATCCAAATAACATTTGTACATTATAAGGTGTCAACCTGAGTGATACACCGAAATGAAGAGCAAATTATGTGCTTGAGAAAAACTAAAAACTAAAAACTAGTCTTTAAGACTCATTTAACAGGGTTGGATCAAAAATTACCAATGACCTACTCTTCTTTAATGAATAATTTTCAACCACAGCATGGAAGGTGTAGACTGAGTTTTCTAACTTCATAAGTTATGGGGGTCAAACGCTACTTTAAACAAAGTTGCGGGGTTTTTTTCTGGATAGTATAGGTACAAATTCATGTAAAACAATGCCACACAGTGTCGGATGGTGGCCAGCCTCCCAAAAAAACCGATTCTTATCATACCTGAAACGTTGAAATGTCTACAAACTTCTTATGGACACATTGGACTTTGTCTTGGACATGGCCGTCTAGATCATGAAGTCTGGTGTAGAGCTCGCTTCGTTGCCGTGCTTCCTTCAAACGGGCTACTGACGAACCTCTGTGACCTGAAGAGACATTGAAAACACAATTTTAACCATCTCAATATTCTGCAAACATAGGGGTGATAGCTCAGTAAGTAGAGTATCGGAATGGCAATCCGTAGGTCATAGGTTTAAGCCCCGCTCCAGTCAATTTCTTTGTTCACATCTAAAACTATACTAACTATTCTGTCATCCTTGGTATGTGGGAGGGGTTTATACAATTTATTTTCCAGGTTCGACTCAAATGGGACTGTCATTAAAACAGTTTTAACAACTGTCGGATGCAAGAAGGGTAATCGTGCAGCAGAGTTGTAGTCGAGTACTTTCCGAGTACCAGCATAACCAGTTCGCGCCGGGATTATTTTAACATCACCGAGCCGAGGCGCGGGATTATTTTTAACGAAATTCGATCCGAGGCGGGTTAAGCCGATGGTACCGAGAAGCACAACCACGCATTTCAGGCCTTGCTTGAGTTGTGTTTATGCGTCATTTGTTTTGAATCTGGGGAAAACTTTGCGTGTCTATACGTCCTCCGGCGTGAACTAGTTAACTACCAGATATGTGACCCGCTCCATCGAAATCAGGAATAAGCCGCAACAAGACTTTTTGAGATATGCACATGGTGAGGGAGGGAATTCCATAAGCTTTCTAATGATACCCATCACAAGTGTGTATCTGTTTAGGTTAACGAGTTATGGTCTGATGAAGATGACAGTTGTATATTTATTGTCCGAATCCACATTCCGAGAAAAACAGCTTTGAAATAAACAAAATTGACCAAAATCATACGGACAGTGCACACAAATCCTCTTCATTTTCATCTTTATTGATCATTTTTACATACAATACAATAATGACAATAATCTGTGATAACTACACTTCTCAAAAATACAATGTTCAGAAAAACGACTTGGTCACGATTTTCACCCCTGCGTTCACTTCAACAGCCGATTGCGTAAAACAGCCCCAGCGACTTATTCCTGATTACGACGGAGCGGGTCACATATTAAGATGGTTTGGTATAAATAAAGCTGTAGAACACAGACTTTTGACAGTGAATAGGACAGGAAAAGTCACTATAAATGTGTTTGGAATCATGTACTCTATACCACAGTTTGCAATTTTTTAAACATTTTCAAACTTTGAAATCATACAAACGTGCAGGTACACACCTCACTTAACCAGTTTGCGCCAGGATTATTTTTACATTGACCGGACCCAGGCCCAGGATTGCTTTTCACGAACCCTAATCCAAGACGGGATAAGGCCGGCATCTGTGGGTCACTAACATATATTTTCCGGCCTTATTCGTGACATTTTTATTCGTCATTTGTTTTGAATTCCAAAACAACTTTGTGTGTATACCTGTCCTCCGACGTGAACTGGTTAATTACTCAAAATTACCAGAAACATAACTGTACGAAAATGACTACTTTGCAATTGAATTATGCACACTTGTAATTTGTACTTTATATCTATAGTGTTTGATCTGCCTAACTTCGAGACAAATGAAAATAACAAGTGACTCAACCTCGATTGACAATTTTTGGCTACTCGACTCGAGTCCAGATTGGGTAAATGACTCGACTCGAGTCCCTCTTAAGAATGACTCAACTCGACTCGACTCGGATAAAGGGCTGATAAGACTTGAGTCCTCAAAATAAGAGCAAAACTTTGCGAACAATATTTGAAATGACTTACGCCAGTGCTAGTGAGTGATCACGTCACGTTTATGTTTGCGAATAGTTATGTACATAGGCCTAGATGATCTTGGTGTCAAAATTCACAGAACTATACTCGACAAACAAAATATTAAATGGATTCTTTACCACCAAAATACGAGGTTAAAGGTAAAAATGAGCAGGGGGGTGGTTAAAGTTCATTAGTGCCAAATAGTTTGTGTATGTAAAGTATATGTGCATTTATAATCATGTTTTTTTTGTTTATTGGGAAGGAGCGTAATCATACATGCGGCTTACGTTTTTTGTAATTATTAGAACGATTCTCACTCACATGGGAAGGACATTATAAAAGGACGTGTAACGCTGGGTTATGTGGAATTTGTTTCTTTTCTGTGAGACATTAGGTGAAGATAAAGTGCTTTTGCAAGAAAATAGCAAAGAAAAACCGCTATATGCAGGCATACTTCAAGGAATGTTTAGTTTATTTTTGAGTTAGCTGAAGTGAATCAGAACTCATTCTATATGGGAAGGGGAGGGTGTTTATAGGATTTGTCACAAGTCAGAACTATTTCTCATCGTTTTCGTTATTTTTTTAAGATGCTGAAACAGTTCTGCTGCGTGAAGTATCATAGAATTTTATGTTTGTGGCTGGTCTGCAGAGATAAATCTGTATATTTATGATTCGCTGGTATGCCGTGTGGTAGCGTAACTATACTGCCCAGAGCGTAATTCTTAATTTAAGTTTTTTTCTTAGTGATACATGTATATGCTTCTGGAAGATCGGTTCTGGCCCCATTTATTTCTGCGAGATTGCAGTCAGTAGGAATGGGGGGGGGGGGGGGGGGGGGGGAGGGGTACGTGTATACGTATTAAGAGAACCCCTCCGTGCTTTTCGTTGTTTTTTTTAAGACGCGGAAAAGTTTCTGCTGACAAGTATTATATGGATTGTTTTTGTGACTGGTCTGCAGAGATAAATCTGTAGTTGTACGTTATCTAGTGGGTACGCCGGAGAGTAGTTGTTTGACTGGCCTCTCCAGAGCGTAATTCTTAACTCTTTTTTCCCCTTTTTGTGCAAGACACGCATCTGGGGGGTCAGTTCTAGCCACATTATATCTGCTAGATGACAGTCAGTGGTTTGAGTTTGTGGACGGGCAAATACATCAAACGTCTGCAGGCCAATTGGGTTAGACATTTTCTGGTTTTGGCGACGCGATGACTGGTTTGTGTCTTGCAACAGTGGTCTTTTTGTTTTTAGTTCACTCAGTGATTGATTATTACCTGTGATAATAATGACATTTTAGTAAAAAAATAGTTTTTTGACCTTTGACCTTATTTTTGGAGGTCAAGATTCGGTCCCTTGAGTCAATAACTATTTTATGTCATCTTCTTTTGTAATTTTGTGCATTTTGACACCAAGATCATCTATAAACCATATTTTGTTGCTGAAAAATAATTTTTAGTGATTTAGGCAGGGGTCAATAACCTTTGACTTCTAATAAAAAAATACCCCAACCCCCATTCCTCCTTCCTTCTTTTTTTTTGGTAGTTGTCCATACCCATATGCAAGGTGCAACAAACTCCTCTCCTTAATAATAGGAAACTTTTGGAACATATCACTTCACTGGGGTAACTAGTCAAGGTACATTTAGGCTAACTAGGTTTTATGAGTAATCACTCCTGAAACAAAGACCTCATTCATGTTGTTTTATGTTATATGTATATCTCTGGGGTGGTCGTTTGTGGATTCAATATGGGGCTCCGAATAATGACCTTTGAGGTCATATGTGGCGGTCAATTTGTTATCCTTCATCACAAGAATTTACATTTTTTCTACTTCCAGTGTAATTATGAGCATTTTGACACCAAGATCATACATGTACCATATGTAGTTCCCGAGATACAATTTATAGTGTTTTATTCCAGGGTCAATGACATTTTACCAAAAAAAAAGAAATAAAGAAATTTTCCCCTCCCCCTCTGCTCTTGGAATAAATAATAACTCCCATACCCGCCACGTAAGTTGAAATTAGCCTCTTCGATTTGTTTGTGCCTCTTTTTATATAATATGTTAATTTTCCTGTTACAAATATGACATTTTAGTAATAAAAAAGTTTTTTGACCTTTGACCTCATTTTCAGGGGTCAGGATTTGGTCTCAAGGGTCAATAATTATTCTTCTTTTGTAATTCTGTGCATTTTGACACCAAGATCATCTATATACCATATTTTGTTGCTGAAATAATTTTTTTAGTGATTTAGGCAGGGGTCAATAACCTTTGACCTCTAATAAAAAAAAAATCCCCAACCTTCCTTCCTTTTTTTGGGTAGTTGTCCATACCCATACCCACCAAAATCAGTTAAAATTAGCTTCTTTAATTTTTTTTTACAGATTGGCTCAATATATGGCTAATTTGAGGTTACTAGTACATGTATCTGTAAGCCTAATGTTGATTTGAACCGGCAATGAATTTACAATCATATGTACTGGCTAAAATTGAAGTCTTATGCAATGTGAGAAGCATTTCGTAACTCTAGTGATAGATCAAGTCACACACTTGGCAACTGATGCACCCATACTGCATGGGCATTTGAAGCGAAGTAAATCATTTGGTATTGGTCAATAAATGCTACCTCGCGATGGTCAACTGTTTTGCTGTGGACTGTAATCATAAAAGTCACAATTTGATTTGTGTCCACTTTCCTAAGGCCCCCCCTAAAAGTCTCCGGTTTCTGGTATGGAGCTTGCCCCAAAAGTGGTGCGGCGACGCGTTTTTTTTCTTTTTTTCCCCTTTTTTTTCCTTTCAAACAGGTGTGTTTGGGCTACATAACATGTGACCCTGCTATGAGATGCACGAATAAGCCACTTTGTAATACATGTATAATGATTGGACAACTGGGGGCATATAAAAAGAGCAAGAATGTTGGATTAATAGTGAAAATAACATGGACATTTTGTGGAATCTAATGTTTGTTGAGAATAAATAAAAATGCCAAAGTATGATTTGTCTCTTGTATACTCTTCATTTCAAAAGTCAAAATGGGAAACTTGTTGAGTTGAAACTGCAAAGCGAATGTCATGCAATTCATATGGGGTGAAGAATAAAATATTTTCCATTTCCAACAGTTTGTTCACCTTATAGTAATATTTATTATATTGCACTCCACATAAAACAAACTTAAAATAAATAATCCTGGCAATAAGGTCTATTGTGGATCGGTTGATTTCAATAGGTGGCGCCCTGCGCTACGCAAGAAAGGGCGAACCACTCGAAAATATGTCATCAACAAAATTCCTAAATTGAGAAGGCATACCGGGCCGAAAAGCTTGGTTTAGTTGCAAAACAGCTATCTACCCATCATGCTTTGCGCTATACTTTGGGATCGCGATCAGAAATAGACCGTACCGCGACTTCGACATCGTGCACATGTGTGCCGCAATGCTGGTATTTAATACCAGTCTGCTCCCTTACATATTGCAGTTATTAAAAGCGGTTACAAGTTCCAGATACACGACCTTCGCTTCCACTCACATCTGGCTTCTATACACAAAATCACGAAAATACAACGCCGTCTGCAAATGGTGCCCGACTATTCTGTACAAAATATATGGAAGCCCAGACAGGCCACATAAAGCCTATACCCGATGGTAACCCCATCTAAATACACGTTCAAATTGTGCAGCAGCAGAAATCTAGACGAACCAGTGAGTTTGGCGGTTTTGAGTCATCGTCTTACATTGAAAAAACAACTTTTTCATTTTGCCGACGCGCATGGCTACGGCAACGCGCGCGCATAACAGAAACCGGAGACTTATTTTTTGGGGCCTAACGAAACAGTGGCCATGTTTGCGTTGATGTTATCATGTTTCTGTGCCATTGACCAGTTTCTTCAGATCTTATGTAATCGCTTCTTTAGCCAGCTGCTTTCACTTGTGGCTTAGTACTTACACTTTCTAGCTTGTACATGTGGTCATCTGAGCTGTATTTTATGGCCATGTCCAGTTTGAGATTGTCGGGCATCTGTAATGAGTTCCAGATTGCTTCTAATCTGTCTTGGGAACTCAGGGGCTCGGGAATGGCAGAGGTCTGGAGAGATTTCTGCTTCCAACAAAAAAACACAAAGGAAAAATCAAACACAAATATTGACAAATTTAAGGAAACGGCAACACAGGGCTGGTAGCTCATTTGGCAGAGCACTGGAACGGTAATCTGTAGGTTAAAAGGCCAAACTCAGTCAATTTATTTGTTTAAATCTTTACAAGTATCTTTCACAAAATTCCTAAGGCACTATATAGCGCACAAGTCTATAGAAAACTGTGAGAGAAGATTCAATGAAGAAGCGTTCAGTTTCAGAGGTGGGAGGAAATCTTAGACACACAATAAAGCAGGAACTGAAAACCCAATCCACGTGTGGACCAGGGCAGGAATCTAACCCATGCCATTTACAAAAAGGAAAGAAAAGAACCACTGTGCCAACCTGACTGACACAACGATTGTTAATGCTGCTTAACTTTTTAGGTAGAAACATTTATATTATTGTAAAGAAAACTGTATTTTCCTCTGCTTCTAGACACTATTTTTGCAATGTCAGTCCGAAATACATAAGAACAGATTTATAAACACTCATCACAAAAAATAAAAAGGTTCAACGCCTATAGCACTAAATTCGGCAAGAGTCATTTTCTGAGGCAACACCAGGCTCGCGCCAGTCATGCCCAGTTTGACGCACCTACTCCAGGATTCTTCGACAAGTTTGCTCCTGCATTATTTTGACATTGACCGGGCCCAGAAGCAGGATTGCTTTTTACAAACCTTGATCCGAGACGTGTTTAGGCCGGCATTTGTGGGTAGCATACCCTGATGTTGCACTGCGAGCCAGTTGTTGACAGATATTTCTGGCCTTGCTTGTGACGTGTTTAACCGTCATCAATTTTGAATTCCGGAAAACTTTGCGTGTATACACATCCTCGAATGCAAACTGGTAACGTGTGCAACATGCATGCGAACATGGTGTCACCTAAAAAACTGGCTTCCAATTTTGTATGCCAAATTATTCTATCAAATTAAAAGCTCCTGGCACAATCTGATCTATCAATCAAACTTAAGAATGCCTAACTGCTTACGGCGCTAGACAGCTGACTGGTAAGATTCCTAACGGTTGCCCTGGATGACAATCTTGAGACGGATCTCCTGTCTCCTACTCCTCCTTCTTCCGTTGATCCAGGGACCCTCAACGTTGCACTCCTGGGTAAAGAGCTGGCAGTGGATTTAGCTGAACTTCTTGATGAAGTTCGCAGTAAGTAACGCGATCTGGAGTCTGCTCCGTCCGATTCTGCTGGTTATTCCTCTTCTTCTGTTCCGACAGTTAACAAGGTTAAAGCGAAAAAAAGGGGAAATGAGAAATCCTAAAAGTGCACATTGCTTTGGATTGGGCGTTTTGGGCTATACAACTAAAATGGATATGATTGGAAAATATTTAAAAAAAGTAAAGTATAAAGATTCACATAACAACTTCTTTAAATAGCATGGTTTTTGCTATGAGAAATGAGAAATCTTAAAAGTGCACATTGCTTTGGATTGGGCGTTTTGGGCTATACAACTAAAATCGATATGATTGGAAAATATTTTTAAAAAGTAGAGTATAAAGATTCACATAACAACTTCTTTAAATAGCATGGTTTTTGTTTAATTTCGTGACAAATAACAGTCCATCATTTTGTAGAACCACATTTTTGACTCCACCAAATGGCAAACGTGTTCTGCTAGTTGTTTTTTTAGTCGCATCATAAATCAATGAACGCGTTTGCATTATGAGACAAAGTCGTGCGCCTTACGGCACTAATGGTTATAAAAGTCGCGCAACATATCGCGTACTATTTTGTTCGTTTACACACGTACGTGAGCAAGTTCGACATTTCACATTTCCCCGTACTTGTCATTTTGCAACGTTTAACATAAAATTCAGCCAAAACGTCATTATTTTGTATGTTTCTTAAACAGCTCAGCAAATCGAACAATGTACATGTAACTAAACGTGAAACAATGTAGCCACGTAACATTAAATTCAAGTCATGTCAAGTTGCCATAATGTCATGTTAAGCAACCTTATGTCAAGTCAGTAACTGTGACTTCATGTCCTCATGAATCATGTTGACAACATATACCATCCGTTTAATACACCAGTTATCAATCCACGTGCGTCGTTGCCAAGTTTATTTGACAACCCGTCACCTCTTTGGATAAATTGATGATCTGTAGGGCGGAGCCTAGCTACACAAAGATTAGAGAAATGAAAACAATCTGGGAAAAAACTGGCATTTTGCAAAGGGTTGGAGGGTGTGAAATGTGAAATTAGGAACAATTCCAACCCAAAAAATTATGAAATCAGAAGAAAAAACAACAACCCAAAAGTATGAAATATAATAAAATCAATATGCTAAAAATGGTCAACTAAACTCGATATTCATAAGGAAAGGGTTTAAGGGCAAGACCTAAGATTAACGTTTCCTAAGCTGTACTATTTACCTTCTATCTCCGGATCCCTGCCGAGTCCTCCCATTAAGACTGAGTTGACGTTCCACATTCCTGACTGGTAATCTGTCTTCTGGTTCTTTAATTCCTTCAATTTCTCGTCTCGCTCTCTGAAGTGGGTTTTATTTGGGACAAGCAACAATGTTATGATTGCATGGAGAATTGTGCTTTAGGCAAATACGTTCTTATATTACAAGAATATAAAATGCCAAGTATCTTTTGACTCGTGAAATGTGACAATTAAATTCCAAACAATAATTGTATAAGTTGATAAGACTCAATTGTGCTACTCGTCTCTCTGTGACGTGCACCCATTCTCACCTTTGTTTGGCCATTTTGGAAGAGCTGAGGACATCTTTATCTGATTTATTTGCATCACCTTTGTCATGGTCACTCTCATACATGTGAAAAACTGCTCCCAGAAAATCAGTTTCCTGTAATATTCACCAGAATGTTAATGAGGTCATTTTTTCCACTTACGTTTAAAGATCAATAGTTACATTTCTTGTAAGAACAAGGAAAGAAAAGGTATATTTTACCTGTGTGGATAAATATTTGGTGTAATCATCGCAGTCGACAGTATTCTTCCACCAGGCAAGCCATGAAGCATAGGACTTGGCATTCCGATCGTCCATCAAACCTTGAGAAACCGGTTTACCCATACCGGTTTTATCCAGATCCAACCCGCCTGAACCAGTGCCAGCTAGTAACCGCCACTAGGCCCAGCTTGGTCTTGCCCCAGGGTGCCACCCCTGAGGTTGAGGTTGGGCTTCAAGGTTTCCAGGAAGGTGCTTGTTGCAAGTGTGTAGCCTTGTTGGGGGTGGGTTTCTTGGCAATTAAAGATGGGACTGGATATAAAAGGCAACAAAAATACAATGATTGTAAATAAGGGTAGCTCATTCGGAGCGACTCGGTTTATACTCGGCGCAAAAGCAAACACAAATACGATTTTTGTTATATCACAGGAAATTTTCGGGGTGCGAATTCGCAAAAGTTGACTACGTGAAAACCTTTTGTTGGAACAAAAAACGTGAAAAGTAAACAATAGAGTTATCTTTCACATATTCAAAAACGTGATAAGTCCACTTTTAACGTATGTCAAAGTATCACGTATTAGTCGAGCTAGCCTCGTTGCTAGGGTTGATCTTTCACGTACAAAATACGTAAAAACTTTGCCAAGCGCGTGCCCGCAAATGTTAACGTTCATCGTGCAAAAATGTCGCGAAATTGTATATAATATGCAATTTAGAAACGTGACTGCATTACGTCAGTTGAGGGCCCACTGTCAGAGGGCCGGTCTGTTTGTTTTTTTAAACATGATTTTTTTACGATGATGTAAATTAGAAATCCCGAAGTGGTTCGTATTGTTTCCCGTACGATTCCTGTTAAAAATTACGAGACGCAGGCAGCATGCAAGCGAAGATGGACTGCCTATTGAGTATTATTAGTTCGGAAGTCAGGAGTATTTTTTACAAAGATTGTTTTTATTCAGAGTCAATGGTATTCTACGAAGCCCCTAAAGGGACATATGACGAATAGAAATCACCGTTACGAAATAATTTGAATTTTTTTCGTGCACTCAAAATAACTTATTTCGTGAGCTCGAAAAGTTTTCGTAGCCACGAAATGACTTCGTGCGCTCCTAAAAAATTTGTTCGTGAGCTCGAAATAATTTTGTGCGCTCGAAATACTTTCTGGCTGGTACTCTACTCGCTAAGTTTCGCGATTTGTTTGTCATACAATCCATTATGTTTTTAAGACGTCAACAAGGTGTATCTAAAAGTTACGATTTCACCCAGCTAGCAGGTGCGCACGAAGCGCGGCATCCTGCTAGTGTGATACAATAGTGTTACATATGGCACGGTCTGTTATTGGCTGTGTTCTTCTCCTGTTCCCACCAACATAAAAAAAAAATCCCATAAAAAAAAGAAACGTCCAATCGTGTTCTTCCCTCTAATAATCTCTCTTTTCCATAGGTTGTATGCCACATAAAGACATTCCCATCCCCAGCCTATTGAAATTTCAAAGTAATGGTAGGCCACATGTTGGCCTGCTTGCTACAATTTAATACATTTTGTAGGTCAGCTGTCAATCATTGTCTGGATTTCTTGCCCCTACTTGGAATATAATCGTATTATTATTTACCCCTGAAATCGGTTGGGAAATTTTTAGGAGCTTATTTTAGGTAAGTACCCTTTCTCTTGTTTTCTATAAAAACAAGAAAAATTACATAATTAACCTTAGAATTTTTTTTTTTAGGACTGGTGTTTCGTAAATAAACAGGTTTTTTAACACCTTTTTATTTGTACATCTTAATACATTTTGTAAATCAGTACGGCAAACTTTTGTAAAAGTACTTACCCAATTTATTGACCATCGGTTGGTCTAAGAGATAAATATAAATTCAGTCGAGGAATACACCGACCAACGCCTTTTAAATAAATTCTGTATCTGTCAGGCAAGGGTTAGTGTAAGTACAATTACAACGCCAATGACTTTGAATCATTTGTTTACTTTATTTTGCCATCTGCGGCGCATCAAAGAAAATCATTTCCTGGCTACGAGAAACTTTATAAAAACACACACAATGGGTCAACTTTCTTCCTTCTGGAGACGCATCAAAGGTAGTCAAAACAAAACTAAACTCGAACTAAAATAAAACAAATTGATGTTCTGGAATGATCGGTAATTCACTTTGAACTGATACGGCGCATCAGAGAGGATGATTTCCTGACTAGTGGTATACAAGAAGCTTTATTATAAAAACAAACATTGGGTTGATACTATCGTGTTTCGTCACTTTCGCGCTTCTGGAGACGCATCAAAGATAGTCTAAATGAAACGAAAAACCAAAATATAAACTGCAGGATGAAGTTTTGGAATCGTCGGTAATTCACTCGGAACTTTGTAAATCTTCTGTTAGTGATATTTGAATGCATGTACTTGTGTTTTTTACTCGGACGTTGCGTCAAAATGTATAAATTCGTTTACGGGTACCCGACCCGATAAAATGGAACCGGTTCTTGGCCTTCGCAGGCGGGTACCCGGGTAGCCGCAACAGCCTTACACCGTGTGGTACATTTCGTGCGGACAGTGGAACACGGTGAGGGCACACGGCAGGGTGTTGCGCGATCTGTGAACACGTTGGGGGCCCGTTAGTGGCCAGCAAGACCCGGCGAAAGTTTTGGGAATGCCCAAAACTTTCGCCGTGTGCCACCGCTTGTATCCACACGGCGAGAACCCAGTATAAAGACGGTATAAGGACGGTGGGCCGGTATAAGGACGGTGGGCCGGTACGAGGCCGTTATAGACCCGGTGCCGTTGCATAGTCGCGTCGTACCGTCGCGTCGTGCCGTAGCGTCGCATAGTTTTGTACTGTTTGTATAGGGCCGTCGCATAGTCGTGTCGTGCCGTCGCATATTCGCATTGTTGACGGCTAAGGACCCCGAAATCAACAATGCGACTATGCGACGGCATGATGCGACGGCACGACGCGACTGGGCGATGGCACGACGCGACAATGCGACGGCACGACACGACTATCCGACGACCCTATACAGACAGTACAAAACTATGAGACGGTACGACGCCACGGCACGAGGCAATGGCACGACCCGATTTTGCGACAGCACCACGCGACTATGCGACGGCACGACGTGACTATTCGCCGTTGACGGCAGAAACGGCTTTGGACCCAAGCAATACTGCCACAAATGCGCCGCGTAAATGGCAGCAATGGAATTCCATAGTAGGACGTACATCTGTAAACTCGAGAACTGAAGTGTGACCAGCCGGGTGAGTGCCCAGCTTTTATATACGGTGTGTGACGTCTTCAAGGCGGAGCGAACGTTTAGCGAACAGTATGGGTGCGTTCCGGGCGGTAAGCGGCCGGTACCCACCCGGTGAGGACCCGGCGAGGGAACGGTCAACACGGTTACACTAGCTGGTACGAGGATGTTGTAGGCGGTAATGACCCGGTATAGAGACGAAATAGAAACGTTGAGGACACGGTGGAAAAATTTAACAAAAATATAATCTTTGCAGCCGGAGAAATTTTAACCGCTTGTCATTTAAATCAAACGGTATGGGCCCGTTGGGCTTAGCCGGTGCCATGGGACAGCGCCATTAATCTTGTTTTTCTCTACATTTCAAATAAGCCACTAAGACAAATTGAATGAGAAATTTTATATAGAATTTAACACAGAAATTGACTGGAGCTCAGCTTGAACCTGTGGCATTTACGGGTTGACGGCTGTTGACCAGCATCCCCTGATGAACAAATATATTGATAAATATAGGGAGCCCGACACGAGGCTATATTACTCAGTTGGTAGAGCACCAAAATGGTAATCTGGACTACATGATCATACACTATTAGTGATCAGTAGGAAACGTCTTCATAATCTCTCTGTATACTTCATTAATATTTTGACCATTTAACAAGTTACTTTTTAGTTTCTGGTTGTAGAGGCGGGGAATAGTTTAGGAGGGAGGGGTCAGTGAGATAACTACCTGGTCATAGGCCAAGTGGTCAGTTGGTAATGTCTTATTAATCTCTCTAATTAAAGCCTGTCACGAGCCAATGTAGCTCATCAGGCCGGTGTTTAACTCTGGTTTCTCTAGCATAAAATAACTGAGAATATTCCCCCCTCCCAGGATGGGATGCTGGTACATCGCAGGTTACTCCCCAGTGAATGTCTGTACCCATGGGTGGAAAGAGACAAGTGGGGTGAAATGAAATGCCCAAGGACACAACATATGGCCAGCAGCTGGATTTGAATCCCGACCCTCTGATCATGAATCACAAACATAAACCACTGGGCCCCAAAGGTTAAATGTCCAGTTCATGGGTGTGGTGGTTTGGGTGGGGTAGGGGCGAGGCAAAGTTTAGAAGGGAGGGGTCAGTGAGATAACTACCTGATCATTAGCTAAGTGGTCAGTAGGCAATGTCTTCATTATCTCTCTGTATACTTCGTTAATCTCTTGACCACGGAACAAGTTACTGTCCAGTTTCTTGATAGTGTTGCCACTGACCTGTAAAGCAAACAAATTCAAATGGTCGATTCTAAGTTGGTTTATCTACAGTGAGCCTTGATACTAAGAAGTCTTTTGCATATAAATATAATGTTGCAAATACATACATGTCTGTCTGTTACAAGTACAATATCTTAACCAGTTCACGCAAGGATTATTTCGACATTGAATGGGCCCAAGCGCGGGATTGTTTTTTTACGAACCTTGATCCGAGTCAGGTTCAGGCCGGCATCTGTGGGTAGCACACCCTGATATTTGTGACCTCGCCGGTCGCTGACAGATATTTATGGCTTTGCTCTGCTTGAATTCGGGAACAAATTTGGGTGTATACACGTTTTTTATAATACGAACTGGTTAAGAGAAATGTTTCCAAATTGTTTAGGAGCAAGTGACATTTGTTTAATTTTTGTTTATTCCCTTTTGTACCACATTGTAGTGGTATTTGTGACCCGCTCTATCGTAATCAGGAGTAAGTCTCTGAGGCCGTTTTACGCAATCGGCCGTTGAATTGAACGCATGGGTGAAAATCGTGACCAAGTTGATTTTCTGAACATTGTATTTTTAGGTAGTGTAGTTATCACAGATTATTGTCATTAATGTCTTGTATTTAAAAACGATCAATAAAAATGAAAATGAAAATGATTTGTGTGCGCTGTCTGTATGATTTTTGTCAATTTTGTTTATTTCAAAGCTGTTTTTCTCTGAATGTGGATTCGGCCAATATATATCCACCTGTCATCTTCATCAGACCATAACTCGTTAACCTAACTAAACCGATACACACGTGGTGGGTATCATTAAAATGCTCATAAAATTCCCTTTCTCACCATGTGCATATCTCAAAAAGTCATTTTGAGACTTATTTCTGATTTCGATGGAGCGGGTCACTGAAATTGACTTAAAAGTTTTGTTACATGTACTTTGTTTTATGTAATTACCTTGAGATAAAAGGCGCCAAAAAATGTGTGCTAAATTAAAAACAAAACTCCTATGTCCGATGTAACATGGACATGAAAAAATAAACCCCAAATTTGTTCACCGTCCCCACGAAGTAACACAAATGTCACGAGATACGTACAACCCACTTCTGGCATTTTCACAAAGTAAAGCAAAGCCCATAGCTAATACACACGGATAGCGTCACTTTGTGAAAACTCTATTCGTGTGTATTAACTATGGGCTTTGAGTTACATTGTGAAAATGCCAGAAGTGGGTCGCACGTATCCCGTGACATTTGTGTTTACTTCGTAGACAGAGCCTATTCTCTGAAAAACAACTCACGTCATCATTGAGTTCATTGAAGATGGTGGTGTTGAGTTTGAGTGTGATAGATGACAAGCTGACACGCTCCGACACACGCACATAAGAGGTACGTACGACTGGTCTGTTAGGCATTCTGGCAGGCTGAGGGTGGGTGGGCTCACAAATCTCAATACTGTGTTTTTTTTGGTTGAAGAAATCAGAGACTTCAAAATCCAGTTTAATACCCTAATTGTTTTTAACTGAATAACTTATATTTTGTTTGAGTCCTCATCCAGCTCATAATCATGCCAAGTTTTCCAACAAAAAGTGATGATGAGGTGCAGCATGAAATGTCCTCCCAATACGCAATATTCACGGGTCGGCCATCTTAAATTGAAAGTGAAGTAAAATCTTCCTTTTTGGAGCTTGAAAATAATGAAAAAAAGTTAATTACAATTTAATACCAGTCAGCTCTGACGAATAATTAGTCTGGTACCATCTAATTCAGCAGTTTACAAAGCCTTGATTTTGTCGCAATGTTAAATGTCTCAATGTTAAAATAGTATGCAATGGTTGCGCGACTTTTAAAATGATTAGCGCACGACTTTGTCGCATAATGTAAAGGCGTTCATTGATTTAAGCGTGTATATAAATACGTAGACATTATCTCTTGACAAAATTGCGTGTGTGATTTGGGGAGCAAGATTAAAATTGGCTTCATCATGAATAAAGTGTATGACTGGGTGTAGTTTGCAGGTTTCAGTGACCACTGGCTGTTTACAAAAACATTCCGCAGCTGTAAATGTGGGGGAAAAGTGTATGGGAACTCTCTGATAAGTCAAACGGGCTGGTTAAATAAACCATGTGAATGCAGTTATGGAGGATGTTGCAGTTATTTTCTTTAGCTGTGTCATGTTTGTTTAGAATATTTAGTTTCCCAAATCGAAACCGAATATTACAAAAAATTGTTTTAAATCCCGCTATTAAATGCTGTGTATGTTAAAGAAAATATATACAACAAAATGACCAGCAATCGTCCGTGCGCACAAAATGACTTGACTAATAAAATTGGGCTTGCATCATTTCTCGAAGACACTGTTTATGGAAGCGATCAAGGCATTTTGATGTGTCGTCTGTAGGGCATCCAGGAGTCACAGTCATACAAAAGTGTTGAATGTACGACGGCACAGTAGACATTAATCTATCCAAGCGGATGTCTTTGCTTATACCACAGTCGATGTCTTAGCTTTCCAAATGAGGCACATGCTTTGCAGATTCTGGACGCTACTTCGTCATCGATCATGGCATTTTGGGAAAGAACACCCCTCAAAAAAGAAAATTGTCATCGGCCTTAAGCGGTGTTGCATCAATAATGATGACTAGTGCTATAGAAGAGTCCCTAAGCTTCGTTTGAAGCAAAACCTGGTAGTGAGTCAATAACGGTGTGCAGACTGTGCAAAATGATTAACAATATGCTGCATGTCCTCAGGGATGTGACAAACAAGAGAACAATCATCATCATAAAGAAGATCCCGGAGCAACAATTTGAATGTCTTGGTCTTGGCCTTCAGTCACTGTAAGTTGAATACACCACCGCTGTCAGTGCGAAACTGGATCATTACTCCCCGCATGCAGTTGTTGAAAGCATAACGAAGCATGAATGAAAAAACACTGCTAAAGAGCGATGGTATTAGGACACAGCCCTGTTTAGTGCCGTTGGTAACAGGAAATGGGCTAGATGGACGTAGAGCCGCAACCTCTTACACGGGCAACCATACCATCGTGGAAGAATCTGATGATGTTAATGATCTTGGATGGGCAGCCAGCCCTGTACAGAAGCTCCACAGACCTTCCTGGCTGACTGAGTCAAAAGCCTTTGTCAGGTCGATGAAGACCATGAAGAGGTCAGGATGTTGTTCTCTGCACTTTTCCTGGAGTGGTTGAGCCGAAAACATCATGTCAACTGTGCCACGAGAGGCACAAAAAGCACATTGACTTTTTGGGATGATATTGTGAATAACGGGTGACTGTAGCCGGTTGAGGATGAAACGAGATAGTATCTTCCCCTTTATTCTGGATCAAGTGGGCTTGCAATAAACACATTGCGTCTGCATGTTTAGCTCAAGGGATATGGCAGCAATGCATTCAGCAATCCTACCTAGCTCTCTATCTTCATAACCAATATACAGCGAGTTATTTGCACACAGACTCCATCATCACACCTCCTGATTGACAACGTACCGTAAATTTCTCTCTTGGATGGCCCGTTCCTCTTCTATCTTCTTCAGCTGTTTCTTTAACTCTTTCCTCCCTGTCTCTACTCTGTTCATAAGAGATATTGCCTGCAGAGAAATACACTTAATGACAACTACTCAGGCACACAAAAAGATACAATATTATACAAGTCCTTCATTTTAATAAACACGAGGAGAGCTTAAAATCGCTCTCCTTAAATCCTAAAGTTGATTTAAATAGAAAGAAAAGAAAATAATGAAAACAAGAGCTGTTTCGGCGTACATGTGTATGTCGCTTTCAAAGCTAAGTCTCAGTGCCATTATACAATAAAGTACCACTTTTATTTTACCACAAAACATATTGCACGCGTCAGGCACTCAGGTCGATTAGGCGCACTGAAAATCACACCTGGTATTTTCGTACGGAACACCATGTACATTCAGATACACGTGCACAGCTACAGTATTTTATATGAAGCTGCGGTTGTATTGTGACCTTTTTAGTGTGGTTGTTTACAGGTATATTGTACACGCACTCGTACCAGTACGTACATGTACATGTACACAACGGTGCACGCGCACGTGCATTGCAGAGATCGGATCGTGCCATTCCTGTACATACAGTGTTTATTCATGATGTTCATGGCCGGCTAGCTATAGCTAGCGCATATGCGCGCATGGCTGGCGCGGCACACATACTCCGTAAGTATACCGCAAGCGTACGTAAAAAAACAGTACCTTAGTACTGTAGTTCAGGTTTTTCCATGACACAAAATCAACGGGCGTCGTTCCGGTTAAGCGTTACAAATCAATATGGAAGAAATTATTGCTCCTGTGGAATTTGTTACCAGTTCGCGCCGGATGACGTATATAAACGTAATAATTCCCCCAAATTCAAAACGGATGACGCATAAACACGCCAAGTTCAAGTTCGGAAATGTATGTCAGCAGCGCGCAAGGCCGGAAATGCGTGGGTGTGCTTCCCGGCACTATCAGCCTGAACACGCTTCGGATCGAGTTTCGTTAAAAATAATCCCGCCCGTCGGCTCGGCGATGTTAAAATAATCCCGGCGCGAACTGGTTAAGGAGCGCTGTGTTTTGCTCTCCTTGGAAAATGTTGGCAAATCTGTTGATGCCTCAACCTTCTCCCCGGGTTTTGGTGCGCGGCGCTTTGCTGTTCAAAATTAGTGAGAACAAGGATGAATGATCCTAGCTGTTGAATAGTAAATCCCATTCACCATGGGCACATGGGACTGTTTGAGCCCCGGCGTGAATGGGAGCAATAATAAATGTCATGTGATGCGAGTTCAACCAATAAAATGACAAGGATCTGTATGTCAGTTATATAATTAATAATAACAATGACAACTGATATACTGCCGGTATCTGCCAAGTGGGGAGTGGAGGTAAAATACAGATGTAGAGTATGGGGTTGGATTTTTAGCGGCAGTTGCCCTATCAAATCTGACTCCACCCTTACCTGTAAGAGAGGCAGTAGGTCTTCCTCCTCAGCTAACTGCTCCTCCTTCCCTTCCTCTTTAGCTGATCGATAGCTGGACAGCATCTTAAGATCCTGCTGGAAGTACTCTCGGGAGTCCTTGGATTTGGAGACATCATCTTCGGTCTTCCTTAGTTTCTCTAGCTGCGGAGAAAGTCAGCGACGGCTGATGTTATGACGACATACTTTTACAGTGGATATATATTGGCCCTTCTGACTTTGGGACAATCTACTGTCAACAATTGTCAACAAATAAAAATTACTCCTTTGGCCATTGTTTCCTAATTGTTGAATTTCTAAGTAAAGTCGCTTCATATTCGGTGCGAAAGCGAATGCGAATTTGTGACATCGGGAGATTCAGAGTTTTTGTGCTGTGAATTCGTAAAAAATAAACACATTTTAACTCCAGTGAATTTTACAGGAAATGTTTTGTAACGTCCAAATCACTTGAGTGACAGTAATTTCTAAATGCAAATAATTATATGATCTTCACCTACAACAAATGTTGGCAACGGATATTAGTTTTAAAAATAAATTTAAAAAAGGCAAACTGTGTACAAATATATTTAACTACATTACTACATGTATAACAAAAACCAATTCCTTTATTTTATATAATTTCCAATATTTTGTATGAATTTTCTAAGACCAGGGGCCAATTTCATCGAGCTGCTGAAGCACAAAAAACCTTGCTTATTTATAAATATCAAATTACTAGCCAAAATTCCATGTAACTGTTACATGTATGCAAGCTAACAACAAATACTAATCAACAAACAAACAAAATGCGAAATAACAAACAATATACATCATGTAGAGTTGTGGCTGGTAAGTTGGTTTTAACTAAGCAAGGTTTTTTCTGCTTAACCCTATCCCTGCGACACGCAGCACAATGCATCAACAAAAATCTAGTGCACTTTGATACATTCTGCTGTCGACACCAGTGTATTAATACCACAGTCTAAGACTATTGAGAGCTAGTCCCCATTGAACAATGCCAGAAATGAATCGGCTGCGTTCAGTGACCAGTGACTCTAGGGCATTTTGACCTTAAGATTTTTGACCTGATGGATGTTTCTGCACTGTAATAGTCTTGTTTGCAAGACGATCTTAATTGATGCGGGCGTTCTCTAACGTACGCCGTACCATACACGCAATGACCTTCGATAACACCGTCTTGTTTAACTGCTCTAATCTCAGTGCGTGACCTCTATACATAATTCAACAGGGGGTCAAAAGCATAATGACGCTTGCGCACTGAAGGAAGTTTGTGTTTTAGAAATGAGGTTGTTAGTTAGGTACCTTGCTCTATGGGTACTGTGTGCGCGATAGTACATGTACATCGCGGCAATCAAACGTACGGAATACCTGGACAGTTATTGATGTCGCGCCAGGTCGCAAAAAGACGGTACAATGGCTTCGGCGAAGCCGGGCCCAGGGGAATCTTTGCTGTAACATCGATTGCTTCGTCCACTCGGTCTGACATTTCTTCACTAAACAACGCTATAACAACAACGCACGTGACGCGCTCACATGGCCTATTTTATACTATGTCCACACGTCGCTGCGACGTACAGAAACTATACCAGTGAATCAGCGATTATGCAAGTTACGTCACGCGATTTTTTACGTAACGTCACAAGCGCATGCAAATGTGAAACAATTCTGCTCGGAATTTTCCGAGCGATTAGAGCAGATATTAAAACAAGACGGTCTTAGCGAAGGTCATTCGCGCGTGGTTTACGGCGTGCGTTAGAGGGCGTCCCGCATTGCGAAGATCGTCTTGAAACAAGACTAGCACTGTAACTACCAAGTTATTTGGACTGTTGCTGCACTTTGCTGCGTGTAGGAGGCTGTCTAGCCAAAATACCCTGGAGGGTTAGGGTTAAGCAATTTTTTGTGCGGGACTAAAGAATAACTTGTCTATAAACTTACAAGTTTGGGGTCAAATTCCAGGCTTGGTCTTCGCTTATGAACAGTGTCGGAGTCAATCCCGAGGTCTTCAAAGAGTGTTTCGACGGAAAACACTTCCAATGATTTAGCTCTTCTCATCTTGTGATTGGAGACAGGTTTCTTTTCTTGATCTCTGCAATAAAATACGGCAAAATTTTGTTAAAAAAATTAATACAAAAAAAAATACAAAAAATTCCTGCTTTTGATTACATGAAATTTGTAAACAGGGTAGGTAGTTAGGTAAAACAAAATATGGCACTTTGGTTGGTGCACATCATATGTTGGTTTATATGTGTAGTCAAAAGGTAATAATGTTTTTACTTTTCCCACCCTTTTGCATGTGTTCCTATGGGGGAACACAATTCTGCCCACACGTTCAATGCACAAACTCTATGCACAAAACACACAGTACGTGCATATGTGTGCTGTTAAAGAACTAGCCCTAAAAGTGACTTCTGCTTTTAGCCTCTTTTTCGCTTTGCATCTTAGCAGCATGTATCGACGCTCTCCTCTGAGCAGAGCTTTGCTCTAGTAACCCTCTCTGTAGAATATCCACGTCGGGTAGGTAGTCCAGTACTTTATGGGATTGTATGGCTGGCATCTGACGATTCAAATCACGCACTTTGCGCTCGACAGTCTGGCGATAACGTTTCTTATGCTTTGGACGGCTTGTCTCAATCTATCCATCAGACATAAATTGTGAAACTCAAGTCTAGGACTCAGTTAGAGTTTTATCAGCAATAGATGGGTTTAAAATTGACCATCATGAATCGGAGTTGACTCTACACACGCAAGTAACTTGTATTTTTACTAAACAAAAATATGTATGTATGTCCAAGCCTTACACTCGTGACTTAGAATCGGACTTGAACTAATGAACTCAATACTTAGACTCTGACTCAACCCAAGTGACTCTAGACTCGGACTCAACCCAAGTGACTCGAGACTCGGACTCAACCCAAGTGACTCGAGACTCGGACTCAACCCAAGTGACTCGAGACTCGGACTCAACCCAAGTGACTCGAGACTCGGACTCAACCCAAGTTACTCGAGACTCGGACTCAACCCAAGTGATTCAAAATTCAGACTTGACTCAAGTGACTCAACTACGATAAACACCGAGCATTTGTGATACTCTGTGAAATTTGAGAACTGTGCTTGTGTCATCTGTATACTGCACTAACCAGTTTCTGGTGAGAAAGAGCTACTACATCTTCTTCAGGCGGTGCGTCAGGATATTCCTCCTCAGAGTCCGGCAAGACACCTCTGATGTCGGCAACGATGTGACGACGAATGGCTAAGATGTTCAGACTTAATGTGAGAAAAGAGATTGAAATTGAGATGGAGCTGTGTCATCACATAATACATGAATTTCAGTCAGTTATTTACAATAACAAATTGTCTTGTTGTACCTCTGTCTTGGATTCCGTATTTTTAGTGGTCTTCGAACGATCACGTGTCCCTTGTATATCAACGCATATCCCACTCCACCTGTCATATCACATCAGTGTGAGGGCGTGATATCACATGAATGTTGTTCTGTGAGCTGTACAATGTAAATCACTGCTAGCCGCGCAATTTTCACTGACACACTTTTGACGAAAGTAAACTTTGGTGGAGCAGTGAAAGAGAACACGATCTTTAAGCGTGCGTGAAGTTGAGTTCATTTCGTTTACATTTTAAAATATATGTTTACTTGAACGTTTCAAATCTTCAGTCCATAATGTCTGCTGAGCTTCAAGACAGAGGTTTAACAAAACAATTGTTGACTGTTGTGATGTGGAATATTACGTTTTGAATAGCACCCTCTGCTTCGCCTCAGGTGCTATATGATGTTCAAAACATCATATCCCACATCACAGCAGTCAACAATTGTGTAATGGTGTACAATTGAGATAACCATAGCACTGCTTGAATAAGACTAAGAGGGTCATTTCAGTTTTGAAACACCTGTGTGAAATAATTGTATACCTTTAAATGACGGATTTTGAAGAAAGAGTCTGATTTTAACTTACAATTTGTTTGCATCCAGTGAGAGTTGAGAGTTGAGCGTTGAGCCTGCTTATGTTGGCTCGTTTGCTGAAGACTCCTCGCTCATCTAAAACTAAAAATTAAACATAATTTATTTTTTTCATTTTTGCAGCAAAATATGGCACACCAAATAAATTTCCAGTCAACAAATCCTTGTGTTCTATCAATCCACAAAATTCTTTCTAATTTAAAATATTTCTATTTATTGGGAAAATGTGTACAATTTTGCACTTTATAATTGTTTTAAGTTTTGTAACACTTTCCAGTAATTTTTCATAATATTTAGATTCAACAAAGAAATCAACTGGAGCTAGGTTTGAACTTGGAACCGGTGTCTTCCAGATTGCTGTTCGAGTGCTCTACCAACTGAGCTATGAAGCCGTATGTTGGCAGTTCCCCAAATTTGTCAATGTCTTTGTTCAATTTGTAATTTATCAAGTAATTTCTGTAAATAAGAACCTTTCAATCTAATTGTTCCAAAGTACCATGGACTGTTAACCTACTCCTCTATCTAAGAAAGCACAAGCCTGGAGACAGCTAACCAATGTTACTCACTATTAACTTTCTCCACATAGTGTAGAAATAGCTGCTCGCATACTGTGACAATGTGTACTGTGATTCTTTTCTGTAATTCCTTATTTTCACCTGCAGTCTAAACAGATAAACGATCATCATCTATATGAATTCTGATTGTAACAAACTTTTGTGGTGGTGGGGAAAAATGCAGTTTGAAAGTGAAACCAAAAAGGCAGATGTCTGAAATGTATTTTGTTAGTGTCAAAATATCTAAAACTTGAACAATAGGCTTACATTTCAGACATTAAATGTCTGAAACGTAAGCTTCCTAATCATCATTACATTTCAGACATTTCCAAATTCTCGATGGTCGGTATGCGACGTCTAGGCACGAGACCGGTTCGCGTGGCCATGTACCCACATTAACCTGGCAGAACCTAGCCCGCGATTCAGCCCGCGATTCAACACGCGATTTAGCCCGCGATTCAGCTGGCCGCAGCCGTTTATAGAATTTTAGAATCCATGCGACAAAAAGAGGTGCTGATTTGAAACTAGATTGACAGATTAATTCAACGAATTTTCGAAAAAGGTACGGAAATTAATCCCCAATTATAGATTAACTTTAACAATAACTACCAGAAAGACTATAAATAGTGTTTACTTCATGTTTTGGAATTTTTTTATTTTTACTTCCTTATCCTAATTCTTACCTTCCTGGGCACACTTAATTTTAGCAAGGGCGTATTTTAATAAACCGTTCCGTTCCAAATGGCCTTTTAAAAAAGCAACGTTTCGATTACATCTGAAAACTTGTTTTTCATTATTTGTTTTTTTTTCTGCGCTCTTTCATAATTTTCAAAGGGATACCCTGTTTCAACTGTATTTGCAGATTAATTGATTTAGACGCTTTTAAGAAAACACGCAATTAGAGAGAAAATGTCGCCTAACGCACATGTGTGTTTATCTTTATTTCATATCTTTATGATCGGTTTTCTGTTTTGCTCACTCAATGTCAGCACCGTTTTATTATGAAGGATGACTCTGTATATACAAACTGTGACTTATACAGACATTAAATGACAAAATATATATCTTATACTATATCCGTAAGTCATCAAACCACCGTACCTATTACCGACACGCTTGTAACGCGTCATTATTTTGGATGTAAAATGCCTCCCTAAAAATGTATTATTAAAGACGGTGGGTAGTACTAATCGGCTGCATACAGCCCTTCTACAAAAGTTCAAGTCCATATGATGCTCCCCAAAACATTACAACTTTCACAACAAAGATGTTACAAACAAAATCAGTAAAGATGTTTTCACTAATTCGTCGCAGGTTTCACGAAGTGACGTTTTACTCAAAAGTCTGACTTTTTATGAAAATGGGTTTAGTCACTATTTGGACTGGAAATACATTTATCTCTCTTTCTACCAAGTCTCAATCCTTAAATCTGTTTAGTTTTGCAAATAAAGTAAACAAGTTTGTATATAATCTAAGTAAACTGAGTTTTTTTGTTTTTACGAAGTGGCGGTTCAAAAGATGTCACTTCGTGAAAACTAATGTGACAGCGACCTCTCGCGTAAAGGTTTTCACGAAGTGACATGACAAGCTCGATCTCAGGAGCGCTTGTGTGGTATACCATGCTTCGCTTTCAACAATGAGTACGATGTTGTTCTGTTTACGCGACAAGCCGGCATCTGTTGTATGCGTACAAGACAAGTCGACCCACTGACATTTAGTTTTCACGAAGTGACACTTTGCATACGGGCAACGCGGTGTGTGTGTGTGTTGGGGTTTTCACTTTGAATACGGGCAACGTATGTGTTCTTGTCTTGCATTACGATCGAGGATCGAAACACAAACGAGAACAAAGGGAACAAAGGATCCTCGATCGACGGTTTGCTTGTCCGAATTCTGTCCTCGATCGACGGTGCAAGCGCAAAGCAATGGGGATTGGGTTAAGTAAAGGAAGAAAGGAAAACACAATATCGATCCTCGGTCGTTATGTGGTTCATGACTGTGTGTGTAACGTTTTCACGAAGTGACTGTTTGGATACGGGCAACTTGCACAATGCGCGTTGTGTGTTTGTAAGTTTTCACGAAGTGTCTTTGTGCTTTATGAACGTCTTCTCATTAACTGTGAAATTATTTTTATGAAGTAAGTATTTGGCTAGATTATTTAAGGTATCAACTTTCATACACTCATTTTGGGGGAAATTCCCCATGACACAAATCCGTCAGAAAAGGATATTAAAAGATCACCAACTTCAAATGCGATTATTTCTAAATCACGTTTTACCTCTGTGCGGTCGGTCGCGTCAGTTCGTGAAACCTGCGACGAATTACATATCTGTACTTTATTGTTCATGTTTATACTGCACTATAAATTATAAAGGTTGAGTAAGCAAAATGTTATGAAAATGTTCAAATTCACTGTCTAACAATTGTGTTGGTCCCCTGTAGGCCTTTTATTCAATACCTAAACTTGCAAATTGTTCAAAATCTTTTCCAATAATTGCTTAATTATGTTGTTGTTGGCAGAATAATATGATTACACACCGAAATGACAATGACTAGCTGTTTGCTAGCAACAGCATTTTGCAGTAGCCCGTACAGTACAATTTGTTTGCGCTTAATTGTTTTAAGATGGCAAGATCAACAACAATAATAAATACCAACAAATTCGATTCTTATTAGGATTCAGCTCCCCAAAAGTACATGTACATGTATTACAAAGTTTTACGAAGTGAATATAAAAGTACGGTAGTACTTCTAATGACTAACTAGAGTAAACAAAAGTGTGCATAAGCTTTCGTAGCTGCAGCTACTTCATCAGATGCAATGAAGTGGGGCATCATCACACAAGATATACATAGAGGAGCACATGTACATTTACCAGGCCACACAATTATAATAAAGAAGTAAAAACGTGAATTTTGCAAAACATGTGCGGTACACTTTTTTTTTAAAGTCGATGGTTTACTAGAAACATCAAATACCGTCTTTTTCAGATGTTATCAAAAACGTTGCCTCTTGGGCCGTTTGGATCGGATCGGCTTATTGAAATACGCCCTTGATGAAATTAAGTTTGCACAGGAAGGTGACAATTAGGATAATGAAGTAAAAATATGAATTTTACAAAAGATGTGCAGTACACTTTTTTTTTAAGACGGCGTTTTACTAGAAACATCAAATACCGCCTTTTTCAGATGTTTTTGAAAACGTTGCGACTTTAAGAGGCCGTTTGGAACGGATCGGCTTATTGGAATACGCCCTTGCTGAAATTAAGTGTGCCCGTCACCACGCAAAAAAAAGAAAAAAGTTTGTCTTTTTTTTTTTTACTTCGATCTCATATCACCGCAATTTAAAACGAGTCTCAAGGAGGCGCCGACGCGTAAGGAGGAGGTCTATCGAAATAATTTTTATTTATCGCGAAGCTGTAAGTTTTTCGATAAGACCTTTTTTTTCTTTAGACACCAACTCTTCCACGCGTCTTTTTATCTCGGATTCCATACCGCATAAATCTTTTTTTTCTGACAGCTTGCTGCGGACCTGATAGCCTCTTTCATATCGTTAAATTGACTCAATTCCTTTAATATCAAAGCGTACTCTTTGTAGGATATATCGCCGTCTGTAATAGCTTGAGAAATAAGATCTCTTACGCTGTTGAGTTTAGCCTCGGCCAAGACTCTAATCTCGTCGTGTTTTTTAACTTTACGTCTAAATCGTTTGCTGAAATATTTTAATACGAGCGCGGAGCAACAAAAACTCAAGGCTACTCCCTCTAACGCAAAACCAACGGGTGACGTGATGGCACCGCTTATAGCCGCGATTCCGAAACCCCCACAAATCGCACCACTCATCTCGGCTAGCGTTTCCGTAGTAGACAATGTCTTAATTAACTTGCCATATTTTTTACACAACGCGCTTCGCTGTTCTCGTTGCGTCAATATATCTTTTTGAACTTTTCCGATCTTTTGCAATCGAAACACCCTACGATGGTACTTTTTAGATCGGGGTAAATACTAGTCGTCATTTTATTAAGACGAAACTAAAATATTTCTACGTTAAAAATTATCTCTTTATCTCTATTATCGATTATCTCACCAAGACCGTTTTTCAACGAAAACGTGAAGCTGTTTATTTTACCAGCTACCAACTCTTTCGAACACTTATTATAGTTGATATAAATTGGATCTTGAGGATTGTTTGACAAGCAGCATCACCGTGTGTACGGGTATACTCTCCAACAGGTTAGTTTGTTTTCCGCTAAAATAATTTGAATGCGTAGACAGTTCTTCGCAATGTAAAAAGACCGCGCTGTAAAGATTTAGGCTAAATTTTCCATAATAATTACTACAACCATTGAGCCAACCCCTGGGTAAACCTAAAAGTTTAGATAGATTACTCGATAGTTTTATGCGATTTTGGTTGGGAATGGATATATAAAACAGTTCATCGGATAAGGACTCTATAGGTATATCGTGAAAATCTGTTATATGATATTCAAAAGAATGAAGATTACACCTATCCGGAGGAATATCAATTTTTTCACGATCGGCAATTTGATTTGGCGTCAGATCATCGATATCGCCCGTAAATCGCCCGTGTATCTTAGAGTATTCCATGTACAACCCTATCAAACAACTTGATACATTATGTTTCTCCCAACTTAAAGTTAATTTCGTACTTGAAATAACAAATTGGATTAGGAAGGCAAAGAAATGCTACAAGAATGAGTAGGGTGGAATGCATGTTTTATAACACATCATCCACATTGGCCAAAATCGAGTTGCATTGCAATTCCAGTGTCTTTGTGACTATATTATGGAAAAAAACCTAAAATTCAAAAGGCAGAAATACTATTCAACCAGCAGCTGAAAATGTATAAAATATGCTTAAGAAAAACGCAATGTTTGGTTTGGGAGGCTAATTTTATTGCACCAACAGTACACCATCAAGCATCCAGTGCTATGTGAAATACCAACTATGAACTTGCTATTTTATCAATCCCATCATCATTCTTATAATTCTGCTTTTGTTTCTTTTCATGTATGGTTCTTAGGTTTACAGAACATTAAGAATCCTAGCACAGGTGAACTTCGTCGTGGACTTTCTACACCACCATGGATTGTGTGCACTAGGAGTAGCAGAGATGAGCCACTAATTTCCCCCCACTACTTACATTTTCTATCAGTGGAGAAAGGTTAATTCTTAAAGCCTCTCCAAGTCCATCAACCAAAAGAGGGGGAGGAGTATCTCAATTTCTGTATGCCAGCCGTGTTGTTATTAAGAATATTTGACAATAGAGATTAATTACACACTGACAGGTATCGTTTGAACAATCAAATATCTGTGCTCACATATTTGGCTCACCTGAATCCTCCAAAACTCACTATAAAGTATAATTATGTTGTTTACAGTGTAAGAGCATAAATTATTGGAACAGGTCCTGGTAAACTAAACTCTTGTTTATGATGCCTATGACTACTTTATAACATTGTTACAACCTATAAATCAAAAGCAATTTGAAAAAGGTTGGTTTTGAGCAGCCTCTAATCTTGACCCAATAATTAGGGCGTTTTCAATCCTTTTTTCAAATTTTGGATTTTGTCGTTCTTGACAGACAAAATCCAAATTTCAAAAAAAAAGGAGTGAAAACGCCCCAATTATTGGATCTACCTCTAATTTTTTTAAGGCCCCAAATCTACTTTAACTTGGCCTCAATCTATTTTTAAAACAAACCTTCCTGGCATGTAAATCGTTAAAATGTACTTCGAAAGAGCTATAGATGGTACTGACTACTCTACTGTAGAAGTTTCAAGAATTTCTATAAAAGTCACAGCAAATGATACGTTATTACGTTACAAAATGGATTTGTTTTTGGTCTAAATATTTTGTCAAGTTGTTTTTATTTAGCATTTGGATTTTCTTTTACGGGTATACAGGTTTTTACTTTTGAATTATCTGTGTAAGAACTTATTTTTGAATTCTATTGTAGATCAGGGGCGAATGCTACTTGGACCCAAATATCACTTTGTTCAACATTTGAAAATGGTCAGGTGGTTTGCGTCGGGTGATATCACCCGACCATATCCAAATGTTGAAAAAAGTGATATTTGGGTCCAAGTTACTCTGACTAGGCGGATGCAGGAATTTATGAATGTGGGGTCCTAGCCATGGGCGGAGGGTGTGGGGGCTCTCCCCCAGAATTTCAGTAGAACTAAGCTCTGAGGTGTATTCTGGGACATTATGAGCCTATTTTTCTTATATATTTTGATCGTTTTGATCTATTGGTAATCTTTTACAGAAAGTACCACGCTGCTATTTTGGTCTAATAATATTTATTTAATATTAGTATAAATATACTATAAATATATTTTTTTAAATAAAATCCAAAAATGTGGGGTCCGAACCGGGCCCAGAGCCCCAGGACCACACCTCTGGATTCGCACCTGTACGACCTCAATGGAATATTTTGACTAGTTTTATTATATTGAATGATTTGTATTTATCATGCCAGGTTTTAGGCTGGATGTTTAACTTACCATTACCAAAACCAAATGTTATCTTGTTCAAAGCGCAAGGCATGACGGGAAAACATGGCGAGGCAAGATGGTAGCCATGGTAACGAGGCATTACACAATGTGTACGTACGGTATACGGGCGGGGCACGCAGTGCACGTGTAAAGGGTTGTAGATAGAAATTTTTTAGTGCCGGCTGTTTTCGGGCCGAGAGCTGCACGGTCGTACCAGCTCCAACCTCGTTACCATGGCTACGATCTTGCTGCGCCATGTTTTTCTACCATGCCTTGCGTGATCTTAACGCGCACGCGCCCATGGAGTCGAGGCTGTGGGCTGTATCAGCTCATTTAGCTGCAAGAACGAGGAGCGCGCGCGCTCGCGGGTCAATGTACATTGTACCGGTACATGTGCATACAGTGTACGTACGTACATCACCGGCTGGCCAGTTGGATGATAGCACGCCCTCTATGATTGAATAAAACAAAACGACGTGACGTCGATAGTCTGGTCCCCTGACCTAATCAACCAGAAATTAGTCAGAATATTTTGGTCTGAGAACCGGAAAACCTGCGAGCGCTCTTGTCTAGTTAAGCATGCGGCAAGTACGCGTATACACATGTACGTGCATCAGCGATTGCGGCATGAAGCATGCAAATGGACACGTACAAAATTGCGATGCGATGCGATGCAGCAAAAAATACAAAATCGCGAGTAATTCGGCAAAATTTGTGCCGGCCGGCAAGCTTCATTTTTATTCCGAGTGCCGGCCGGTGATGTTGAATGCTGGCTACCGCTGGCCGGCGCCGGCCAGCGTAGCTACAACCCTGCACGTGTATGTATTTTGCGTCAACGTCAACCAACAGCCGCTGGCGCGCACTTTTAGATGCGACTCATGTGAGATCAACGTTTGTTTGCCCGTCATGATCCACAGTAGTCCTTTCTCGTCGATAAATCCAATCCTTTCTTATTACAACCTCAAATAACTTATCGTTTTGGCGTATGTCTACTGGGTGAGTTTGTGTGTATTTCATCATCATCATAAGTAAAAACACACAAACGAAATCGACCGAGATTTACTCCCAAAACTGGATTTGAGGGTAAGGGGATTGAGGAATATCAATGCATGCTTTAAATCGAAAGATCGGTACTTAACTCAAATAATTTGGTAAAACATTTGGGAAATAAATATATTGTGACGTTTTCTAACGCAATGCGTTTTTACTCTACACGTGCAGTATATGGGCCCATACAACAATGTGTAGGGTATACAATGTGCAAAGCCATAATTTATACACGTACGCGTACCTAATTACAATGCACGCTATAGGCTAGAACTAGACCCAATAATTGGGGCGTTTTCACTCCTTTTTTTTAATTTTGGATTTTGTCTGTCGTTCTAACGCCCCAAAGACTTATCGTGGTGTCAGGTCAACCCGCCCCCTGACCGACTCGCCCCTTACCTACTCGCCCCTTACCTACTCGCCCCTTTCCAACTCGCCCCCTGACCGACTCGCCCCTTACTAACTCGCCCCCTGACCGACTCGCCCCTTACTAACTCGCCCCCTGACTGACTCGCGCCCTGGCCGACTCGCCTCCTGACCGACTCGCCCCCTGGTTTGATTTACATGTATTTTAAATTCTATAATTTGTATCATTTGCCCTCGTAGAACTTAACAACTGAAAAGACGATGTGGGTAAACCTTTTCCTTGATTATTCTTTTGCATAGGCCCTAATCTCGATTATTTTTATCTAAGTTTTAGAAAATACCTTTTGATGTTCGTTTCGGTGGTAGAAATTAAAGACAAAGCAGTAGGCCTAAATCCTCGAAGCCAAAAAAAGTTAAACTCATAACAATTTATTTATACATTTATATATTTAAAGAAAATTGGGGGGGGGGGGGGAATAATCATGTTTGTATTTTGTATGTTCAATGGTGTTAAATGTGATTTTCACATTTTATAAGACGTTAGGTATGTCGTGTTAGACCTGAGAATATTCAGAACATAAAAAGCACGAACTTTTTAAAGACACATCCATAAACCGTTTTTTTTTCATGCTTTAGGGTGGGTTTTTGCGGGGCACGCGACCGATTTGCGAAGGATGCGAATGCCAAAAAATTGTAAAGTCAACATTCGTATTTTTTAGTTTCCAAAAGTTTGCCAAACATGCGCGGGGGTTCGGAATCGTCGTCATTTATTGTTCGCGGGAGTCCAGTCCAGTCCATCACATTGTAGATTTCTCCTTAATTATAATACTTGAATAATTTCTTTGTACGCCTAATAAATTGTACACAACTTGAGGAAGAATATTAGAAAGTTGTCCGTTTCCATTGATTTCTTGGAAGTCGCATTCTTGCAGCCTATTTTTTGCTTCCTCTGATCAGTCCGCAAAATGTCTAAGTTGAGAGTTTGTTTTTATTCCTCAAAATGACGAATTTTATGGTAACGAATATATTTTATAATAACGAATATACATGATGTACATCGATCGTACAAGGTCCATAAATCAAACGAGGGGGCGAGTCGGTCAGGGGGCGAGTCGGTCAGGAGGCGAGTCGGCCAGGGGGCGAGTCGGCCAGGGGGCGAGTCGGTCAGGGGGCGAGTTAGTAAGGGGCGAGTCGGTCAGGGGGCGAGTTGGTAAGGGGCGAGTAGGTAAGGGGCGAGTCGGTCAGGGGGCGAGTTGACCTACAATCAGCCTAGTATTGCCTGTAAAAAGTTAAGTTGTGCTCGCAAAAGTTGCCTAAAACTAGTCCGAGTTAAGTCTAGTTATCGCTTTTTTAACATTTGGACATCATTTGGCGCTACTAGAGTCCGAGGAAGTACAACATGCATCAGGCCAAATCTCCTAAATGTGGTTCCAAATGTCGCCCAAATCCACAAAAATATTTAACAAAATACCTCAAAATCCCATAAATCGCCTTCCATATGTGTCCAAGATAAACTTTCTAGGCTTCGGTGATATTCGCGAACAATTTCTGACCTGCAAATCCAGGAAATTCGACGACGATATTCAAAGTAGTGTGCACTGTTGGTCGCCATCTTTAAAAGTGACACCAAATGTTTATGGATACGGTGGTCCGGATGGGACATAATCAGTGGTGATTATTTTTGCAATGTCGTAAATATAATTTTGTGGCATCAGAATTTTTTTACGACTAGTGAATATTTTTGCCACGTCTTGAACAAATGATGACACAAAAACAATATTTACAACATTCGTGAATAAATTCACAACGTCGCAAAATAAATAATCACCTCCGATTATGTCCCGTCTGGGCCACCGTATCCGTCAAAATTTAAAGATGGCGAGCCACAGTGCACACTACTTCGAATATCGTGGTCGATTTTCCTGAATTTGCAGGTCAGAAATTGTTCGCGAATATCACCGAAGCCTAGAAAGTTGATCTTGAACACATTTATGGAAGGCGATTTAGGGGATTTTGAGGTATTTTGTTAAATATTTTTGTGGATTTGGGCGACATTTGGAACCACATTTAAGAGATTTGGCCTGATGCATGTTGTACTTCCTCGGACTCTAGGAGTAGCGCCAGATGATGTCCAAATGTTAAAAAAGCGATAACTAGAGTCCAGTATTAGTGCCAGTAACTGGGACTAGCCCAAAACAGGCCAATGATGACAAAATATGTTGGAAAGCGCATACTGGCTTCTATACATGTTAAAGAAGAACTGTTAGGGCTTCCATGGTACTCACGATTATTTGGGGTTGAAAATCCGAGCAATTTCGACCAGGTTTTCAAGACACTGTTTTCAAATGATTCAGGAAATTTTATCATGTATAATTAACTATATGGACGTCCAGACGGCACCCGACTCACATAAAGAGCACACTATGCGAAGACGGGGGATGCGACAATGGCTTTTCGAGCGACTAACAAACTGCATCTGTAGTCTAGTCAGGGGAAATCTATTGTGCATAAATGCTTTTCTGTCAGCGACCACAAGAGGGCGCTGACATCAAGTTGTCTTGTTTGGTGCGTCTCCGTCGACAGATCACTGGCAAACATGCCGCTCGAATTCGAAGAAAAAGTGACCCAAAAACTGGACGATATTGTAGATAAGTTAGACAGTTTGAGTGTCAATCAGACAAGGATTGTTACACGTGTCTCAGAATTGGAAAAACAGCGTGCTGAAGAACACTAGGAGGTGCAAAACTCTGCACAACATTTGATCCACGATGCGATCCAACATGGCGGCGCTCCCGATACATGTGATGCTGATCATGATGTAAAGGCGCCCCTCAGTTCTGGTACCAGCCAGGCCACTTCTGAGGACATACAAGCAGATTTCCAATCTATCAAGGACTCTCTGCAGAAAGTAAAGTTGCCAGGCGACCTGAAGCTTAATGACTCAAAGTCTGGCTTCAAACGGCCAGACCAATCTTGGTGCAATTCCATTGTTAAGTCTGCCCGCTATGTGGAGACTACCGTCAAGCTGCTGACAGTTCTTTCAAAGGGTAACACTAAACCTACTCAGGAGGATTGGGCCGCACTTTTTGCTGTCCAGTTTGCACACATCAGATTTCTCCAAGAGGATTATCAGACCATCCTTGTGAAAGGTCAGTTTGATGATAACACTGCAAAGATTTTCCGCACACTGCAGAAAAACACAAGCACCTTCTCCAGTGAAAGCATAAAGACCCTGAAGAGTGCAGCTCAACTGGCCAGTGCACAGGCAAACACAAGCAGCCCTGGCAACAACAACCCCAGACCTCGAGGTTTGTACAGCTGGCGCACTCCAAATTCTCGTGGACGCGTTGATAGGTACCGCTCTTTCACCAGCAGGAGTTCGGAGGCAGAGGATACAGATACAATGTACAGTGCAGCGATGCAGGCCTGCACTCTTGCACCACAAAACAGTCGTTGTGGTCGCTCGAAAAGCCATTGTCGCGTCTCCCGTCTTCGCATAGTGTGCTGTTTATGCGAGTCGGGTGCCGTCTGGACGTCCATAGAGTTTATACATGAGAAATTTTCCTGAATCATTTGAAAAGAGTGTTTTGAAAAGCTGGTAGAAATTGCTCGGATTTTCAACCCCAAATAATCGTGAGTACCATGGAAGTCCCAACAGTTCTTCTTTAACATGTATAGAAGCCAGTATGCGCTTTCCAAGAAATTTTGTCAAGTATTTGGCCTGTTTTGGGCAACTTTTGTGGTCACAACTTAACTTTTTACGGGCAAGCCGTCGAGGCGATAGAACGACAGATAAAAACCAAAATTTAAAAAAAAGGAGTGAAAATGCCCCAATTATTGGGTCTAGGCTAGAACCTGTGTCCAACATCATGGTTTTGGCTGTTTCATTAATTGAACATTCTGTCTTTAAAAACGAAGATAGCAATGAGATATTTTTACTCAATCTCTGAAATATAAATAAAACCGATACGAATGATTGAGGTGTCATTTTGCTCAGAAAAATTAGCTACACCCTACTGCACTGATAACCACATTATCATCCTAATTCGTTTTTTGATTTTTGTCCCTACTATTTATTTAGGGAATAAACAGTTAATTTGCTCAAATGTTTGAAAGCTGGGACCAAAATAATGCCCTTTACGTGATCGAGTCTCAACCAATCAGAAGCTATCAACTCTCCTAGGTATTTATTCATTACAAGTAATGTGACGGCTTGGGTTTGGGTTAACCGGTTTGCGCCAGGTGTATTTTCAAGTTACCGAGACCACTAGCAAGTGGCCGGTTATTCTTCATTAATTTAAGTTGAACAAAATTGTTTTTTTATTCAGTAAAATATTCCTTTTTTGATAATGCAACTACATGTACATGTACTACAATATGCCAACACTTAGTTTATATTAGCACCGTTATTTACTTGTTTTTGCCAACATACTGTCGCCTAGGGCATTTTTTCTCCCTGCAGTCAGGGCTTGATATTACGTCAACCGCTACCCGCCATAACATCTGACGCGTGTATAGTCATCTGTGGAACTACACACCGGGTCGGGAACAATTGTACTCGGTAATATATACAAATATTTGAAAGCCCAATTTTGCATGTACTGTACATGTATACCTCATCCGGCGCGAACTGGTTAAATACTCTGATGTCTGGATGCGCGGATGCGAGGATAAAGTTAAGAATAAAGTTAACAATAGACCTGAGACCTAATGACATCATGGCTTTATTTACTCTAGGATTCTCGGCTTTATTTACACAAGGACTCTCGGCTTTATTGACCCTATCTCTTTATTATTATCTATTTATCTATTAATATTTAAACTATTTTTCCCCTCGATTTCACTATATAAAACCAACCTGAACCTACTCACCTTCCCCCCCCCCCCCCCCCCCCCCACTGCTTTGTAGTTGATATAACATCTGTTTTATGTTGATTTTTAATTGATGTAGCTAAACTGAACATTATCCTAAGGGCCATCAGCGAGATCAAAGTGGCTGTTTAGTCCATCCAAAGTGAAGTAGAGGCCAACAGGAAGATTCTGGAGAGACTGTCTAAGTTTGAAGCACTCCATGGATGACAACATTGACTTACCGTTTCTGTCACAAGCTGGAGTAACCGCTCTGCTGAAGATTCTTAAGGACAAGAAGACAAAAGCTGCACTGGTAAGCCCTCACAACATAAACGACTGCTTTTGTTATACTTTTTGTTTTGATTTTCCCAAAACATTAGCTAATTGGGCATCTGCATCCTGAAAATCATAGCGAGGCAAATCTAGCGAGACTTTCTATTTACACCTTTAAATTTGTGGCATTTTCTGAGCTGAAACTGCATTTATTTGGTAGGGAACTACTTTACTGAACGCTATCCATGAATTTTCATTCACACAGGACCTATAATTTCTTAGAAATAAAAGGAACTGGAGCTTGGAACATTTCCTTACGGTAAACTGCAATATAAAAGTACTTTAATGTTAGAGACCTAAAATACTCCCTGAATTCCTGAAGGGAATAGGTCTTTTTAAGAAAATTGAAATAATTGAAATTATGTTGAATTTTATGGGCTAGGTGTACTGTGGCAATGATACGCTTGGCCGAACATCAGGGTGTCAGTTGGGTATTAAACCAGGGGCCAATTTCATAAAACTTGTAAGCACAAACTTGCTTAGCACAAAAACATCTTTCTCAGTAAAAACAGATTACCATTCAAAACTTGTAGTCGAGTCCATCAAAAGTCCCTGCAAGTCCCTGTAAGTTCCTGCAAGTCCATCACAAGTCCTTTAGTTCCGATTCAAAACACAAGCTATTCAAATCAGCTCATGACAAAAGCATTCCTTTGTCATTGTTCATTTATTTATTTTATTTATTGTAATCTTTATAGAGGGTAGTCCTTTTCAGTTAACAAACTGCTTTCCAAAGGAGCCCTCTAGTTACTTGTGACTGCCTTTAGGAAGGGACTAGTGACTGGCTTCACGAAAGGACTTGTGAAAGGACTTGCAGGGACTCGACTACAACCCTGGCTCAATGGGCCAATTTACTAGAAAGTGTCCTGAATCCACCAAAGTTTGTCATGCAAAAACTGCTGATGCCTCGAGTACATCAGAATTATCTACCAGTATAAATTCTGGAGATATCCTGATTAATCCATAAAAACCAATTCTGATGGATTCAGGATACCATGCTGGTATGAAATATTTTGTAGTGTGTTTCTCTATAGAGTTCATTATCTCAAAATCAATTTTGCAGTACTGCAAAATCCTGTAGTATAATAATAATAATAATATAGGCAATTTATATTGCACCATTATCCACCCTAATGAGATGCTCAACTCGCATTGCTGGGCTTATTATCCTGAATCCATCAAAGTCCCCCAGTTTGTTCAATATGAAGGTATACTGAATTCACTGAACTCCTCAAAAACAGGGAATGAATTTTGATGGATTCAGGATGGGTAAAATTTGTTGCACATGTACAGTTACAGGGTGTTCCCAAAAGTGGTGCAAGTGGAATGTTTTAATTTGGCACAAACCCTAGGGAGATAAGGTTAAACCCTAACTCCCTATAGGGTGTGTGCAAAATCATATTGATTTTGGATGATTTGGGAGGGTTAGGGTTTTAACATTCAGCATTTGCTTTTGATGTTTGTATCTAAGTTTTAATAAGATAACTAAATTAGCTTTCAAATACAGTTTGCTTCACCCTATTTAATTTTGTCAATTCAAAGATATGTTTATTTAACCATCTGCACTCCAAATAGAGTGTGTGCCAGTTTTAGAGAAAGAATGCTTTAAGGGATCGTATACGTTTGGTAATTGGAACCAACTGTTTGTTTCAGTCCTATATAATTATATACAAAACTAACCTGTAAAAATTTCATTTCAAAAGGTGGTAGCAATTTTGAGATATTGCCTAAAATCTGGAGCGGTTATGTCCACGCAGGAAGAATAATCTGCATTGGAATACACAATCTGAGAAACGTCACTGCAGTAACGCTTCTCAGATTGAAATTTTTGGGGATAAAAAGTGATATCTTTTTTCCATAACGGCAGTACTTCGAAGTGACAATTTTCAAAAAATGCATTATACTATCCAAAGCTGCTGTACTTTTTACCAAGTATATTTTTATTGCCATTAATTTTTGGAGTAATTACCAAACGTATACGATCCCTTTAAGTGCCAAACGATACTAGCATTTTACACATAATGTAGGTGATTGCGTAGGGGCTGAAAGGCTAGTCTACCGGTATATACAAGAGTGAGGGATTAAGCATTCTCTACCTCCTCAGTTGTCTTCCCTTTTATTTTCTTTGCTGTTCTTCTATCTATTCTCCACCTCCCCTCCCTTCTTCCCCACCCCCTTCTAGGGGCGCCTGCCAGATCAGCTTAGAATTCTTCCTGGTTAGCTTAGGTAGGGTTAGAGGCGCCTGACCCCTGGAAAGGTCAAGACATCACCGATGTCACCAGGGGTACATACACACAGATCCCCTGGTGACGGGAAAGGCGTATCCCCATACTTCGGTTTGGGTTTTGGCATGGTGTTCTGTCTTTCTCTGCATTTATCTATTTCACTTTCAGTCCCCTCCGGACCCTTTTAACTCGGGCATCATGCCTGCATTTAACATCGTTGTACGCCAGGTTAGATGCCTGCACCAAAATATTCAGCATTTGCCACCCTTGGTTGGAGATAAGGATGATGAATTTTGCTGTGTGGTAGGGGAGCAACTGGACCTCTGTCAGAATTAACACCAAGATGACTATACAAAGGCCAGTAAGATCTTTAAGAGCCAACCAGGACCAAGCTATGGTTATATATGTATACGGTATATACAAAAAGTAGCCTCCACCAACATGCCCTGCTAGCACAGTGTCAGTAGGCTATTACCTTTACCAATGATGGAGACAAGACAAATGAGAGGTCACAATGACCAAGACCCCAATGGGACCAAATCTGCTTACAGAGTTGGGGAAAAGGATGCTAAATATTCAGCTGGCAGCTCATGATGGGCAAGATCCCAACCCGCAAGGAAGACCTATAGCTCTGACAAGAGATCTGAATGCAACCACAGCACGAGCACCGAGTTGCACGTTTGCACCTATAATGTAAGATCACTGCGCACTGATGAAAGTCTAGATGCTCTACTGGAGAAAGTAGAAGAAATCAACTGGCATGTAATAAGCCTTGCATAAATTAGTTGTTTCATAGCGCATATCACCATGATCAATAATGTGTAGTATTACCAGCAATATGAGGAATATACAACATCAGGGTGACACTGGTGGTATGAATCTCCCGCTATCGGTGAAGACGTTATCCCATACTTCACTTTGTTGGAAGCCCACTGTATGCCTAGATTTCCACACTTTATTTACATTATTTGCTAAATGGTAATCTCCACCAAGGAGTATATGGGTACCTGTGAGGGCTAAGATAATTGTTATTAGCTGCTTTGTGCCGAAATGGCAGCATTGAGCTGTATACTCCCCAGGGAGCTGAGATGGTATTTGGAATGGGCCCAATGCACATCGGGGGATAATTACAAAGTGCTTTGAGTATATTACTGCCCAATGATGCAGTACTCGGTACTTTTACTACACTGGCCTAAGTGAGTAATATTGTGTAGAACTGGTAATTAAACTCATAATTGTGGAGTGCAGTGGCCTAGTTGTCTGAAGCATCGAACTCGGATCTGTGGGTAAAGCTGCAGGTTATGGGTTCGAGTCCAGCCTGGGACTTTGGTACATGTGCCCTTAGGCAAGGCACTTTGCCACTCATTGCTTCTCTCCACCAAGGAGTATATGGGTAACTGTGAGGGCCAAGATAATTGTTATTAGCTGCTTTGTGCCGAAATGGCAGCATTGAGCTGTATACTCCCCAGGGAGCTGAGATGGTATTTGGAATGGGCCCAATGCACATCGGGGGATAATTACACAGTGCTTTGAGTATATTACTGCCCAATGATGCAGTACTCAGTACTTTTACTACACTGGCCTAAGTGAGTAATATTGTGTAGAACTGGTAATTAAACTCATAATTGTGGATTGCAGTGGCCTAGTTGTCTGGAGCATCGAACTCGCCATCTGTGGGTAAAGCTGCAGGTTATGTGTTCGAGTCCAGCCTGGGACTTTGGTACATGTGCCCTTAGGCAAGGCACTTTGCCACTCATTGCTTCTCTCCACCAAGGAGTATATGGGTACCTGTGAGGGCTAAGATAATTGTTATTAGCTGCTTAATTACCATTTAGCAAATAATGTAAATAAAGTGTGGAAATCTAGGCATACAGTGGGCTTCCTACAAAGTGAAGTATGGGATAACGTCTTCACCGATAGCGGGAGATTCATACCACCAGTGTCACCCTGATGTTGTGGTATTCCTCATATTGCTGGTAATGCTACACATTATTGATCATGGTGATATGCGCTATGAAACAACTAATTTCTGCAAGGCTTATTACATGCCAGTTGATTTCTTCTACTTTCTCCAGTAGAGCATCTAGACTTTCATCAGTGCGCAGTGATCTTACATTATAGGTGCAAACGTGCAACTCGGTGCTCGTGCTGTGGTTGCATTCAGATCCCTTGTCAGAGCTATAGGTCTTCCTTGCGGGTTGGGATCTTGCCCATCATGAGCTGCCAGCTGAATATTTAGCATCCTTTTCCCCAACTCTGTAAGCAGATTTGGTCCCATTGGGGTCTTGGTCGTTGTGACCTCTCATTTGTCTTGTCTCCATCATTGGTAAAGGTAATAGCCTACTGACACTGTGCTAGCAGGGCATGTTGGTGGAGGCTACTTTTTGTATATACCGTATACATATATAACCATAGCTTGGTCCTGGTTGGCTCTTAAAGATCTTACTGGCCTTTGTATAGTCATCTTGGTGTTAATTCTGACAGAGGTCCAGTTGCTCCCCTACCACACAGCAAAATTCATCATCCTTATCTCCAACCAAGGGTGGCAAATACTGAATATTTTGGTGCAGGCATCTAACCTGGCGTACAACGATGTTAAATGCAGGCATGATGCCCGAGTTAAAAGGGTCCGGAGGGGACTGAAAGTGAAATAGAAAAATGCAGAGAAAGACAGAACACCATGCCAAAACCCAAACCGAAGTATGGGGATACGCCTTTCCCGTCACCAGGGGATCTGTGTGTATGTACCCCTGGTGACATCGATTTTTGTCTTGTCTCCATCATTGGTAAAGGTAATAGCCTACTGACACAGTATTGAGCTGTATACTCCCCAGGGTTTGGGTTCTGGCATGGTGTTTCGTCTTTTTCTACATTTATCTATTTTACTTTCCCCTTCGGTCCCCTCCGGACCCTTTTAAGTCCGGCATCATGCCTGCATTAACATCGCTGTAAGACAGGTTTAGATGCCTGCACCAAACCATCCTGCATTTGCCACTCTTAGTTGGAGACAAGGATGATGAATTTCACTGGGTTGGAGGGGAGAAACTGGACCCCTGTCAGAACCAAGATGACTACAAAAGCCAGTAAGAACCTAACCAGTTCTTCTTCTTTTAAGAATACTGACAAATGCTGTCCACATAGTTAAGATTTGGTCTTCCTCTAGATCATCTGCCATGGGAAGGAGTCTAAAGCACCAAGTTGTTGACAGCAAGCTAAATGTGCCTATCCCATTGTTTCATAGCACATATCACCATGATCACTGATAATGTGTAGCATTACTGGCAATATAAACATTTACTTGTCTGATTATGGTTTCCATGAATATGATGTCTTTTTATGCTACATGTAAGAAAAGTTATGAATACCCCAACATCAGGGCGACACTGGTGGTATAAATCTCCTGCTATCTGTGAAGACTTAATCCCATACATGTACTTCACTTAGGAAGCCCACTGCCTAGATTTCCACACTTTATTTACCTTTGCTTTATATTGCTCGCTAAATGGTAATTAAACTCATAATTGTAGAGTGCCATGGCCTCGTGATCTGGAGCATTGAATTCGCAAGCTGTGGGTAAAGCTGCAGGTTGTGGTTCGAGTCTGGCCTTGGAGACTATGGTGCATAAGTATGGTTTCCATGAATATGATGTCTTTTCTATGCTACAAGTAAGAAAAGTTAAGAATACCCCAACATCAGGGCGACACTGGTGGTATAAATCTCCCGCTATCTGTGAAGACTTAATCCCATACATGTACTTCACTTAGGAAGCCCACTGCCTAGATTTCCACACTTTATTTACCTTTGCTTTATATTGCTCGCTAAATGGTAATTAAACTCATAATTGTGGAGTGCCATGGCCTCGTGATCTGGAGCATTGAATTCGCAATCTGTGGGTAAAGCTGCAGGTTGTGGGTTCGAGTCCGGCCTGGGGACTATGGTGCAGAAGTATGGTTTCCATGAATATGATGTCTTTTCTATGCTACATGTAAGAAAAGTTAAGAATACCCCAACATCGGGGCGACACTGGTGGTATAAATCTCCCGCTATCTGTAAATACGTAATCCCATACATGTACTTCACTTAGGAAGCCCACTGCCTAGATTTCCGCACTTTATTTAACTTTGCTTTATATTGCTCGCTAAATGGTAATTAAACTTATAATTGTGGAGTGCCATGGCCTCGTGATCTGGAGCATTGAATTCGCAATCTGTGGGTAAAGCTGCAGGTTGTGGGTTCGAGTCCGGCCTGGGGACTATGGTGCATAAGCACTTTTTAGCTCATTGCTTCTCTCCACCCAGGAGTAAATGGGTACCTGCCTGTGAGGGCGGAGATGGTTGTTATTAGCTGCTTTGTGCCGAAATGGCAGCATTGAGCTGTATACTCCCCAGGGAGCCGAGATGGTATTTGGAATGGGCCCAATGCACATCGGGGGATAATTACACAGTGCTTTGAGTATATTACTAGTTCTGGCAGATATGTGCGCTATAAAAAAAGAAAGTATTATCGTATTATACTTATTATTGTTTATTTGAAAGCAAAGTACATTGTAATTAATATAATGTTCTTAGGGTGTACATTGTACATACTGGAACAGGGTACCAGATTGAAGAAAAAATATTACACAAAATAGCATTGAGTTACTCTTTTACCCTAACAACACCTATTACTACAAAAGAAAATACTACAAAATAAATACTCTTGCTACACTGGCCTAGAAGTGATTTATTAGTATTTTGTAGTACTGTTCTCCAAGGACATTAGGGTTAAGGAAACCCACTTAAAATTTTATGTTAAAGTTGCTTGGTAATACTGCTACATTGGTGTGAGTCATACAGCTTGTAAAATGAGCTTATGGCTTTAGGGTGTAAACTGCAAGTGTTGTGAGCATCATTGTTGAACTGTAAATATTTGTTTGTGTAACCTAGCTTTTATTTTGAAAATGTCCCATGTGCAGATGACATTCTAAATTGTTCCTTTGACAAGTAGCATATTTGAAATGTTGATTACATAAGTACCTAATCCTATAATCCCAAAACTGCCATGCCTAATGCTGATGTTTGCTACAAGTACATGTACATGTAGTATACCCCTCAGTGGTACTTTAAAGTATCCTGAATCCGCCAAAATCCACCAGCGTAGTCATGCACACAAAAGTTGGTGTTGGTGATTACTGATTGCTCTTTGTACATGTATTCTGAATCCATCAAAATACTGCAATATCGCTATGCTTAAAATCCTCAATCCATCCAAATTTTCCAGTATTCAAGATAGAATCCTATATCCGCCAAACTTCTCCAAAGCAGGAAATGTTGATGGATTCAGGTACATGTACATGTACATGTACATGTACATGTACATGTACATTTACATGTACATGTACATGTACATGTACATGTACATGTACATGTACATGTACATGTACATGTACATGTACATGTACATGTACATGTACATGTACATGTACATGTACATGTACATGTACATGTACATGTACATAGGTTAGGTTTAAACTAATAGATCAATGGGCCAAATACATAAAAACTAGCAATATTGCTTTTAAACTCGAAGCACCGAGCAAAAGCTTATCAAGCAAAAGCAAAAGCAATTGCTTAAAAGCATATACATGTAATGTGACCATCCGCGACAAAAGGGCTGTAAAGTCGCCAGCTTATTTTGAGAAAAGGACCATTCAAATATGTGAGAAAGAAAAAAATCTAACCATAAATACCAACTATGTCTTGTTATACTTAATTTTAAAGCTTATTTCTTGTAGATTTCATTTCTTTAAATATCTCAAAACGTCAAGATGCCTACTTTACAGCCCTTTCGTCGTGGACGGTCACATAATAGTCAAAGCGAAAAGTTATTTTGTGTATTATATATACATAAAATAACCTTTTGCTTTGACTAACAGAATATTATTAAGCTTGCCTAGCAAATGTTTAAATTTTCTGAACAATATTCATCCAGATGTGCGCTAATAGGCGTGCATCAACGTAAACGTTTTTTATTGACACTTGTTTGTATTTGTATCCTCACTTGTACAGTCGACTCCTAAAGAGCACTGTTAATACAACATCCTACTTACAATAAGGAAAACAAGTTTTCCCAGTTTTCCATTTTAATACTGATAATACAAGGTACCTTTTATATAACAAGGTAATCTGTAAAGTCCCAATATATACAGGTGTTTGACTGTAATTGTAGAGAAGTGTCAACTACATGTACCAAACAAGTTGCAAGGAAATGAAAGCGAGGGCACGTGATAGTAATGGTCGATCTTGCCTGATAAGAAAGAGCTAAAGCTACCTATTGGAGAACTTGAAACTCGACAAGTAATTGCTTATTGAGAAGCAAATGCTTGTTTTTATGTATACAATCTGGGAAGCATTTGATTCCCAAGGATTATAACAATGTAAGAAAAAGCCTAGGAAAAGCAATATATTGTATATTATTGTTATTTATTGGGCCCTTTTGCGTAAAAGTAGAAGATTTTGTTGTTATAAATGTCTTATTTGTATTAAAAAATGTAAGCAAATGGCTACGAAAAGCAATTACTAGTTACATGTATGTACATGTATTTGGCCCAATGTTGTGCGTTATTTAGAAAAGTTTTCAACAGTTGATGTTATGTATGCAGATAAATACATGATAACTGAATTAGGAAAATGTTTAAATCGAAATTGCTTCGGCCTGCATTCTAAGGCAATTTGAGAATATATTTAGGAAATGTAAGCAAATGTTTGGCCCCATTTTTGGTGGGGGGGGGGGGGGGGGGTGTAAACCTTAAACCCCAGTAGTAGGGCTACAGTGCACGACCATTTAAATATTTTTTTCATATAAGAGAAATTTGTTATATTCATATTGTGCTCCAGTTCCTCATATTTCTGGTAAATGATAGGTCCTGTGTGAGCGACAATTCATTAATCTACTGTAACTTTGCAAGTGTCATTCACCCATACACTATTTACGCCAACTTTTTTTGCCTCGCTATGATTTTTAGGTTTCTATGTATACCCAATTTGGCTAATGTTTTGAGAAAATCTAAACAAAAAGTATTACAAAAAAGCAGTCGTTTATGTTGTGAGAGCTTACCAGTGCAGCTTTTGTCTTCTTGTCCTTAGGAATCTTTAGCAGAGCGGTTACTCCAGCTTGTGACACTAGCAGTATGTCAATGTTGTCATCCATGGAGAGCTTCAAACTTAGACAGCCTCTCCAGAATCTTCCTGTTGGCCTCTACTTCACTTTGGAGGGACTAAACAGCCACTTTGATCTCGCTGATGGCCCTTAGGATAATGTTCAGTACAGCTACATCAATTCTTCTTCGGAATTCTTCTTCGGAATTCTCCTTAAACATTCTCCTTTTACATTCTACTTAAACATTCTACTTCGCAAATCTCCTTCGCAAATCTCCTTCAAAATTTTTCTTCGCAATTCTCCTTCGCAATTATTTTTCAAATATTCTTTCTTTATTGGAATTCCTCTCAGGAATTCTTTAAAATCTTCTTAGAAATTCTCCTTCAAAATTCTCCTTCGGAATAATTTTTTGGAATTGTTTCTTTTTCGAAATGCTTATTAAAAATCTTCGGAAATCTCCTTCAGAAATCTTTGGATAACTTTTAACTTCTCCTGTGGAATTCTCCTTCGGAATTCTCTTCATAATGGAATTATGGAATTCCCCCTTGAAATTCCACTTGAAATTTCCGCTTGGAAATTCCCCTTCGAAATTTCCCTTTGGAATTCCCCTTTGGAATTCCCCTTTGGAATTCTCCTTTGGAATTCCCCTTCGAAATCCTCTTTGTATCCTCTTTCGGAATTCTTCAGAATTCTCTTTCGGAAGTCTTCTTCCCTTTGGAATTCCCCTTAGGAATTCTCCTTAGGAATTCTCCTTCGTAATTCTTTTTCAAAATCCTCTTTGGAATCCTCCGTAAATATTTGGAATTCTCCTTCGGAATTCTTCTTAGGAATTCTTCTCTGCAATTTTCCTTTGAAATTCTTCTTAAAAAATTCTCCTTACAAATTATTATTCGCAAATCTCCTTTACAATTGTTCTTCACAATTCTCCTTCGCAATTTTTTTCCAATATTCGTTGAAATCTTTGGATAACTTTTAACTTCTCCTGTGGAATTCTCCTTCGGAATTCTCTTCATAATTCTCCTTTAGACTTCTCCTTGGAATTCCCCCTTGAAATTCCACTTGAAATTTCCGCTTGGAAATTCCCCTTCGAAATTCCCCTTCGAAATTCCCCTTTGGAATTCCCCTTTGGAATTCCCCTTTGGAATTCTCCTTTGGAATTTTTCGTCAAAATCCCCTTCGAAATCATCTTTGTATCCCCTTTCGGAATTCTTCAGAATTCTCTTTCGGAAGTCTTCTTCCCTTTGGAATTCCCCTTAGGAATTCTCCTGAGGAATTCTCCTTCGTAATTCTTTTTCAAAATCCTCTTTGGAATCCTCCGTAAATATTTGGAATTCTCCTTCGGAATTCTTCTTAGGAATTCTTCTCTGCAATTTTCCTTTGAAATTCTTCTTAAAAAATTCTCCTTACAAATTATTATTCGCAAATCTCCTTTACAATTGTTCTTCACAATTCTCCTTCGCAATTTTTTTCCAATATTCGTTGAAATCTTTGGATAACTTTTAACTTCTCCTGTGGAATTCTCCTTCGGAATTCTCTTCATAATTCTCCTTTAGACTTCTCCTTGGAATTCCCCCTTGAAATTCCACTTGAAATTTCCGCTTGGAAATTCCCCTTCGAAATTCCCCTTTGGAATTCCCCTTTGGAATTCCCCTTTGGAATTCTCCTTTATAATTTTTCGTCAAAATCCCCTTCGAAATCCTCTTTGTATCCCCTTTCGGAATTCTTCAGAATTCTCTTTCGGAAGTCTTCTTCCCTTTGGAATTCCCCTTAGGAATTCTCCTGAGGAATTCTCCTTCGTAATTCTTTTTCAAAATCCTCTTTGGAATCCTCCGTAAATATTTGGAATTCTCCTTCGGAATTCTTCTTAGGAATTCTTCTCCGGAATTCTCCTTTGAAATTCTTCTTAAAAAATTCTCCTTACAAATTATTATTCGCAAATCTCCTTTACAATTGTTCTTCACAATTCTCCTTCGCAATTATTTTTCCAATATTCGTTGAAATCTTTGGATAACTTTTAACTCCTCCTGTGGAATTCTCCTTCGGAATTCTCTTCATAATTCTCCTTTAGACTTCTCCTTGGAAATTCCACTTGAAATTTCCGCTTGGAAATTCCCCTTCGAAATTTCCCTTTGGAATTCCCCTTTGGAATTCCCCTTTGGAATTCTCCTTTATAATTTTTCGTCAAAATCCCCTTCGAAATCCTCTTTGTATCCCCTTTCGGAATTCTTCAGAATTCTCTTTCGGAAGTCTTCTTCCCTTTGGAATTCCCCTTAGGAATTCTCCTTAGGAATTCTCCTTCGTAATTCTTTTTCAAAATCCTCTTTGGAATCCTCCGTAAATATTTGGAATTCTCCTTCGGGATTCTTCTTAGGAATTCTTCTTTCTTCTTCGGAATTCTTCTCAGGAATTCTTTGAAATCTTCATAAAAATTCTCCTTCAGAATTCTCCTTCAAATAATTTTTTTGGATTGATTTTTGATTTTCTTATTTGAAATCCTTATCAAAATTATCTTCGGTATCTTTTGGAATTCTCTTTCAGAATTCTTCTTCAGAATTCTCCTTCAAAATTCTCCTTTTCGGAAGTCTTTTTCCCTTCGAAATTCCCCTTAGGAATTCTCCTTCGTAATTCTTTTTCAAAATCCTCTTTGGAATCCTCTGTAAATATTTTGAATTCTCCTTTGGAATTCTCCTAAGGAATTCTCCTAAGAAATTATTCACCGGAATTCTCCTTTGAAATTCTCCTAAGGAATTCATCTTCGGAATTTTCCTTTGAAATTTTCCTTAAAAAATTCTCCTTAAAAATTCTTATTCCCAAATCTCCTTCACAATTGTTCTTGGCAATTCTCCTTCGCAATTATTTTTCCATTATTCTTTCTTCTTTGGAATTCTTCTCAGGAATTCTTTGAAATCTTCTTAGAAATTATCCTTCAGAATTCTCCTTCAAATAATTTTTTTGGATTGATTTTTGATTTTCTTATTTGAAATCCTTATCAAAATTATCTTAGGTATCTTTTGGAATTCTCTTTCAGAATTCTTCTTCAGAATTCTCCTTCAAAATTCTCCTTTTCGGAAGTCTTTTTCCCTTCGAAATTCCCCTTAGGAATTCTCCTTCGTAATTCTTTTTCAAAATCCTCTTTGGAATCCTCTGTAAATATTTTGAATTCTCCTTTGGAATTCTCCTAAGGAATTCTCCTAAAAAATTATTCACCGGAATTCTCCTTTGAAATTCTCCTAAGGAATTCATCTTCGGAATTTTCCTTTGAAATTTTCCTTAAAAAATTCTCCTTAAAAATTCTTATTCCCAAATCTCCTTCACAATTGTTCTTGGCAATTCTCCTTCGCAATTATTTTTCCATTATTCTTTCTTCTTTGGAATTCTTCTCAGGAATTCTTTGAAATCTTCTTAGAAATTATCCTTCAGTGTTCTTCTTTGGAGGGAAATATCACCCAAAAGTTATCAGATGACCCCACACAAATTGAAAAGAAAATGAAAGATGGTGAAATAAGCTGCATTTGGGTGTATAGTTTAGTCACCTTGGAGAGTTGTGAGTATTTTCCCCAATTTTATGAAGTTGGGGTATTTATCATTGTTGTCTATGGGACTTTATTTGGATGTGCGCAACCTATAGTCTCAAAATGGCGGCGCCCGGGGGCATTTAAAAATGGCAGCGCCTGGGGGCATTTAAAAATGGCGGCGCCCGGGGGCATCTAAAAATGGCCGCCTTTGTTCTCAGCAGAGGTAAAAATGAAAATAAAACCAAATATAGATAAATAGTGTCTATATTTAACACTGATTTTCAGGTTTTTATTGAAAAAACAATCTTTTAAGTCATATTATTGAAGTTTAGCTAAGTATAACATTATTTACAAAATGATTACTGTTTCCCTTTACCCCAGTTGGCATGTGTCCTAAGTTCTGTCCTCTTATGGTGTTTGATTTTCTATTTTACTCCCACTCAATGTTTGTTCTTGTTTAAACTGGTAATTAAGGATAATATTTGTTATTTGGGAGCCTTTGACGATTTTTTTTATTGAGGTTGTCTGGGCTGAGCTGTGAATTTGAACAAATGCAAAAACAGGTGAACATGCACATCTGGGGTGAAACTTACAACCAATGGTTGAGGGTTTTACTACGAGTAGTACAATTAAGTAAACATCAACAAAATGGAGGCCATGGTGTAGTGTTCGAAGATGAGGTTTTCTATCAGTATTTTAAAACCTTTTGCAGTAATTATGTTCACTTTCAATACTTTTCCAGTCAGTCACTGTGGAACTGTAACTTAGTTTTGGGTCTAATTGTCCCTTTCTGTACAGATTTTGTGCAGAATAATACAAATGAAATCTCTGTGATATACACTGCGCCCTTCTTTTTTTGTAAGCTTGTCCTTTCGCACGTTGGGTATGAAATTGTTGTATTTTCTCCATTTTAGTGAGGGCTTTGTCAGCCGGAGACTGAACCGTTATTGGGCAACCAGCTGCTTTGCACTTTTTCACTATCGAATTGGCCTGCCCGTTATTCACCAGGTGTAGTGCGCTGTGATCCCTACTTTAACCATTTCTAGAAAAGGTCAGTGTTCCCTTTGGATTGGTTACTGAGAAGGCATGGTTCATACATTCTGCTTTTTGTGTACTGGTGCCGAATTTAGTTTTGTCCAAAGCTTCTGGTCCAATTCTTTTGCTCAGCAATTTGACAACAGTTTCTGCATCTCTTTTTGACAATTGTAGTTTCCCTCTGGCATAGACTGGCAGGTATGGAAACTTGTATTTCCCACCATCACATATTGGTGACCATTTCTTACAAAGGTTATGGTCTCTCATGTAGCATTGACAAATGACACTGGCTGCCTTTGCAGCCATATTTGTCATTTTGGGTGGGTCCCCCCATGTTTTTTTAGCAACGCAGAAGCCTCGGCCTGTGCCCTATGGCTGATGTCGTCAGCAAAGCGGTCCTGCAATTTTGTCTTTTCTGTTTTCTGTTTCCCGGGAAACTATTCTGGACTGAATGTGGCCCGACTGACAGCTGCACAAGTTGTAACCCTATTTACCAAAAGAGGTTCGTTACAGTTTATCAGTTTTCTGCATATGTGGTGCAGAGCCGTGCATTTGAAGGATTGTAAAAATACAGTATACCACCTCGGTCCAGGAGTGTGAGCTTCTAATTCTGAGCATTTGGGATGAATCTGGCCATGGAATTGGCACTACTTGGCTCTTGAGCGAGAGGGTATTTTTTCAAAATGGACGCTCTGCAGATTGGACTTTAAAACTAGTTTTAGGGGTGTTCTCCTTTGGAGGGAAATATCACCCAAAAGTGATGAGATGACCCCACACAAATTGAAAAGAAAATGAAAGATGGTGAAATAAGCTTAATTTTGGTGTATAGTTTAGTCACCTTGGAGAGTTGTGAGTATTTTCCCCAATTTTTTGAAGTTGGGGTATTTATCATTGTTGTCTATGGGACTTTATTTGGATGTGCGCAACCTATAGTCTCAAAATGGCGGCGCCCGGGGGCATTTAAAAATGGCAGCGCCTGGGGGCATTTAAAAATGGTGGCGCCCGGGGCATCTAAAAATGGCCGCCTTTGTTCTCAGCATAGGTAAAAATGAAAATAAAACCAAATATAGATAAATAGTGTCTATATTTAACACTGATTTTCAAGTTTTTATTGAAAAAACAATCTTTTAAGTCATATTATTGAAGTTTAGCTAAGTATAACATTATTTACAAAATGATTACTGTTTCCCTTTACCCCAGTTGGCATGTGTCCTAAGTTCTGTCCTCTTATGGTGTTTGATTTTCTATTTTACTCCCACTCAATGTTTTTTCTTGTTTAAACTGGTAATTAAGGATAATATTTGTTATTTGGGAGCCTTTGACGATTTTTTTTATTGAGGTTGTCTGGGCTGAGCTGTGAATTTGAACAAATGCAAAAACAGGTGAACATGCACATCTGGGGTGAAACTTACAACCAATGGTTGAGGGTTTTACTACGAGTAGTACAATTAAGTAAACATCAACAAAATGGAGGCCATGGTGTAGTGTTCGAAGATGAGGTTTTCTATCAGTATTTTAAAACCTTTTGCAGTAATTATGTTCACTTTCAATACTTTTCCAGTCAGTCACTGTGGAACTGTAACTTAGTTTTGGGTCTAATTGTCCCTTTCTGTACAGATTTTGTGCAGAATAATACAAATGAAATCTCTGTGATATACACTGCGCCCTTCTTTTTTTGTAAGCTTGTCCTTTCGCACGTTGGGTATGAAATTGTTGTATTTTCTCCATTTTAGTGAGGGCTTTGTCAGCCGGAGACTGAACCGTTATTGGGCAACCAGCTGCTTTGCACTTTTTCACTATCGAATTGGCCTGCCCGTTATTCACCAGGTGTAGTGTGCTGTGATCCCTACTTTAACCATTTCTAGAAAAGGTCAGTGTTCCCTTTGGATTGGTTACTGAGAAGGCATGGTTCATTGATTCTGCTTTTTGTGTACTGGTGCCGAATTTAGTTTTGTCCAAAGCTTCTGGTCCAATTCTTTTGCTCAGCAATTTGACAACAGTTTCTGCATCCCTTTTTGACAATTGTAGTTTCCCTCTGGCATAGACTGGCAGGTATGGAAACTTGTATTTCCCACCATCACATATTGGTGACCATTCCTTACAAAGGTTATGGTCTCCCATGTAGCATTGACAAATGGCACTGGCTGCCTTTGCAGCCATATTTGTCATTTTGGGTGGGTCCCCCCATGTTTTTTTAGCAACGCAGAAGCCTCGGCCTGTGCCCTATGGCTGATGTCGTCAGCAAAGCGGTCCTGCAATTTTGTCTTTTCTGTTTTCTGTTTCCCGGGAAACATTTCTGGACTGAATGTGGCCCGACTGACAGCTGCACAAGTTGTAACCCTATTTACCAAAAGAGGTTCGTTACAGTTTATCAGTTTTCTGCATACGTGGTGCAGAGCCGTGCATTTGAAGGATTGTAAAAATACAGTATACCACCTCGGTCCGGGAGTGTGAGCTTCTAATTCTGAGCATTTGGGATGAATCTGGCCATGGAATTGGCACTACTTGGCTCTTGATCGAGAGGGTATTTTTTCAAAATGGACGCTCTGCAGATTGGACTTTAAAACTAGTTTTCGGGGTGTTTTCCTTTGGAGGGAAATATCACCCCAAAGTGATCAGATGACCCCACACAAATTGAAAAGAAAATGAAAGATGGTGAAATAAGCTTAATTTTGGTGTATAGTTTAGTCACCTTGGAGAGTTGTGAGTATTTTCCCCAATTTTTTGAAGTTGGGGTATTTATCATTGTTGTCTATGGGACTTTATTTGGATGTGCGCAACCTATAGTCTCAAAATGGCGGCGCCCGGGGGCATTTAAAAATGGCAGCGCCCGGGGGCATTTAAAAATGGCGGCGCCCGGGGGCATTTAAAAATGGCCGCCTTTGTTCTCAGCATAGGTAAAAATGAAAATAAAACCAAATATAGATAAATAGTGTCTATATTTAACACTGATTTTCAGGTTTTTATTGAAAAAACAATCTTTTAAGTCATATTATTGAAGTTTAGCTAAGTATAACATTATTTACAAAATGATTACTGTTTCCCTTTACCCCAGTCGGCATGTGTCCTAAGTTCTGTCCTCTTATGGTGTTTGATTTTCTATTTTACTCCCACTCAATGTTTTTTCTTGTTTAAACTGGTAATTAAGGATAATATTTGTTATTTGGGAGCCTTTGACGGTTTTTTTTTATTGAGGTTGTCTGGGCTGAGCTGTGAATTTGAACAAATGCAAAAACAGGTGAACATGCACATCCGGGGTGAAACTTACAACCAGTGGTTGAGGGTTTTACTACGAGTAGTACAATTAAGTAAACATCAACAAAATGGAGGCCATGGTGTAGTGTTCGAATATGAGGTTTTCTATCAGTATTTTTAAAACCTTTTGCAGTAATTATGTTTACTTTCAATACTTTTCCAGTCAGTCACTGTGGAACTGTAACTTAGTTTTGCGTCTAATTGACCCTTTCTGTACAGATTTTGTGCAGAATAATACAAATGAAATCTCTGTGATCTACACTGCGCCCTTCTTTTTTTGTAAGCTTGTCCTTTCGCACGTTGGGTATGAAATTGTTGTATTTTCTTCATTTTAGTGAGGGTTTTGTCAGCCGGAGACTGAACCGTTATTGGGCAACCAGCTGCTTTGCACTTTTTCACTATCGAATTGGCCTGCCCGTTATTCACCAGGTGTAGTGTGCTGTGATCCCTACTTTAACCATTTCTAGAAAAGGTCAGTGTTCCCTTTGGATTGGTTACTGAGAAGGCATGGTTCATTGATTCTGCTTTTTGTGTACTGGTGCCGAATTTAGTTTTGTCCAAAGCTTCTGGTCCAATTCTTTTGCTCAGCAATTTGACAACAGTTTCTGCATCCCTTTTTGACAATTGTAGTTTCCCTCTGGCATAGACTGGCAGGTATGGAAACTTGTATTTCCCACCATCACATATTGGTGACCATTCCTTACAAAGGTTATGGTCTCCCATGTAGCATTGACAAATGGCACTGGCTGCCTTTGCAGCCATATTTGTCATTTTGGGTGGGTCCCCCCATGTTTTTTTAGCAACGCAGAAGCCTCGGCCTGTGCCCTATGGCTGATGTCGTCAGCAAAGCGGTCCTGCAATTTTGTCTTTTCTGTTTTCTGTTTCCCGGGAAACATTTCTGGACTGAATGTGGCCCGACTGACAGCTGCACAAGTTGTAACCCTATTTACCAAAAGAGGTTCGTTACAGTTTATCAGTTTTCTGCATACGTGGTGCAGAGCCGTGCATTTGAAGGATTGTAAAAATACAGTATACCACCTCGGTCCGGGAGTGTGAGCTTCTAATTCTGAGCATTTGGGATGAATCTGGCCATGGAATTGGCACTACTTGGCTCTTGATCGAGAGGGTATTTTTTCAAAATGGACGCTCTGCAGATTGGACTTTAAAACTAGTTTTAGGGGTGTTCTCCTTTGGAGGGAAATATCACCCCAAAGTGATCAGATGACCCCACACAAATTGAAAAGAAAATGAAAGATGGTGAAATAAGCTTAATTTTGGTGTATAGTTTAGTCACCTTGGAGAGTTGTGAGTATTTTCCCCAATTTTTTGAAGTTGGGGTATTTATCATTGTTGTCTATGGGACTTTATTTGGATGTGCGCAACCTATAGTCTCAAAATGGCGGCGCCCGGGGGCATTTAAAAATGGCAGCGCCCTGGGGCATTTAAAAATGGCGGCTCCCGGGGGCATTTAAAAATGGCCGCCTTTGTTCTCAGCATAGGTAAAAATGAAAATAAAACCAAATATAGATAAATATTGTCTATATTTAACACTGATTTTCAGGTTTTTATTGAAAAAACAATCTTTTAAGTCATATTATTGAAGTTTAGCTAAGTATAACATTATTTACAAAATGATTACTGTTTCCCTTTACCCCAGTCGGCATGTGTCCTAAGTTCTGTCCTCTTATGGTGTTTGATTTTCTATTTTACTCCCACTCAATGTTTTTTCTTGTTTAAACTGGTAATTAAGGATAATATTTGTTATTTGGGAGCCTTTGACGTTTTTTTTTTATTGAGGTTGTCTGGGCTGAGCTGTGAATTTGAACAAATGCAAAAACAGGTGAACATGCACATCCGGGGTGAAACTTACAACCAGTGGTTGAGGGTTTTACTACGAGTAGTACAATTAAGTAAACATCAACAAAATGGAGGCCATGGTGTAGTGTTCGAATATGAGGTTTTCTATCAGTATTTTTAAAACCTTTTGCAGTAATTATGTTTACTTTCAATACTTTTCCAGTCAGTCACTGTGGAACTGTAACTTAGTTTTGCGTCTAATTGACCCTTTCTGTACAGATTTTGTGCAGAATAATACAAATGAAATCTCTGTGATCTACACTGCGCCCTTCTTTTTTTGTAAGCTTGTCCTTTCGCACGTTGGGTATGAAATTGTTGTATTTTCTTCATTTTAGTGAGGGTTTTGTCAGCCGGAGACTGAACCGTTATTGGGCAACCAGCTGCTTTGCACTTTTTCACTATCGAATTGGCCTGCCCGTTATTCACCAGGTGTAGTGTGCTGTGATCCCTACTTTAACCATTTCTAGAAAAGGTCAGTGTTCCCTTTGGATTGGTTACTGAGAAGGCATGGTTCATTGATTCTGCTTTTTGTGTACTGGTGCCGAATTTAGTTTTTTCCAAAGCTTCTGGTCCAATTCTTTTGCTCAGCAATTTGACAACAGTTTCTGCATCCCTTTTTGACAATTGTAGTTTCCCTCTGGCATAGACTGGCAGGTATGGAAACTTGTATTTCCCACCATCACATATTGGTGACCATTTCTTACAAAGGTTATGGTCTCCCATGTAGCATTGACAAATGGCACTGGCTGCCTTTGCAGCCATATTTGTCATTTTGGGTGGGTCCCCCCATGTTTTTTTAGCAACGCAGAAGCCTCGGCCTGTGCCCTATGGCTGATGTCGTCAGCAAAGCGGTCCTGCAATTTTGTCTTTTCTGTTTTCTGTTTCCCGGGAAACATTTCTGGACTGAATGTGGCCCGACTGACAGCTGCACAAGTTGTAACCCTATTTACCAAAAGAGGTTCGTTACAGTTTATCAGTTTTCTGCATACGTGGTGCAGAGCCGTGCATTTAAAGGATTGTAAAAATACAGTATACCACCTCGGTCCGGGAGTGTGAGCTTCTAATTCTGAGCATTTGGGATGAATCTGGCCATGGAATTGGCACTACTTGGCTCTTGATCGAGAGGGTATTTTTTCAAAATGGACGCTCTGCAGATTGGACTTTAAAACTAGTTTTAGGGGTGTTCTCCTTTGGAGGGAAATATCACCCCAAAGTGATCAGATGACCCCACACAAATTGAAAAGAAAATGAAAGATGGTGAAATAAGCTTAATTTTGGTGTATAGTTTAGTCACCTTGGAGAGTTGTGAGTATTTTCCCCAATTTTTTGAAGTTGGGGTATTTATCATTGTTGTCTATGGGACTTTATTTAGATGTGCGCAACCTATAGTCTCAAAATGGCGGCGCCCGGGGGCATTTAAAAATGGCAGCGCCCGGGGGCATTTAAAAATGGCGGCGCCCGGGGGCATTTAAAAATGGCCGCCTTTGTTCTCAGCATAGGTAAAAATGAAAATAAAACCAAATATAGATAAATAGTGTCTATATTTAACACTGATTTTCAGGTTTTTATTGAAAAAACAATCTTTTAAGTCATATTATTGAAGTTTAGCTAAGTATAACATTATTTACAAAATGATTACTGTTTCCCTTTACCCCAGTCGGCATGTGTCCTAAGTTCTGTCCTCTTATGGTGTTTGATTTTCTATTTTACTCCCACTCAATGTTTTTTCTTGTTTAAACTGGTAATTAAGGATAATATTTGTTATTTGGGAGCCTTTGACGTTTTTTTTTTATTGAGGTTGTCTGGGCTGAGCTGTGAATTTGAACAAATGCAAAAACAGGTGAACATGCACATCCGGGGTGAAACTTACAACCAGTGGTTGAGGGTTTTACTACGAGTAGTACAATTAAGTAAACATCAACAAAATGGAGGCCATGGTGTAGTGTTCGAATATGAGGTTTTCTATCAGTATTTTTAAAACCTTTTGCAGTAATTATGTTTACTTTCAATACTTTTCCAGTCAGTCACTGTGGAACTGTAACTTAGTTTTGCGTCTAATTGACCCTTTCTGTACAGATTTTGTGCAGAATAATACAAATGAAATCTCTGTGATCTACACTGCGCCCTTCTTTTTTTGTAAGCTTGTCCTTTCGCACGTTGGGTATGAAATTGTTGTATTTTCTTCATTTTAGTGAGGGTTTTGTCAGCCGGAGACTGAACCGTTATTGGGCAACCAGCTGCTTTGCACTTTTTCACTATCGAATTGGCCTGCCCGTTATTCACCAGGTGTAGTGTGCTGTGATCCCTACTTTAACCATTTCTAGAAAAGGTCAGTGTTCCCTTTGGATTGGTTACTGAGAAGGCATGGTTCATTGATTCTGCTTTTTGTGTACTGGTGCCGAATTTAGTTTTTTCCAAAGCTTCTGGTCCAATTCTTTTGCTCAGCAATTTGACAACAGTTTCTGCATCCCTTTTTGACAATTGTAGTTTCCCTCTGGCATAGACTGGCAGGTATGGAAACTTGTATTTCCCACCATCACATATTGGTGACCATTTCTTACAAAGGTTATGGTCTCCCATGTAGCATTGACAAATGGCACTGGCTGCCTTTGCAGCCATATTTGTCATTTTGGGTGGGTCCCCCCATGTTTTTTTAGCAACGCAGAAGCCTCGGCCTGTGCCCTATGGCTGATGTCGTCAGCAAAGCGGTCCTGCAATTTTGTCTTTTCTGTTTTCTGAATTTGAACAAATGCAAAAACAGGTGAACATGCACATCCGGGGTGAAACTTACAACCAGTGGTTGCGGGTTTTACTACGAGTAGTACAATTAAGTAAACATCAACAAAATGGAGGCCATGGTGTAGTGTTCGAATATGAGGTTTTCTATCAGTATTTTTAAAACCTTTTGCAGTAATTATGTTTACTTTCAATACTTTTCCAGTCAGTCACTGTGGAACTGTAACTTAGTTTTGCGTCTAATTGACCCTTTCTGTACAGATTTTGTGCAGAATAATACAAATGAAATCTCTGTGATCTACACTGCGCCCTTCTTTTTTTGTAAGCTTGTCCTTTCGCACGTTGGGTATGAAATTGTTGTATTTTCTTCATTTTAGTGAGGGTTTTGTCAGCCGGAGACTGAACCGTTATTGGGCAACCAGCTGCTTTGCACTTTTTCACTATCGTATTGGCCTGCCCGTTATTCACCAGGTGTAGTGTGCTGTGATCCCTACTTTAACCATTTCTAGAAAAGGTCAGTGTTCCCTTTGGATTGGTTACTGAGAAGGCATGGTTCATTGATTCTGCTTTTTGTGTACTGGTTCCGAATTTAGTTTTTTCCAAAGCTTCTGGTCCAATTCTTTTGCTCAGCAATTTGACAACAGTTTCTGCATCCCTTTTTGACAATTGTAGTTTCCCTCTGGCATAGACTGGCAGGTATGGAAACTTGTATTTCCCACCATCACATATTGGTGACCATTTCTTACAAAGGTTATGGTCTCCCATGTAGCATTGACAAATGGCACTGGCTGCCTTTGCAGCCATATTTGTCATTTTGGGTGGGTCCCCCCATGTTTTTTTAGCAACGCAGAAGCCTCGGCCTGTGCCCTATGGCTGATGTCGTCAGCAAAGCGGTCCTGCAATTTTGTCTTTTCTGTTTTCTGTTTCCCGGGAAACATTTCTGGACTGAATGTGGCCCGACTGACAGCTGCACAAGTTGTAACCCTATTTACCAAAAGAGGTTCGTTACAGTTTATCAGTTTTCTGCATACGTGGTGCAGAGCCGTGCATTTGAAGGATTGTAAAAATACAGTATACCACCTCGGTCCGGGAGTGTGAGCTTCTAATTCTGAGCATTTGGGATGAATCTGGCCATGGAATTGGCACTACTTGGCTCTTGATCGAGAGGGTATTTTTTCAAAATGGACGCTCTGCAGATTGGACTTTAAAACTAGTTTTAGGGGTGTTCTCCTTTGGAGGGAAATATCACCCCAAAGTGATCAGATGACCCCACACAAATTGAAAAGAAAATGAAAGATGGTGAAATAAGCTTAATTTTGGTGTATAGTTTAGTCACCTTGGAGAGTTGCGAGTATTTTCCCCAATTTTTTGAAGTTGGGGTATTTATCATTGTTGTCTATGGGACTTTATTTGGATGTGCGCAACCTATTGTCTCAAAATGGCGGCGCCCGGGAGCATTTAAAAATGGCGGCGCCCGGGGGCATTTAAAAATGGCCGCCTTTGTTCTCAGCATAGGTAAAAATGAAAATAAAACCAAATATAGATAAATAGTGTCTATATTTAACACTGATTTTCAGGTTTTTATTGAAAAAACAATCTTTTAAGTCATATTATTGAAGTTTAGCTAAGTATAACATTATTTACAAAATGATTACTGTTTCCCTTTACCCCAGTCGGCATGTGTCCTAAGTTCTGTCCTCTTATGGTGTTTGATTTTCTATTTTACTCCCACTCAATGTTTTTTCTTGTTTAAACTGGTAATTAAGGATAATATTTGTTATTTGGGAGCCTTTGACGGTTTTTTTTTATTGAGGTTGTCTGGGCTGAGCTGTGAATTTGAACAAATGCAAAAACAGGTGAACATGCACATCCGGGGTGAAACTTACAACCAGTGGTTGAGGGTTTTACTACGAGTAGTACAATTAAGTAAACATCAACAAAATGGAGGCCATGGTGTAGTGTTCGAATATGAGGTTTTCTATCAGTATTTTTAAAACCTTTTGCAGTAATTATGTTTACTTTCAATACTTTTCCAGTCAGTCACTGTGGAACTGTAACTTAGTTTTGCGTCTAATTGACCCTTTCTGTACAGATTTTGTGCAGAATAATACAAATGAAATCTCTGTGATCTACACTGCGCCCTTCTTTTTTTGTAAGCTTGTCCTTTCGCACGTTGGGTATGAAATTGTTGTATTTTCTTCATTTTAGTGAGGGTTTTGTCAGCCGGAGACTGAACCGTTATTGGGCAACCAGCTGCTTTGCACTTTTTCACTATCGAATTGGCCTGCCCGTTATTCACCAGGTGTAGTGTGCTGTGATCCCTACTTTAACCATTTCTAGAAAAGGTCAGTGTTCCCTTTGGATTGGTTACTGAGAAGGCATGGTTCATTGATTCTGCTTTTTGTGTACTGGTGCCGAATTTAGTTTTTTCCAAAGCTTCTGGTCCAATTCTTTTGCTCAGCAATTTGACAACAGTTTCTGCATCCCTTTTTGACAATTGTAGTTTCCCTCTGGCATAGACTGGCAGGTATGGAAACTTGTATTTCCCACCATCACATATTGGTGACCATTTCTTACAAAGGTTATGGTCTCCCATGTAGCATTGACAAATGGCACTGGCTGCCTTTGCAGCCATATTTGTCATTTTGGGTGGGTCCCCCCATGTTTTTTTAGCAACGCAGAAGCCTCGGCCTGTGCCCTATGGCTGATGTCGTCAGCAAAGCGGTCCTGCAATTTTGTCTTTTCTGTTTCCCGGGAAACATTTCTGGACTGAATGTGGCCCGACTGACAGCTGCACAAGTTGTAACCCTATTTACCAAAAGAGGTTCGTTACAGTTTATCAGTTTTCTGCATACGTGGTGCAGAGCCGTGCATTTGAAGGATTGTAAAAATACAGTATACCACCTCGGTCCGGGAGTGTGAGCTTCTAATTCTGAGCATTTGGGATGAATCTGGCCATGGAATTGGCACTAATTGGCTCTTGATCGAGAGGGTATTTTTTCAAAATGGACGCTCTGCAGATTGGACTTTAAAACTAGTTTTAGGAGTGTTCTCCTTTGGAGGGAAATATCACCCCAAAGTGATCAGATGACCCCACACAAATTGAAAAGAAAATGAAAGATGGTGAAATAAGCTTAATTTTGGTGTATAGTTTAGTCACCTTGGAGAGTTGTGAGTATTTTCCCCAATTTTTTGAAGTTGGGGTATTTATCATTGTTGTCTATGGGACTTTATTTGGATGTGCGCAACCTATAGTCTCAAAATGGCGGCGCCCGGGGGCATTTAAAAATGGCAGCGCCCGGGGGCATTTAAAAATGGCGGCGCCCGGGGGCATTTAAAAATGGCCGCCTTTGTTCTCAGCATAGGTAAAAATGAAAATAAAACCAAATATAGATAAATAGTGTCTATATTTAACACTGATTTTCAGGTTTTTATTGAAAAAACAATCTTTTAAGTCATATTATTGAAGTTTAGCTAAGTATAACATCTATACTATAAAAGATGTTAAATTCGCCATCTTGTCCCTGGGCGCCGCCATCTTGGAACGCAGGGCCACGCCATCTTGGAAACACAGGGCCGCGCCATCTTGGCGCGTGGTTGGCGCCATGTTGGCTTTTGGTCGGGCGACTTGTCGCCGCGCACGTGTGCCGCCGGCGTCGGTGCGGCGGGGTGCCGGACCGTTCCGCGACGGGGAATCCCCCGGGGAATCCCCCGGGGAATAAGATTTAAAAAAAATCGTATTCGTCCGTGGTGAGATTTAAAAGAAACGGACGTTACCGATAAACGCGTAATCGCTTTTCGATTGCCTGTCGATGTCTGCGGGCCTTTTTGCGCGAACTATTGCGTTATTTTTGCATTGTCCTTGACCGGAGTTCGGGCCGAAGCCTTCCCGAAATCGTACTGCCGTAACTCGGTTGCCGAATTGTTGGCCGTTTGCGATTAAGCGGCGGCTACATGCGTTACGCGAAGCCTTCGCAAATTAATTGTATCCGCCTTGCTTGCGCGGTGGCCGAGTTGGTGCCGAGTTTGTTGTTCGCGATTGGGCGGCCCGTCCCGTGTTATTTGACCTTTATACTCCATTGGTTATTGCGGAGTTTGAGCGCCAGCTTCGTTTTCGGCTTTGAATTTCGTGCGCGTCGACCACATTGCAGTCACAGGCTTGGAACGTTAAAAAATGATTTATTCCTTTCGTGTTGCCTTTTTGGCAAATTTCGTTGCTTCACATTGTCGATACTTAAATATTACAACATTATCTGTCTCAAAACACTCCGAAACATATCGCTATTGCCTCAATTTCAACTTTGATCGTGCAAAAATGTCGCGAAATTGTATGGCGATGGTGGATATGAATATGCAATTTAGAAACGTGACTACGTTTCGGCTTCGGCTTTGCCTCCGAATTCTTGCGCGTCGACCATTTTGTAGTCACAGTTTTGGAACGTAAAAACAATGATTTATTCCTTTCGTGTTGCCTTCTGGCAAAATTTCTTCCTTTCACATTGTCAATACTTAAATATTACAACATTATCTCTCTAAAAACACTCCGAAACGTATCGCTATTGCCTCAATTTTAACTTTTATCGTTGAAAAATGTCGCGAAATTGTAAGGCCTATCGTGGATATGAATATTCAATTTAGAAACGGGACTGCCTTACGTCAGTTGAGGGCGCACTGTCAGACGGCCGGTCTGTTGGTTTTTTTCAATCGTAACGACGTAAATCAGAAACCCCGAAGTGGTTCGTATTGTTTCCCGTACGATTCATGTTAAAAAATCACGAGACGCAGGCAGCATGCAAGCAAAGATGAACTGCCTATTGAGTATTATTAGTTCGGAAGTCGGGAAGTATTTTTACAAAGATTGTTTGTTATTCAGAGTCGATGGTATTCTACGGAGCCCCTAAAGGGACATATGACGAATACAAATCACCGTTACGAAATAATTTGAGTATTTTATTTCGTGCACTCAAAATAACTTATTTCGTGAGCTCGAAATGTTGTCGTGGCCACGAAATGACTTCGTGCGCTCCAAGAATATCTGTTCGTGAGCTCGAAATAATTTCGTGCGCTCGAAATACTTTCTAGCTGGTACTCTACTCGCTAAGTTTCGCGATTTGTTTGTCATACAATCCATTGTGTTTTTAAGACGTCAACAAGGTGTATCTATAAGTTACGATTTCACCCAGCTAGCAGGTGCCGCGCGAAGCGCGGCATCTTGCTAGTCTATACTATAAAAGATGACAAATGCGCCATCTTGTCCCTGGGCGCCGCCATCTTGGAACGCAGGGCGCCGCCATCTTGGAACACAGGGCCGCGCCATCTTGGCGCGTGGTTGGCGCCATGTTGGCTTTTGGTCGGGCGACTCGTCGCCGCGCGCGTGTGCCGCCGGCGTCGGTGCGGCGGGGTGCCGGATCGTTCGCGACGGGGAATCCCCGGGGAATCCCCCGGGGAATAAGATTTAAAAAAAAATCGTATTCGTCCGAAGTGAGATTTAAAAGAAACGGACGTTACCGATAAACGCGTAATCGCTTTTCGATTGCCTGTCGATGTCTGCGGGCCTTTTTGCGTGAACTATTGCGTTATTTTTGCATTGTCCTTGCCCTGAGTTCGGGCCGAAGCCTTCCCGAAATCGTACTACCTTAACTCGGTTGCCGAATTGTTGGCCGTTTGCGATTAAGCGGCGGCTACATGCGTTACGCGAAGCCTTCGCAAATTGATTGTATCCGCCTTGCTTGCGCGGTGGCCGAGTTGGTGCCGAGTTTTTTATTCGCCATTGGGCGGCCCCGTCACGTGTTATTTGACCTTTATACTCCATTGGTTATTGCGGAGTTTGAGCGCCAGCTTCGTTTTCGGCTTTGAATTTCGTGCACGTCGACCACATTGCAGTCACAGGCTTGGAACGTTAAAAAATGATTTATTCCTTTCGTGTTGCCTTTTGGGCAAATTTCGTTGCTTCACATTGTCGATACTTAAATATTACAACATTATCTGTCTCAAAACACTCCGAAACATATCGCTATTGCCTCAATTTCAACTTTGATCGTGCAAAAATGTCGCGAAATTGTATGGCGATGGTGGATATGAATATGCAATTTAGAAACGTGACTACGTTTCGGCTTCGGCTTTGCCTCCGAATTCCTGCGCGTCGACCATTTTGTAGTCACAGTTTTGGAACGTAAAAACAATGATTTATTCCTTTCGTGTTGCCTTCTGGCAAAATTTCTTCCTTTCACATTGTCAATACTTAAATATTACAACATTATCTCTCTAAAAACACTCCGAAACGTATCGCTATTGCCTCAATTTTAACTTTTATCGTTGAAAAATGTCGCGAAATTGTAAGGCCTATCGTGGATATGAATATTCAATTTAGAAACGGGACTGCCTTACGTCAGTTGAGGGCGCACTGTCAGACGGCCGGTCTGTTGGTTTTTTAATCGTGATGATGTAAATCAGAAATCCCGAGGTGGTTCGTATTGTTTTCCGTACGATTCCTGTTAAAAATCACGAGACGCAGGCAGCATGCAAGCAAAGATGAACTGCCTATTGAGTATTATTAGTTCGGAAGTCGGGAAGTATTTTTACAAAGATTGTTTGTTATTCAGAGTCGATGGTATTCTACGGAGCCCCTAAAGGGACATATGACGAATACAAATCACCGTTACGAAATAATTTGAGTATTTTATTTCGTGCACTCAAAATAACTTATTTCGTGAGCTCGAAATGTTGTCGTGGCCACGAAATGACTTCGTGCGCTCCAAGAATATCTGTTCGTGAGCTCGAAATAATTTCGTGCGCTCGAAATACTTTCTAGCTGGTACTCTACTCGCTAAGTTTCGCGATTTGTTTGTCATACAATCCATTGTGTTTTTAAGACGTCAACAAGGTGTATCTATAAGTTACGATTTCACCCAGCTAGCAGGTGCCGCGCGAAGCGCGGCATCCTGCTAGTCTATACTATAAAAGATGACAAATGCGCCATCTTGTCCCTGGGCGCCGCCATCTTGGAACGCAGGGCGCCGCCATCTTGGAAACACAGGGCCGCGCCATCTTGGCGCGTGGTTGGCGCCATGTTGGCTTTTGGTCGGGCGACTTGTCGCCGCGCGCGTGTGCCGCCGGCGTCGGTGCGGCGGGGTGCCGGACCGTTCGCGACGGGGAATCCCCCGGGGAATCCCCCGGGGAATAAGATTTTAAAAAAATCGTATTCGTCCGTGGTGAGATTTAAAAGAAACGGACGTTACCGATAAACGCGTAATCGCTTTTCGATTGCCTGTCGATGTCTGCGGGCCTTTTTGCGCGAACTATTGCGTTATTTTTGCATTGTCCTTGACCGGAGTTCGGGCCGAAGCCTTCCCGAAATCGTACTGCCGTAACTCGGTTGCCGAATTGTTGGCCGTTTGCGATTAAGCGGCGGCTACATGCGTTACGCGAAGCCTTCGCAAATTAATTGTATCCGCCTTGCTTGCGCGGTGGCCGAGTTGGTGCCGAGTTTGTTGTTCGCGATTGGGCGGCCCGTCCCGTGTTATTTGACCTTTATACTCCATTGGTTATTGCGGAGTTTGAGCGCCAGCTTCGTTTTCGGCTTTGAATTTCGTGCGCGTCGACCACATTGCAGTCACAGGCTTGGAACGTTAAAAAATGATTTATTCCTTTCGTGTTGCCTTTTGGGCAAATTTCGTTGCTTCACATTGTCGATACTTAAATATTACAACATTATCTGTCTCAAAACACTCCGAAACATATCGCTATTGCCTCAATTTCAACTTTGATCGTGCAAAAATGTCGCGAAATTGTATGGCGATGGTGGATATGAATATGCAATTTAGAAACGTGACTACGTTTCGGCTTCGGCTTTGCCTCCGAATTCCTGCGCGTCGACCATTTTGTAGTCACAGTTTTGGAACGTAAAAACAATGATTTATTCCTTTCGTGTTGCCTTCTGGCAAAATTTCTTCCTTTCACATTGTCAATACTTAAATATTACAACATTATCTCTCTAAAAACACTCCGAAACGTATCGCTATTGCCTCCATTTTAACTTTTATCGTTGACAAATGTCGCGAAATTGTAAGGCCTATCGTGGATATGAATATTCAATTTAGAAACGGGACTGCCTTACGTCAGTTGAGGGCGCACTGTCAGACGGCCGGTCTGTTGGTTTTTTTAATCGTGATGATGTAAATCAGAAATCCCGAGGTGGTTCGTATTGTTTTCCGTACGATTCCTGTTAAAAATCACGAGACGCAGGCAGCTGCAAGCGAAGATGGACTGCCTATTGAGTATTATTAGTTCGGAATTCGGGAGTATTTTTACAAAGATTGTTTTTATTCAGAGTCAATGGTATTCTACGGAGCCCCTAAAGGGACATATAACGAATACAAATCACCGTTACGAAATAATTTGAGTTTTTTTCGTGCACTCAAAATAACTTATTTCGTGAGCTCGAAATGTTTTCGTGGCCACGAAATTACTTCGTGGGCTCGAAAAAATCTGTTCGTGAGCTCGAAATAATTTCGTGCGCTCGAAATACTTTCTAGCTGGTACTCTACTCGCAAATTTTCGCGATTTGTTTGTCGTACAATCCATTGTGTTTTTAAGACGTCAACAAGGTGTATCTATAAGTTACGATTTCACCCAGCTAGCAGGTGCCGCGCGAAGCGCGGCATCCTGCTAGTCTATACTATAAAAGATGACAAATGCGCCATCTTGTCCCTGGGCGCCGCCATCTTGGAACGCAGGGCCGCGCCATCTTGGATCACAGGGCCGCGCCATCTTGGCGCGTGGTTGGCGCCATGTTGGCTTTTGGTCGGGCGACTCGTCACCGCGCGTGTGTGCTGCCGGCGTCGGTGCGGCGGGGTGCCGGATCGTTCGCGACGGGGAATCCCCCGGGGAATAAGATTTAAAAGTGAGATTTAAAAGAAACGGACGTTACCGATAAACGCGTAATCGCTTTTCGATTGCCTGTCGATGTCTGCGGGCCTTTTTGCGTGAACTATTGCGTTATTTTTGCATTGTCCTTGCCCAGAGTTCGGGCCGAAGCCTTCCCGAAATCGTACTACCGTAACTCGGTTGCCGAATTGTTGGCTGTTTGCGATTAAGCGGCGGCTACATGCGTTACGCGAAGCCTTCGCAAATTGATTGTATCCGCCTTGCTTGCGCGGTGGCCGAGTTGGTGCCGAGTTTGTTTTTTCGCGATTGGGCGGCCCCGTCACGTGTTATTTGAGCTGGTGCCCCGATTTATACTTTCTTGGTTATTGCGGAGTAAACATAATACCAGTTGAGCGCCGGCTTCGAATTCGTGCGCGTCTACCACGTTTCAGTCACAGCTTAGGAACGTTAAAAAATGATTTATTCCTTTCGTGTTGCTTTTTGGGCAAATGTCTTTGCTTCACATTGTCGATACTTAAATATTACAACATTATGTGTCTAAAAACACTCCGAAACATATCGCTATTGCCTCAATTTCAACTTTGATCCCGCAAAAATGTCGCGAAATTGTAGGGCGATGGTGGATATGAATATGCAAATTGGAAACGTGACTGCATTACGTCAGTTGAGGGCGCACTGTCAGATGGCCGGCCTGTTGGGTTTTTTAATCAGGATTTTCACGATGATGTAAACTCAGAAATCCCGAAGTGGTTCGTATTGTTTCCCGTACGATTCCTGTTAAAAAATAACGAGACGCAGGCAGCATGCAAGCGAAGATGGACTGCCTATTGAGTATTATTAGTTCGAAAGTCGGGAAGTATTTTTACAAAGATTGTTTGTTATTCAGACTCGATGGTATTCTACGGAGCCCCTAAAGGGACATATGACGAATAAAAATCACCGTTACGAAATAATTTGAGTATTTTATTTCGTGCACTCAAAATAACTTATTTCGTGAGCTCGAAATGTTGTCGTGGCCACGAAATGACTTCTTGCGCTCCAAGAATATCTGTTCGTGAGCTCGAAATAATTTCGTGCGCTCGAAATACTTTCTAGCTGGTACTCTACTCGCTAAGTTTCGCGATTTGTTTGTCATACAATCCATTATGTTTTTAAGACGTCAACAAGGGGTGCGTTCCACTTACGCGAACTGTTTGCGCGAACGTTCGCCAACGTTTTGAGTTGGCGTTAGGGGGAGTGGAACGATATTTTAAAAACTACGTTTTCAAAATGGCGGCGCCCGGTGAAAGTGACATCGTTTGGTTCGCTGCTTTTTGTCCAACTCATTATTTTTCTTTAAAAGATCCCTGTGACTGCTCAAAACAATCCACCGTTTATAACGAAAAGTATAAAACGTAAATAAAAACCGTGAAAGGAACCCTGCCGTCTGCTAACCGCTTCGCCATCATTAAAATACGTCACTGGCCAACAGCAAACAGCTCGGAATGTCGTTCGCCGTTTTCGCTAACGTTGGCCAACATAATTGGCGCACATTGCGTTCCACTCACGCGAACAACGCTAACGTTGGCCAACGTTGGCAACGTTCGCTGGAGTGGAACGCACCCCAGGTGTATCTATAAGTTACGATTTCACCCAGCTAGCAGGTGCCGCGCGAAGCGCGGCATCCTGCTAGTCTATACTATAAAAGATGTAAAATGCGCCATCTTGTCCCTGGGCGCCGCCATCTTGGAAACGCAGGGCCGCGCCATCTTGGCGCGTGGTTGGCGCCATGTTGGCTTTTGGTCGGGCGACTCTTCGCCGCGCGCGTGTGCCGCCGGCGTCGGTGCGGCGGGGTGCCGGACCGTTCGCGACGGGGAATCCCCCGGGGAATCCCCCGGGGAATAAGATTTAAAAAAAAATCGTATTCGTCCCGTGGTGAGATTTAAAAGAAACGGACGTTACCGGTAAACGCGTAATCGCTTTTCGATTGCCTGTCGATGTCTGTGGGCCTTTTTGCGTGAACTATTGCGTTATTTTTGCATTGTCCTTGCCCGGAGTTCGGGCCGAAGCCTTCCCGAAATCGTACTACAGTAACTCGGTTGCCGAATTGTTGGCCGTTTGCGATTAAGCGGCGGCTGCATGCGTTACGCGAAGCCTCCGCAAATTGATTGTATCCGCCTTGCTTGCGCGGTGGCCGAGTTGGTGCCGAGTTTGTTTTTCGCGATTGGGCGGCCCCGTCACGTGTTATTTGAGCTGGTGCCCCGATTTATACTTCCTTGGTTATTGCGGAGTAAACATAGTACCAGTTGAGCGCCGGCTTGGAATTCGTGCGCGTCTACCACGTTTCAGTCACAGGTTGGGAACGTTAAAAAATGATTTATTCCTTTCGTGTTGCTTTTTGGGCAAATGTCTTTGCTTCACATCGTCGATACTTAAATATTACAACATTATCTGTCTCAAAACACTCCGAAACATATCGCTATTGCCTCAATTTCAACTTTGATCGCGCAAAAATGTCGCGAAATTGTATGGCGATGGTGGATATGAATATGCAAATTTGGAAACGTGACTGCATTACGTCGGTTGAGGGCGCACTGTCAGATGGCCGGCCTGTTGGGTTTTTTAATCACGATTTTCACGATGATGTAAATCAGAAATCCCGAAGTGGTTCGTATTGTTTCCCGTACGATTCCTGTTAAAAAATCACGAGACGCAGGCAGCATGCAAGCGAAGATGGACTGCCTATTGAGTATTATTAGTTCGAAAGTCGGGAAGTATTTTTACAAAGATTGTTTGTTATTCAGAGTCGATGGTATTCTACGGAGCCCCTAAAGGGACATATGACGAATAAAAATCACCGTTACGAAATAATGTGAGTGTTTTATTTCGTGCACTCAAAATAACTTATTTCGTGAGCTCGAAATGTTGTCGTGGCCACGAAATGACTTCGTGCGCTCCAAGAATATCTGTTCGTGAGCTCGAAATAATTTCGTGCGCTCGAAATACTTTCTAGCTGGTACTCTACTCGCTAAGTTTCGCGATTTGTTTGTCATACAATCCATTATGTTTTTAAGACGTCAAAAAGGTGTATCTATAAGTTACGATTTTACCCAGCTAGCAGGTGCCGCGCGAAGCGCGGCATCCTGCTAGTCTATACTATAAAAGATGTTAAATTCGCCATCTTGTCCCTGGGCGCCGCCATCTTGGAAACACAGGGCCGCGCCATCTTGGCGCGTGGTTGGCGCCATGTTGGCTTTTGGTCGGGCGACTCGTCGCCGCGCGCGTGTGCCGCCGGCTTCGGTGCGGCGGGGTGCCGGACCGTTCGCGACGGGGAATCCCCCGGGGAATCCCCCGGGGAATAAGATTTAAAAAAAAATAGTATTCGTCCCGTGGTGAGATTTAAAAGAAACGGACGTTACCGATAAACGCGTAATCGCTTTTCGATTGCCTGTCGATGTCTGTGGGCCTTTTTGCGTGAACTATTGCGTTATTTTTGCATTGTCCTTGCCCGGAGTTCGGGCCGAAGCCTTCCCGAAATCGTACTACAGTAACTCGGTTGCCGAATTGTTGGCTGTTTGCGATTAAGCGGCGGCTGTATGCGTTACGCGAAGCCTTCGCAAATTGATTGTATCCGCCTTGCTTGCGCGGTGGCCGAGTTGGTGCCGAGTTTGTTTTTCGCGATTGGGCGACCCCGTCACGTGTTATTTGAGCTGGTGCCCCGATTTATACTTCCTTGGTTATTGCGGAGTAAACATAGTACCAGTTGAGCGCCGGCTTCAAATTCGTGCGCGTCTACCACGTTTCAGTCACAGGTTGGGAACGTTAAAAAATGATTTATTCCTTTCGTGTTGCTTTTTGGGCAAATGTCTTTGCTTCACATCGTCGATACTTAAATATTACAACATTATCTGTCTCAAAACACTCCGAAACATATCGCTATTGCCTCAATTTCAACTTTGATCGCGCAAAAATGTCGCGAAATTGTATGGCGATGGTGGATATGAATATGCAAATTTAGAAACGTGACTGCATTACGTCAGTTGAGGGCGCACTGTCAGATGGCCGGCCTGTTGGGTTTTTTAATCACGATTTTCACGATGATGTAAATCAGAAATCCCGAAGTGGTTCGTATTGTTTCCCGTACGATTCCTGTTAAAAAATCACGAGACGCAGGCAGCATGCAAGCGAAGATGGACTGCCTATTGAGTATTATTAGTTCGGAAGTCAAGAAGTATTTTTACAAAGATTGTTTGTTAGTCAGAGTCGATGGTCTTCTACGGAGCCCCTAAAGGGACATATGACGAATAAAAATCACCGTTACGAAATAATTTGAGTATTTTATTTCGTGCACTCAAAATAACTTATTTCGTGAGCTGGAAATGTTTTCGTGGCCCCGAAATGACTTCGTGCACTCCAAGAATATCGGTTCGTGAGCTCGAAATAATTTCGTGCGCTCGAAATACTTTCTAGCTGGTACTCTACTCGCTAAGTTTCGCGATTTGTTTGTCATACAATCCATTGTGTTTTTAAGACGTCAACAAGGTGTATCTATAAGTTACGATTTCACCCAGCTAGCAGGTGCCGCGCGAAGCGCGGCATCCTGCTAGTTGGTATACAATAGAGTTATCGCATCACCAAACGCGTCACACGTTCAATAGTATGTGAGGAAAACAAACTGTGGTATAAGTAAAGTTGGGTTTTGGTAAATTAAGTGACGTATTCCACCCAAATACTTACTGGTAGACAAACTGTATCAGCGTTCCATAGCAGTTGTACCATTTTTCATCCATCTCAACCACTAAGTACCCACTGCAGTGCCCTGCTGAAGGAAAGCATAAAATAGGGAATTCATTCTGCTTCGGGCCTGTTGGATTTTCTGTACCCTTTAATTCAAACCCAAACAGCCAATATGTCATGTGCTATATGTATAGAGCAACTGCAAAAAAGACGGCAGCCAAAAGTGCTGAGTTGTGGACACACTTTCTGCCTAGCCTGTATCGAGAACTGGTTCAAATCCAATCATCAATGTGTCCCTGTGGATGGGTCTACACGCCCGGCAGTGCGGTGCCCAGTTTGCCATGAACTCACTCCAAAACCGGTAACAGTGGTGGGTGACGTTGGGTTTTCATTACTGCCTACCAACTTCGCATTACTGGAACTCGAAGCAGAACCGATCAGACTATGTGACGAGGATGATGGTGACAAATCTTGGATATGTCCCGTTCACGTTGGTAAGTTACTAGAGTTCCAGTGCAAGACGTGTGATGGGCAGCTGATTTGCCGGCAGTGTGTCGGGTCCCGTCACCGGCCGACCGCCGGTCATCGGCTCGGTAGCCTCGCGTCGCTGGTCCGTCGGAAGTCTACCGAGAAAGCCGAGCTTGAACAGATGGTGATGGAACTCCAACTGAAAAACATTGAACTAACCGAAAATAACGCTGTCCTTCAGTTGGATCTACTAGACTGTGATAGGAGTTCGAGAGCAAACTCTATAAAGACCGCATGTACTGAGAAAGATGCTAACAGTGAAAACTCTGGTATTGGCAAATCGTCGGAAACGGGAAGCAGTTTTAAACGAAACTGCAAATCTCTTCGGACAGAGACCACCCGTCCCGCCGACCCTGAAAACCCAGTCTCTCTCATCTGCAGGGTTAGAGAGAAAGCATGGAAGACCACCACCACCATCACCTCCGCTAAGCCGCACCAGAGATGACCACCAACCCCACACATTGCCAAGATCCTCACCACACCCACGACCCTCATCAGCAAACCAACGTACTGTCGGAGAAGGGTTACCAACGTCATCGTCTCGTACGGTGTTGGGGACTCGCATCAGCCGAGAAGGTACGGAATGTCATTGCCACCACCCCCTCCGCCACCCACTCACTGCCAGCCCAACACCCTGCCAAGATCCGCGCCACCGCCACCACCTTCGCTTGCAAATCATCATTATGCTAGACAAGGATCACCAACACCAACTGCTGTCGTTGACCGGTATACTAGTTATTTACAAAATGATTACTGTTTCCCTTTACCCCAGTCGGCATGTGTCCTAAGTTCTGTCCTCTTATGGTGTTTGATTTTCTATTTTACTCCCACTCAATGTTTTTTCTTGTTTAAACTGGTAATTAAGGATAATATTTGTTATTTGGGAGCCTTTGACGGGTTTTTTTTATTGAGGTTGTCTGGGCTGAGCTGTGAATTTGAACAAATGCAAAAACAGGTGAACATGCACATCCGGGGTGAAACTTACAACCAGTGGTTGAGGGTTTTACTACGAGTAGTACAATTAAGTAAACATCAACAAAATGGAGGCCATGGTGTAGTGTTCGAATATGAGGTTTTCTATCAGTATTTTTAAAACCTTTTGCAGTAATTATGTTTACTTTCAATACTTTTCCAGTCAGTCACTGTGGAACTGTAACTTAGTTTTGCGTCTAATTGACCCTTTCTGTACAGATTTTGTGCAGAATAATACAAATGAAATCTCTGTGATCTACACTGCGCCCTTCTTTTTTTGTAAGCTTGTCCTTTCGCACGTTGGGTATGAAATTGTTGTATTTTCTTCATTTTAGTGAGGGTTTTGTCAGCCGGAGACTGAACCGTTATTGGGCAACCAGCTGCTTTGCACTTTTTCACTATCGAATTGGCCTGCCCGTTATTCACCAGGTGTAGTGTGCTGTGATCCCTACTTTAACCATTTCTAGAAAAGGTCAGTGTTCCCTTTGGATTGGTTACTGAGAAGGCATGGTTCATTGATTCTGCTTTTTGTGTACTGGTGCCGAATTTAGTTTTTTCCAAAGCTTCTGGTCCAATTCTTTTGCTCAGCAATTTGACAACAGTTTCTGCATCCCTTTTTGACAATTGTAGTTTCCCTCTGGCATAGACTGGCAGGTATGGAAACTTGTATTTCCCACCATCACATATTGGTGACCATTTCTTACAAAGGTTATGGTCTCCCATGTAGCATTGACAAATGGCACTGGCTGCCTTTGCAGCCATATTTGTCATTTTGGGTGGGTCCCCCCATGTTTTTTTAGAAACGCAGAAGCCTCGGCCTGTGCCCTATGGCTGATGTCGTCAGCAAAGCGGTCCTGCAATTTTGTCTTTTCTGTTTTCTGTTTCCCGGGAAACATTTCTGGACTGAATGTGGCCCGACTGACAGCTGCACAAGTTGTAACCCTATTTACCAAAAGAGGTTCGTTACAGTTTATCAGTTTTCTGCATACGTGGTGCAGAGCCGTGCATTTGAAGGATTGTAAAAATACAGTATACCACCTCGGTCCGGGAGTGTGAGCTTCTAATTCTGAGCATTTGGGATGAATCTGGCCATGGAATTGGCACTACTTGGCTCTTGATCGAGAGGGTATTTTTTCAAAATGGACACTCTGCAGATTGGACTTTAAAACTAGTTTTAGGGGTGTTCTCCTTTGGAGGGAAATATCACCCCAAAGTGATCAGATGACCCCACACAAATTGAAAAGAAAATGAAAGATGGTGAAATAAGCTTAATTTTGGTGTATAGTTTAGTCACCTTGGAGAGTTGTGAGTATTTTCCCCAATTTTTTGAAGTTGGGGTATTTATCATTGTTGTCTATGGGACTTTATTTGGATGTGCGCAACCTATAGTCTCAAAATGGCGGCGCCCGGGGGCATTTAAAAATGGCGGCGCCCGGGGGCATTTAAAAATGGCTGCCTTTGTTCTCAGCATAGGTAAAAATGAAAATAAAACCAAATATAGATAAATAGTGTCTATATTTAACACTGATTTTCAGGTTTTTATTGAAAAAACAATCTTTTAAGTCATATTATTGAAGTTTAGCTAAGTATAACATTATTTACAAAATGATTACTGTTTCCCTTTACCCCAGTCGGCATGTGTCCTAAGTTCTGTCCTCTTATGGTGTTTGATTTTCTATTTTACTCCCACTCAATGTTTTTTCTTGTTTAAACTGGTAATTAAGGATAATATTTGTTATTTGGGAGCCTTTGACGGTTTTTTTTTATTGAGGTTGTCTGGGCTGAGCTGTGAATTTGAACAAATGCAAAAACAGGTGAACATGCACATCCGGGGTGAAACTTACAACCAGTGGTTGAGGGTTTTACTACGAGTAGTACAATTAAGTAAACATCAACAAAATGGAGGCCATGGTGTAGTGTTCGAATATGAGGTTTTCTATCAGTATTTTTAAAACCTTTTGCAGTAATTATGTTTACTTTCAATACTTTTCCAGTCAGTCACTGTGGAACTGTAACTTAGTTTTGCGTCTAATTGACCCTTTCTGTACAGATTTTGTGCAGAATAATACAAATGAAATCTCTGTGATCTACACTGCGCCCTTCTTTTTTTGTAAGCTTGTCCTTTCGCACGTTGGGTATGAAATTGTTGTATTTTCTTCATTTTAGTGAGGGTTTTGTCAGCCGGAGACTGAACCGTTATTGGGCAACCAGCTGCTTTGCACTTTTTCACTATCGAATTGGCCTGCCCGTTATTCACCAGGTGTAGTGTGCTGTGATCCCTACTTTAACCATTTCTAGAAAAGGTAAGTGTTCCCTTTGGATTGGTTACTGAGAAGGCATGGTTCATTGATTCTGCTTTTTGTGTACTGGTGCCGAATTTAGTTTTTTCCAAAGCTTCTGGTCCAATTCTTTTGCTCAGCAATTTGACAACAGTTTCTGCATCCCTTTTTGACAATTGTAGTTTCCCTCTGGCATAGACTGGCAGGTATGGAAACTTGTATTTCCCACCATCACATATTGGTGACCATTTCTTACAAAGGTTATGGTCTCCCATGTAGCATTGACAAATGGCACTGGCTGCCTTTGCAGCCATATTTGTCATTTTGGGTGGGTCCCCCCATGTTTTTTTAGCAACGCAGAAGCCTCGGCCTGTGCCCTATGGCTGATGTCGTCAGCAAAGCGGTCCTGCAATTTTGTCTTTTCTGTTTCCCGGGAAACATTTCTGGACTGAATGTGGCCCGACTGACAGCTGCACAAGTTGTAACCCTATTTACCAAAAGAGGTTCGTTACAGTTTATCAGTTTTCTGCATACGTGGTGCAGAGCCGTGCATTTGAAGGATTGTAAAAATACAGTATACCACCTCGGTCCGGGAGTGTGAGCTTCTAATTCTGAGCATTTGGGATGAATCTGGCCATGGAATTGGCACTAATTGGCTCTTGATCGAGAGGGTATTTTTTCAAAATGGACGCTCTGCAGATTGGACTTTAAAACTAGTTTTAGGAGTGTTCTCCTTTGGAGGGAAATATCACCCCAAAGTGATCAGATGACCCCACACAAATTGAAAAGAAAATGAAAGATGGTGAAATAAGCTTAATTTTGGTGTATAGTTTAGTCACCTTGGAGAGTTGTGAGTATTTTCCCCAATTTTTTGAAGTTGGGGTATTTATCATTGTTGTCTATGGGACTTTATTTGGATGTGCGCAACCTATAGTCTCAAAATGGCGGCGCCCGGGGGCATTTAAAAATGGCAGCGCCCGGGGGCATTTAAAAATGGCGGCGCCCGGGGGCATTTAAAAATGGCCGCCTTTGTTCTCAGCATAGGTAAAAATGAAAATAAAACCAAATATAGATAAATAGTGTCTATATTTAACACTGATTTTCAGGTTTTTATTGAAAAAACAATCTTTTAAGTCATATTATTGAAGTTTAGCTAAGTATAACATTATTTACAAAATGATTACTGTTTCCCTTTACCCCAGTCGGCATGTGTCCTAAGTTCTGTCCTCTTATGGTGTTTGATTTTCTATTTTACTCCCACTCAATGTTTTTTCTTGTTTAAACTGGTAATTAAGGATAATATTTGTTATTTGGGAGCCTTTGACGGGTTTTTTTTATTGAGGTTGTCTGGGCTGAGCTGTGAATTTGAACAAATGCAAAAACAGGTGAACATGCACATCCGGGGTGAAACTTACAACCAGTGGTTGAGGGTTTTACTACGAGTAGTACAATTAAGTAAACATCAACAAAATGGAGGCCATGGTGTAGTGTTCGAATATGAGGTTTTCTATCAGTATTTTTAAAACCTTTTGCAGTAATTATGTTTACTTTCAATACTTTTCCAGTCAGTCACTGTGGAACTGTAACTTAGTTTTGCGTCTAATTGACCCTTTCTGTACAGATTTTGTGCAGAATAATACAAATGAAATCTCTGTGATCTACACTGCGCCCTTCTTTTTTTGTAAGCTTGTCCTTTCGCACGTTGGGTATGAAATTGTTGTATTTTCTTCATTTTAGTGAGGGTTTTGTCAGCCGGAGACTGAACCGTTATTGGGCAACCAGCTGCTTTGCACTTTTTCACTATCGAATTGGCCTGCCCGTTATTCACCAGGTGTAGTGTGCTGTGATCCCTACTTTAACCATTTCTAGAAAAGGTCAGTGTTCCCTTTGGATTGGTTACTGAGAAGGCATGGTTCATTGATTCTGCTTTTTGTGTACTGGTGCCGAATTTAGTTTTTTCCAAAGCTTCTGGTCCAATTCTTTTGCTCAGCAATTTGACAACAGTTTCTGCATCCCTTTTTGACAATTGTAGTTTCCCTCTGGCATAGACTGGCAGGTATGGAAACTTGTATTTCCCACCATCACATATTGGTGACCATTTCTTACAAAGGTTATGGTCTCCCATGTAGCATTGACAAATGGCACTGGCTGCCTTTGCAGCCATATTTGTCATTTTGGGTGGGTCCCCCCATGTTTTTTTAGAAACGCAGAAGCCTCGGCCTGTGCCCTATGGCTGATGTCGTCAGCAAAGCGGTCCTGCAATTTTGTCTTTTCTGTTTTCTGTTTCCCGGGAAACATTTTTGGACTGAATGTGGCCCGACTGACAGCTGCACAAGTTGTAACCCTATTTACCAAAAGAGGTTCGTTACAGTTTATCAGTTTTCTGCATACGTGGTGCAGAGCCGTGCATTTGAAGGATTGTAAAAATACAGTATACCACCTCGGTCCGGGAGTGTGAGCTTCTAATTCTGAGCATTTGGGATGAATCTGGCCATGGAATTGGCACTACTTGGCTCTTGATCGAGAGGGTATTTTTTCAAAATGGACACTCTGCAGATTGGACTTTAAAACTAGTTTTAGGGGTGTTCTCCTTTGGAGGGAAATATCACCCCAAAGTGATCAGATGACCCCACACAAATTGAAAAGAAAATGAAAGATGGTGAAATAAGCTTAATTTTGGTGTATAGTTTAGTCACCTTGGAGAGTTGTGAGTATTTTCCCCAATTTTTTGAAGTTGGGGTATTTATCATTGTTGTCTATGGGACTTTATTTGGATGTGCGCAACCTATAGTCTCAAAATGGCGGCGCCCGGGGGCATTTAAAAATGGCGGCGCCCGGGGGCATTTAAAAATGGCTGCCTTTGTTCTCAGCATAGGTAAAAATGAAAATAAAACCAAATATAGATAAATAGTGTCTATATTTAACACTGATTTTCAGGTTTTTATTGAAAAAACAATCTTTTAAGTCATATTATTGAAGTTTAGCTAAGTATAACATTATTTACAAAATGATTACTGTTTCCCTTTACCCCAGTCGGCATGTGTCCTAAGTTCTGTCCTCTTATGGTGTTTGATTTTCTATTTTACTCCCACTCAATGTTTTTTCTTGTTTAAACTGGTAATTAAGGATAACATTTGTTATTTGGGAGCCTTTGACGTGTTTTTTTTATTGAGGTTGTCTGGGCTGAGCTGTGAATTTGAACAAATGCAAAAACAGGTGAACATGCACATCCGGGGTGAAACTTACAACCAGTGGTTGAGGGTTTTACTACGAGTAGTACAATTAAGTAAATATCAACAAAATGTAGGCCATGGTGTAGTGTTCGAATATGAGGTTTTCTATCAGTATTTTTCAAACCTTGTGCAGTAATTATGTTTACTTTCAATACTTTTCCAGTCAGTCACTGTGGAACTGTAACTTAGTTTTGCGTCTAATTGACCCTTTCTGTACAGATTTTGTGCAGAATAATACAAATGAAATCTCTGTGATCTACACTGCGCCCTTCTTTTTTTGTAAGCTTGTCCTTTCGCACGTTGGGTATGAAATTGTTGTATTTTCTTCATTTTAGTGAGGGTTTTGTCAGCCGGAGACTGAACCGTTATTGGGCAACCAGCTGCTTTGCACTTTTTCACTATCGAATTGGCCTGCCCGTTATTCACCAGGTGTAGTGTGCTGTGATCCCTACTTTAACCATTTCTAGAAAAGGCCAGTGTTCCCTTTGGATTGGTTACTGAGAAGGCATGGTTCATTGATTCTGCTTTTTGTGTACTGGTGCCGAATTTAGTTTTTTCCAAAGCTTCTGGTCCAATTCTTTTGCTCCGCAATTTGACAACAGTTTCTGCATCCCTTTTTGACAATTGTAGTTTCCCTCTGGCATAGACTGGCAGGTATGGAAACTTGTATTTCCCACCATCACATATTGGTGACCATTTCTTACAAAGGTTATGGTCTCCCATGTAGCATTGACAAATGGCACTGGCTGCCTTTGCAGCCATATTTGTCATTTTGGGTGGGTCCCCCATGTTTTTTTAGCAACGCAGAAGCCTCGGCCTGTGCCCTATGGCTGATGTCGTCAGCAAAGCGGTCCTGCAATTTTGTCTTTTCTGTTTTCTGTTTCCCGGGAAACATTTCTGGACTGAATGTGGCCCGACTGACAGCTGCACAAGTTGTAACCCTATTTACCAAAAGAGGTTCGTTACAGTTTATCAGTTTTCTGCATACGTGGTGCAGAGCCGTGCATTTGAAGGATTGTAAAAATACAGTATACCACCTCGGTCCGGGAGTGTGAGCTTCTAATTCTGAGCATTTGGGATGAATCTGGCCATGGAATTGGCACTACTTGGCTCTTGATCGAGAGGGTATTTTTTCAAAATGGACGCTCTGCAGATTGGACTTTAAAACTAGTTTTTAGGGGTGTTCTCCTTTGGAGGGAAATATCACCCCAAAGTGATCAGATGACCCCACACAAATTGAAAAGAAAATGAAAGATGGTGAAATAAGCTTAATTTTGGTGTATAGTTTAGTCACCTTGGAGAGTTGCGAGTATTTTCCCCAATTTTTTGAAGTTGGGGTATTTATCATTGTTGTCTATGGGACTTTATTTGGATGTGCGCAACCTATAGTCTCAAAATGGCGGCGCCCGGGGGCATTTAAAAATAGCAGCGCCCGGGGGCATTTAAAAATGGCGGCGCCCGGGGGCATTTAAAAATGGCCGCCTTTGTTCTCAGCATAGGTAAAAATGAAAATAAAACCAAATATAGATAAATAGTGTCTATATTTAACACTGATTTTCAGGTTTTTATTGAAAAAACAATCTTTTAAGTCATATTATTGAAGTTTAGCTAAGTATAACATTATTTACAAAATGATTACTGTTTCCCTTTACCCCAGTCGGCATGTGTCCTAAGTTCTGTCCTCTTATGGTGTTTGATTTTCTATTTTACTCCCACTCAATGTTTTTTCTTGTTTAAACTGGTAATTAAGGATAATATTTGTTATTTGGGAGCCTTTGACGTTTTTTTTTTTTTATTGAGGTTGTCTGGGCTGAGCTGTGAATTTGAACAAATGCAAAAACAGGTGAACATGCACATCCGGGGTGAAACTTACAACCAGTGGTTGAGGGTTTTACTACGAGTAGTACAATTAAAGTAAACATCAACAAAATGGAGGCCATGGTGTAGTGTTCGAATATGAGGTTTTCTATCAGTATTTTTAAAACCTTTTGCAGTAATTATGTTTACTTTCAATACTTTTCCAGTCAGTCACTGTGGAACTGTAACTTAGTTTTGCGTCTAATTGACCCTTTCTGTACAGATTTTGTGCAGAATAATACAAATGAAATCTCTGTGATCTACACTGCGCCCTTCTTTTTTTGTAAGCTTGTCCTTTCGCACGTTGGGTATGAAATTGTTGTATTTTCTTCATTTTAGTGAGGGTTTTGTCAGCCGGAGACTGAACCGTTATTGGGCAACCAGCTGCTTTGCACTTTTTCACTATCGAATTGGCCTGCCCGTTATTCACCAGGTGTAGTGTGCTGTGATCCCTACTTTAACCATTTCTAGAAAAGGTCAGTGTTCCCTTTGGATTGGTTACTGAGAAGGCATGGTTCATTGATTCTGCTTTTTGTGTACTGGTGCCGAATTTAGTTTTTTCCAAAGCTTCTGGTCCAATTCTTTTGCTCAGCAATTTGACAACAGTTTCTGCATCCCTTTTTGACAATTGTAGTTTCCCTCTGGCATAGACTGGCAGGTATGGAAACTTGTATTTCCCACCATCACATATTGGTGACCATTTCTTACAAAGGTTATGGTCTCCCATGTAGCATTGACAAATGGCACTGGCTGCCTTTGCAGCCATATTTGTCATTTTGGGTGGGTCCCCCCATGTTTTTTTAGCAACGCAGAAGCCTCGGCCTGTGCCCTATGGCTGATGTCGTCAGCAAAGCGGTCCTGCAATTTTGTCTTTTCTGTTTTCTGTTTCCCGGGAAACATTTCTGGACTGAATGTGGCCCGACTGACAGCTGCACAAGTTGTAACCCTATTTACCAAAAGAGGTTCGTTACAGTTTATCAGTTTTCTGCATACGTGGTGCAGAGCCGTGCATTTGAAGGATTGTAAAAATACAGTATACCACCTCGGTCCGGGAGTGTGAGCTTCTAATTCTGAGCATTTGGGATGAATCTGGCCATGGAATTGGCACTACTTTGCTCTTGAGCTAGAGGGTATTTTTTCAAAATGGACGCTCTGCAGATTGGACTTTAAAACTAGTTTTAGGGGTGTTCTCCTTTGGAGGGAAATATCACCCAAAAGTGATCAGATGACCCCACACAAATTGAAAAGAAAATGAAAGATGGTGAAATAAGCTTAATTTTGGTGTATAGTTTAGTCACCTTGGAGAGTTGTGAGTATTTTCCCCAATTTTTTGAAGTTGGGGTATTTATCATTGTTGTCTATGGGACTTTATTTGGATGTGCGCAACCTATAGTCTCAAAATGGCGGCGCCCGGGGGCATTTAAAAATAGCAGCGCCCGGGGGCATTTAAAAATGGCGGCGCCCGGGGGCATTTAAAAATGGCCGCCTTTGTTCTCAGCATAGGTAAAAATGAAAATAAAACCAAATATAGATAAATAGTGTCTATATTTAACACTGATTTTCAGGTTTTTATTGAAAAAACAATCTTTTAAGTCATATTATTGAAGTTTAGCTAAGTATAACATTATTTACAAAATGATTACTGTTTCCCTTTACCCCAGTCGGCATGTGTCCTAAGTTCTGTCCTCTTATGGTGTTTGATTTTCTATTTTACTCCCACTCAATGTTTTTTCTTGTTTAAACTGGTAATTAAGGATAATATTTGTTATTTGGGAGCCTTTGACGTTTTTTTTTTATTGAGGTTGTCTGGGCTGAGCTGTGAATTTGAACAAATGCAAAAACAGGTGAACATGCACATCCGGGGTGAAACTTACAACCAGTGGTTGAGGGTTTTACTACGAGTAGTACAATTAAAGTAAACATCAACAAAATGGAGGCCATGGTGTAGTGTTCGAATATGAGGTTTTCTATCAGTATTTTTAAAACCTTTTGCAGTAATTATGTTTACTTTCAATACTTTTCCAGTCAGTCACTGTGGAACTGTAACTTAGTTTTGCGTCTAATTGACCCTTTCTGTACAGATTTTGTGCAGAATAATACAAATGAAATCTCTGTGATCTACACTGCGCCCTTCTTTTTTTGTAAGCTTGTCCTTTCGCACGTTGGGTATGAAATTGTTGTATTTTCTTCATTTTAGTGAGGGTTTTGTCAGCCGGAGACTGAACCGTTATTGGGCAACCAGCTGCTTTGCACTTTTTCACTATCGAATTGGCCTGCCCGTTATTCACCAGGTGTAGTGTGCTGTGATCCCTACTTTAACCATTTCTAGAAAAGGTCAGTGTTCCCTTTGGATTGGTTACTGAGAAGGCATGGTTCATTGATTCTGCTTTTTGTGTACTGGTGCCGAATTTAGTTTTTTCCAAAGCTTCTGGTCCAATTCTTTTGCTCAGCAATTTGACAACAGTTTCTGCATCCCTTTTTGACAATTGTAGTTTCCCTCTGGCATAGACTGGCAGGTATGGAAACTTGTATTTCCCACCATCACATATTGGTGACCATTTCTTACAAAGGTTATGGTCTCCCATGTAGCATTGACAAATGGCACTGGCTGCCTTTGCAGCCATATTTGTCATTTTGGGTGGGTCCCCCCATGTTTTTTTAGCAAGGCAGAAGCCTCGGCCTGTGCCCTATGGCTGATGTCGTCAGCAAAGCGGTCCTGCAATTTTGTCTTTTCTGTTTTCTGTTTCCCGGGAAACATTTCTGGACTGAATGTGGCCCGACTGACAGCTGCACAAGTTGTAACCCTATTTACCAAAAGAGGTTCGTTACAGTTTATCAGTTTTCTGCATACGTGGTGCAGAGCCGTGCATTTGAAGGATTGTAAAAATACAGTATACCACCTCGGTCCGGGAGTGTGAGCTTCTAATTCTGAGCATTTGGGATGAATCTGGCCATGGAATTGGCACTACTTTGCTCTTGAGCTAGAGGGTATTTTTTCAAAATGGACGCTCTGCAGATTGGACTTTAAAACTAGTTTTAGGGGTGTTCTCCTTTGGAGGGAAATATCACCCAAAAGTGATCAGATGACCCCACACAAATTGAAAAGAAAATGAAAGATGGTGAAATAAGCTTAATTTTGGTGTATAGTTTAGTCACCTTGGAGAGTTGTGAGTATTTTCCCCAATTTTTGGAAGTTGGGGTATTTATCATTGTTGTCTATGGGACTTTATTTGAATATGCGCAACCTATAGTCTCAAAATGGCGGCGCCCGGGGGCATTTAAAAATGGCAGCGCCCGGGGGCATTTAAAAATGGCGGCGCCCGGGGGCATTTAAAAATGGCCGCCTTTGTTCTCAGCATAGGTAAAAATGAAAATAAAACCAAATATAGATAAATAGTGTCTATATTTAACACTGATTTTCAGGTTTTTATTGAAAAAACAATCTTTTAAGTCATATTATTGAAGTTTAGCTAAGTATAACATTATTTACAAAATGATTACTGTTTCCCTTTACCCCAGTCGGGATGTGTCCTAAGTTCTGTCCTCTTATGGTGTTTGATTTTCTATTTTACTCCCACTCAATGTTTTGTCTTGTTTAAACTGGTAATTAAGGATAATATTTGTTATTTGGGAGCCTTTGACGGGTTTTTTTTATTGAGGTTGTCTGGGCTGAGCTGTGAATTTGAACAAATGCAAAAACAGGTGAACATGCACATCCGGGGTGAAACTTACAACCAGTGGTTGAGGGTTTTACTACGAGTAGTACAATTAAGTAAACATCAACAAAATGGAGGCCATGGTGTAGTGTTCGAATATGAGGTTTTCTATCAGTATTTTTAAAACCTTTTGCAGTAAATTATGTTCACTTTCAATACTTTTCCAGTCAGTCACTGTGGAACTGTAACTTAGTTTTGCGTCTAATTGACCCTTTCTGTACAGATTTTGTGCAGAATAATACAAATGAAATCTCTGTGATCTACACTGCGCCCTTCTTTTTTTGTAAGCTTGTCCTTTCGCACGTTGGGTATGAAATTGTTGTATTTTCTTCATTTTAGTGAGGGTTTTGTCAGCCGGAGACTGAACCGTTATTGGGCAACCAGCTGCTTTGCACTTTTTCACTATCGAATTGGCCTGCCCGTTATTCACCAGGTGTAGTGTGCTGTGATCCCTACTTTAACCATTTCTAGAAAAGGTCAGTGTTCCCTTTGGATTGGTTACTGAGAAGGCATGGTTCATTGATTCTGCTTTTTGTGTACTGGTGCCGAATTTAGTTTTTTCCAAAGCTTCTGGTCCAATTCTTTTGCTCAGCAATTTGACAACAGTTTCTGCATCCCTTTTTGACAATTGTAGTTTCCCTCTGGCATAGACTGGCAGGTATGGAAACTTGTATTTCCCACCATCACATATTGGTGACCATTTCTTACAAAGGTTATGGTCTCCCATGTAGCATTGACAAATGGCACTGGCTGCCTTTGCAGCCATATTTGTCATTTTGGGTGGGTCCCCCCATGTTTTTTTAGCAACGCAGAAGCCTCGGCCTGTGCCCTATGGCTGATGTCGTCAGCAAAGCGGTCCTGCAATTTTGTCTTTTCTGTTTTCTGTTTCCCGGGAAACATTTCTGGACTGAATGTGGCCCGACTGACAGCTGCACAAGTTGTAACCCTATTTACCAAAAGAGGTTCGTTACAGTTTATCAGTTTTCTGCATACGTGGTGCAGAGCCGTGCATTTGAAGGATTGTAAAAATACAGTATACCACCTCGGTCCGGGAGTGTGAGCTTCTAATTCTGAGCATTTGGGATGAATCTGGCCATGGAATTGGCACTACTTTGCTCTTGAGCTAGAGGGTATTTTTTCAAAATGGACGCTCTGCAGATTGGACTTTAAAACTAGTTTTAGGGGTGTTCTCCTTTGGAGGGAAATATCACCCAAAAGTGATCAGATGACCCCACACAAATTGAAAAGAAAATGAAAGATGGTGAAATAAGCTTAATTTTGGTGTATAGTTTAGTCACCTTGGAGAGTTGTGAGTATTTTCCCCAATTTTTGGAAGTTGGGGTATTTATCATTGTTGTCTATGGGACTTTATTTGAATGTGCGCAACCTATAGTCTCAAAATGGCGGCGCCCGGGGGCATTTAAAAATGGCGGCGCCCGGGGGCATTTAAAAATGGCGGCGCCCGGGGGCATTTAAAAATGGCCGCCTTTGTTCTCAGCAGAGGTAAAAATGAAAATAAAACCAAATATAGATAAATAGTGTCTATATTTAACACTGATTTTCAGGTTTTTATTGAAAAAACAATCTTTTAAGTCATATTATTGAAGTTTAGCTAAGTATAACATTATTTACAAAATGATTACTGTTTCCCTTTACCCCAGTCGGGATGTGTCCTAAGTTCTGTCCTCTTATGGTGTTTGATTTTCTATTTTACTCCCACTCAATGTTTTGTCTTGTTTAAACTGGTAATTAAGGATAATATTTTTTATTTGGGAGCCTTTGACGGGTTTTTTTTATTGAGGTTGTCTGGGCTGAGCTGTGAATTTGAACAAATGCAAAAACAGGTGAACATGCACATCCGGGGTGAAACTTACAACCAGTGGTTGAGGGTTTTACTACGAGTAGTACAATTAAGTAAACATCAACAAAATGGAGGCCATGGTGTAGTGTTCGAATATGAGGTTTTCTATCAGTATTTTTAAAACCTTTTGCAGTAATTATGTTCACTTTCAATACTTTTCCAGTCAGTCACTGTGGAACTGTAACTTAGTTTTGCGTCTAATTGACCCTTTCTGTACAGATTTTGTGCAGAATAATACAAATGAAATCTCTGTGATCTACACTGCGCCCTTCTTTTTTTGTAAGCTTGTCCTTTCGCACGTTGGGTATGAAATTGTTGTATTTTCTTCATTTTAGTGAGGGTTTTGTCAGCCGGAGACTGAACCGTTATTGGGCAACCAGCTGCTTTGCACTTTTTCACTATCGAATTGGCCTGCCCGTTATTCACCAGGTGTAGTGTGCTGTGATCCCTACTTTAACCATTTCTAGAAAAGGTCAGTGTTCCCTTTGGATTGGTTACTGAGAAGGCATGGTTCATTGATTCTGCTTTTTGTGTACTGGTGCCGAATTTAGTTTTTTCCAAAGCTTCTGGTCCAATTCTTTTGCTCAGCAATTTGACAACAGTTTCTGCATCCCTTTTTGACAATTGTAGTTTCCCTCTGGCATAGACTGGCAGGTATGGAAACTTGTATTTCCCACCATCACATATTGGTGACCATTTCTTACAAAGGTTATGGTCTCCCATGTAGCATTGACAAATGGCACTGGCTGCCTTTGCAGCCATATTTGTCATTTTGGGTGGGTCCCCCCATGTTTTTTTAGCAAGGCAGAAGCCTCGGCCTGTGCCCTATGGCTGATGTCGTCAGCAAAGCGGTCCTGCAATTTTGTCTTTTCTGTTTTCTGTTTCCCGGGAAACATTTCTGGACTGAATGTGGCCCGACTGACAGCTGCACAAGTTGTAACCCTATTTACCAAAAGAGGTTCGTTACAGTTTATCAGTTTTCTGCATACGTGGTGCAGAGCCGTGCATTTGAAGGATTGTAAAAATACAGTATACCACCTCGGTCCGGGAGTGTGAGCTTCTAATTCTGAGCATTTGGGATGAATCTGGCCATGGAATTGGCACTACTTTGCTCTTGAGCTAGAGGGTATTTTTTCAAAATGGACGCTCTGCAGATTGGACTTTAAAACTAGTTTTAGGGGTGTTCTCCTTTGGAGGGAAATATCACCCAAAAGTGATCAGATGACCCCACACAAATTGAAAAGAAAATGAAAGATGGTGAAATAAGCTTAATTTTGGTGTATAGTTTAGTCACCTTGGAGAGTTGTGAGTATTTTCCCCAATTTTTGGAAGTTGGGGTATTTATCATTGTTGTCTATGGGACTTTATTTGAATGTGCTCAACCTATAGTCTCAAAATGGCAGCGCCCGGGGGCATTTAAAAATGGCGGCGCCCGGGGGCATTTAAAAATGGCCGCCTTTGTTCTCAGCATAGGTAAAAATGAAAATAAAACCAAATATAGATAAATAGTGTCTATATTTAACACTGATTTTCAGGTTTTTATTGAAAAAACAATCTTTTAAGTCATATTATTGAAGTTTAGCTAAGTATAACATTATTTACAAAATGATTAATGTTTCCCTTTACCCCAGTCGGCATGTGTCCTAAGTTCTGTCCTCTTATGGTGTTTGATTTTCTATTTTACTCCCACTCAATGTTTTTTCTTGTTTAAACTGGTAATTAAGGATAATATTTGTTATTTGGGAGCCTTTGACGGTTTTTTTTTATTGAGGTTGTCTGGGCTGAGCTGTGAATTTGAACAAATGCAAAAACAGGTGAACATGCACATCCGGGGTGAAACTTACAACCAGTGGTTGAGGGTTTTACTACGAGTAGTACAATTAAGTAAACATCAACAAAATGGAGGCCATGGTGTAGTGTTCGAATATGAGGTTTTCTATCAGTATTTTTAAAACCTTTTGCAGTAATTATGTTCACTTTCAATACTTTTCCAGTCAGTCACTGTGGAACTGTAACTTAGTTTTGCGTCTAATTGACCCTTTCTGTACAGATTTTGTGCAGAATAATACAAATGAAATCTCTGTGATCTACACTGCTCCCTTCTTTTTTTGTAAGCTTGTCCTTTCGCACGTTGGGTATGAAATTGTTGTATTTTCTTCATTTTAGTGAGGGTTTTGTCAGCCGGAGACTGAACCGTTATTGGGCAACCAGCTGCTTTGCACTTTTTCACTATCGAATTGGCCTGCCCGTTATTCACCAGGTGTAGTGTGCTGTGATCCCTACTTTAACCATTTCTAGAAAAGGTCAGTGTTCCCTTTGGATTGGTTACTGAGAAGGCATGGTTCATTGATTCTGCTTTTTGTGTACTGGTGCCGAATTTAGTTTTTTCCAAAGCTTCTGGTCCAATTCTTTTGCTCAGCAATTTGACAACAGTTTCTGCATCCCTTTTTGACAATTGTAGTTTCCCTCTGGCATAGACTGGCAGGTATGGAAACTTGTATTTCCCACCATCACATATTGGTGACCATTTCTTACAAAGGTTATGGTCTCCCATGTAGCATTGACAAATGGCACTGGCTGCCTTTGCAGCCATATTTGTCATTTTGGGTGGGTCCCCCCATGTTTTTTTAGCAAGGCAGAAGCCTCGGCCTGTGCCCTATGGCTGATGTCGTCAGCAAAGCGGTCCTGCAATTTTGTCTTTTCTGTTTTCTGTTTCCCGGGAAACATTTCTGGACTGAATGTGGCCCGACTGACAGCTGCACAAGTTGTAACCCTATTTACCAAAAGAGGTTCGTTACAGTTTATCAGTTTTCTGCATACGTGGTGCAGAGCCGTGCATTTGAAGGATTGTAAAAATACAGTATACCACCTCGGTCCGGGAGTGTGAGCTTCTAATTCTGAGCATTTGGGATGAATCTGGCCATGGAATTGGCACTACTTTGCTCTTGAGCTAGAGGGTATTTTTTCAAAATGGACGCTCTGCAGATTGGACTTTAAAACTAGTTTTAGGGGTGTTCTCCTTTGGAGGGAAATATCACCCAAAAGTTATCAGATGACCCCGAACAAATTGAAAAGAAAATGAAAGATGGTGAAATAAGCTTCATTTTGGTGTATAGTTTAGTCACCTTGGAGAGTTGTGAGTATTTTCCCCAATTTGTTGAAGTTGGGGTATTTATCATTGTTGTCTATGGGATTTTATTTGGATGTGCGCAACCTATAGTCTCAAAATGGCCGCGCCTGGGGGCATTTAAAAATGGCAGCGCCCGGGGGCATTTAAAAATGGCGGCGCCCGGGGGCATTTAAAAATGGCCGCCTTTGTTCTCAGCATAGGTAAAAATGAAAATAAAACCAAATATAGATAAATAGTACCCTATTTGTACTGCTGCTTTGTTCGGGCTCCAGAATCAATACTAGGTTTAGATATGGGAGAGATTCTTCGTTCCGAGCCAGGACTACGAAACCTCACCCATTCCAACACTATCTCGCACCAAATACCACCCATACCTCACCCGTACCTCACCCGTACCGCGTCACCCGTACTGCGTCACCCGTACCGCGTCACCCGTACCGCGTCACCCGTACCGCGTCACCCGTACCGCATCACCCGTACCGCTTCACCCGTACCGCATCACCCGTACCGCATCACCCGTACCGCGTCACCCGTACCGCGTCACCCGTACCGCGTCACCCGTACCGCATCACCCGTACCGCGTCACCCGTACCGCGTCACCCGTACCGCGTCACCCGTACCGCGTCACCCGTACCGCGTCACCCGTACCGCATCACCCGTACCGCATCACCCGTACCGCATCACCCGTACCGCATCACGCGCAAAGCCCCACGCGCAAAGCCCCACGCGCAAAGCCCCACGCGCAAAGCCCCACGCGCAAAGCCCCACGCGCAAAGCCCCACGCGCAAAGCCCCACGCGCAAAGCCCCACGCGCAAAGCCCCACGCGCAAAGCCCCACGCGCAAAGCCCCACGCTCTAAGCCCCACGCGCAAAGCCCCACGCGCAAAGCCCCACGCGCAAAGCCCCACGCGCAAAGCCCCACGCGCAAAGCCCCACGCACATCGGCACACGCACAATTAACACCACATGCACAACGCCACCACCCATCCAGTAAAGCGGGGAACTCCAAGCTAACGTATTTTTTGACAGACGCGGTTGAAATACGTGCAATGAAAACCAACTTATATTTGAAAGTCGCCCCTCGTCGACGGGGGCGGGCACATCCATTCGGACTATCGATGCTAACCAGATCGGCCGAGGCAGGAGCTATGGAGTGCGAATTTCGATTCTAAAGGACCAGCCCCCGAATTAGAATATCCGACATTTGCGAGTGGCGCTTTGCAGTTTGATACTGTGGGTGGCCAGAGGGCGGATAGCCCTATTTAACGATGCATCAAAAGCAGAGAGTTATTAGGGCGAAGAATACTACCTAATGAGCGAAAGTTCGAACGTACCATCCGGCGCAATTGCGACCTTCAAGATATCTTAAATATACGTACATTTTCCATGCTCCACGGTGCCAAGGAGCGTCAATGACGAGTATATTATTATGGGGTCTTGTGTCGTCACGCTTCGCTTAGAACTCCGCCCTCGCTTTCGGGAACATCTCCACAGACTTGCAGACGCCAAACAAGTACGGGAACCAAAATAGCGCGGAACTGGAAAATGTATACCCAGCACGATATGTGGCAGAGGGGTACCCCCTCTTATCTTTATTCCTAACCCATCCCCCCTTGAAACCTAAAAGGATTTCGTGAGATTCCGGGAACACATGGTTAACACAAAAGAGGGGGGGGGGGGGTTCTCAGCCACACATCGTGCTTCATATGGGGAAATGCGTCCTAAATAAACCTACAAGACCGCCCCATGCCTTAAACGCTGTTTATTTAGATGATAAATTAATTTTGCAGATGAGCTTTACAAGTCCACAAATATGCGCAGAACAAAAAACGGCTGCGTGTGGGACTTATCTCGTCGCTGAATTGCATACATAAAGCGCCTTGTTTTCTCAAATTTCACCCTGTGGACCAATGCCTATACCATAACCGTATATAGTTATTATCTATTTTATTGTTATTATTGCCATTACCACTTTACTCAGGCACTTTTTTACACTTAAACAGATAACAATACAAAGAAAAAAGGTTGTTTCATTCTCAGGAAGACCATATGACGTTAATTTACTATTGGGATACAGGCCCCCACAATGTCCATTTATGTTTAATTGGATTCATCTATACGTTGGAAACGGGCAGTTTTGCAGAACGGCTGCACCGATGGACAGTTGCTGACCCGCTGATGACACGCAATTTTCGCCAGGTTCAGCGGCGACCGTGGAAACAACAACACAGCTTTTCACCATCGAAATGGTTCTTAGGACCTGTGACTTCGATTAATAATAGAACGTCATATAAGAAACTGAAAGCAAAATAAAGTACACTTCGTTAAAAACCTTGTACAATTTAGGCCAAATTGGTTATTATGGCAACTACTTTACGTGCCACTTTTTTTTGTTGTTTTTTGTAATAATTCGTCACCGACACCACGAACTGGCACCCTCTGCATCACAATGTGTACAAAAAATTCAAAAAATTCGAAATTGTTTTTATTGCTGAATATATCATTTTGTGCCATGAAGTATAACATGGCGAAATTGTTTTTTCTTAAATCATGTTAATTTGCTAATTTTTATTGGGGAGTTTTGCAGAAATTAGTCCATTCTGTCGTTTTTCGGTTCCACGAAGTGACACTGCACTCAGTGTCAGTTCGTGAAAACGAAATTGCGGAGGCGCGCTGTGAAAAAGATTTCACGAACTGGCACTGTCTATACAACGTACCCAGGGCAATGTTGTATCACGCCGTGTATACGTATCACATTTGTCTACGAAATAAATAGAACTCGATGTTGTCAACACGGCGGCACCCGAGCACTGTGTGCGCGCACTCCCCGAAAACGCGACAGTTTTCGTTTTCACGAACTGGCACCCGGCACTGTGTGCGCGCACTCCCCGCAAACGCGTCAATTTTCGTTTTCACGAACTGGCACTCACTCACTGCAATGTATGCGCGCACTCTCCGAAAACGCGACAGTTTTTGTTTTCACGAACTGGCACCCGTCTTAATCATTTAATTATTAATTAACTAACCATTTTTTCACAATATAAAAATTGTGTTTCAGCAGTTAACGAATTGTTACGTTTAATGATACCAAAATCCCTCAAGTAGACGGATTTGTTGACTAAGTAAACTCGTGTCAAACCTTTAAAAGCGTTTTTCTCCGAATTTTATTTTTGTAACGGCGACCACTGGGTGTCAGTTCGTGGTGTCGGTGACGAATTATTTGGAGGTCTTTAGGCAAAAGTTTCGATCCTAAAATGAGACTTCTGTTGTCTCTCATGCAGAGGCCCGTCCTCTGATCTTAATCAGTTAAATTCAAAATTTAACACAAAGGGCCCGCCCACTGCGGAACTACTGTTGTCTCTCATGCAGAGGCCCGTCCTCGGATCTTAATCAGATACATTCAAATTTAACACGAATGGCCTATCCATTGCGAAACTTCTATTTGTCTCAAATGCAGAGGCCGGTCCTCTGACCTTAATTAGTTAAATTTAAATTTAACACGCAGGGCCCGTCCACGCGGAACTTCTATTGTCTCTCACGCGGAGGCCCCACATCTGATCTAACAATAAACATGTTAGATTACAAATTCAACACACAGGGCCTGTCCACTGCGTAACTTCTATTCTCTCTTATCCTTTGATCTTAACATTGTTAGATTTAAATTCAACACGCAGGGCCCATCCACTGCGCAACTTCTAATTCCTCTTATTCTATAATCTTTAAAATGTTAGATTTAAATTCAACACGCAGGGCCCATCCACCGCGCAACTTCTAATTCCTCTTATTCTTTAAACTACTCTTGTGACGTCACTCTATTCAGAAAAGTGTGGATTATTTTAAAGAATGTACACTTAACTGTACATTCTTTTAAGAATTAACAGAAAAAGAACGACTCAATGGACACATAAATTGCTAGTGTTATATTTATTACAACTTTATACCCCCGTCACACCGGACTGGCGTCCTTACTGCGTTCCTACGGCGACCCAGGACGCGGTAGGGACGCCATGGACGCCGCGGGGTCGTGGTGAGAACGCAGAAGGACGCCGTTGGGACCCCAAGGACGCCGAAGGTCGCAGAGCGACGGCGTTTACTTCGGACATGTTCAAAGTAAACGCCGAGGTTTGGCGTCCTGGCTCAGGACGCGGTGGGATCGCCCTGGGGTCGCCATGGTCGCCGTAGCAACGCAGTAGGAACTCGAAGGACGCCCTAGGGACGCAGTATGGACGTGGTAGGGTCGCCGTGGAGACGCGAATAAATGGATCGTGGACCCCGCGGCGACCTTACTGCGTCCTTACCACGTCTATGGGGTTCTTACCACGACCCCACCACGTCTATGGACGCGGTAAGGTCGTGGTAGAAACGCCAAAAACGCCGTGAGGTCGCCGATGATCGTGGGGACGCCGTGCAAACTCAATAGAAACGCCAAGGACGCGGTAAGGTCGTGGTGAGAACGCCGTGGGGACGCCGAGTAGACGTACAGATCGCGGAGCACAGGACCCCGGTGTGATGGGTGACCGAAATCTTGATATTTTAAAGAAAAAGGATTGGGGTTCTCACGGCGACCATCGACGTCCTCCATTTTAGGACGCAGTAAGGACGCCAGTCCGGTGTGACGGGGGTATTAGTAAGAGCTATGTTGACAGTTTCTCTAGAGCTCCCAACAGTTGTTTTGGAGGTCTCTTTGCTGTGTCGACGCACTTTTGCGGTTTCGGCCTGGCTGACTGCTCTCCTATTAGCCTCTGTCATGACCTTTCTAAAAGGTCAACGCGAGGAAAATTGTCAAAATGGCGGCGCTTACCAACAGCAACACGTGTGTCGTCGATGTCAGAACTTTATGGCTTACGACGGAGCTCTAAAGGCTGTGGTTATTTCGAAAGGATAAACCGTAGGCATAAGGCTAAATGTCATCCAAAACCGTAAAATTACGAAAGAGAAAGAAACAGCGACTGAAAAAATGGTCAGTTTGTGAAAGCGTGCTGCGCTATATACGTACGTGCGTAGCTAGCAGATGTCAGACAAGTCGACCGTTGAGACAACTCGCCCGTTGAGACAACTCGCCCGTTGAGACAACTCGACCTTTGGGAGAGCTATAGCTGTACTTCGACGTTTACATTGTTTATAAACAGTTAATGTTGGGCCGACTTTCCTCATGCAATGTTGCCATACTTCTTTGTTGACAAACTGCAAATTCATTGTACCTTTACCATGTTAATGTTATTAATGCTTGCTATTTACCCTCTGTTAACAATTTAGGTGTAAGCTTAGTCCGAAAAAAACCCCAAAACGGTGGCGTCCAGAAATTGTGCACACAATCGACCGAGTGCTCCCTAATTGGTCATGGCGCAATTGAATAATTCTTGAAAAATCCAAGTTTAATATTTACGAACTTCTTTTAATGTCAGGTTTCAGTCAATAAAAGGGTAAAATATTACTAGATTTCACAGGCGTCTGTACATTTAATGTGACAGTATTTAAAACTGGTTTTTAAATTAACATTGCAGGATTAGGAATGTTGAGGTTTAACGTCCATATAGTAATTATGTGAACCAAGTGCTTGTGTGTAAAGCCCCAAATTTATATTTGATGTCAAAAAATAATTAAAAATACAAAAATAATATTGCTTGTACATGTATCAAGTTGTATGAATTGGCCCCAGAATTTGTTTACTGTTTGGCATTCAAATATGGCTTTCAAATAAAGCTTCAGTTCAGTGCCACTGAATTTTTTGTTTTGTTTAAATGTTAATTGGGCCTAACCGGTTTTCTAAGGAGCATAAATATACGGCGGGTCTTTTCAAGTGCAGGAAAGAAAATCTAGTTTTATGATTGGCCATTTTTTCTTAAGTATTTCCCCGCAATTCACTAACTATCTGTTGTCTTTCCTCCATGGTATAGCTACTTACGTTAGTTTTACGCGCGAGCTCGGAAGCCATATTGACAAATTTCCTCAAAACGCCCTCTTCGGTTGATTTTCGTCATTTCATGACAGAGGCTAATGGTGCTAACTGGTTCTGGCCACCGAAGCCATTGTCATGCTCGACCGTATGGAGTGGTTCGTCCAAAAGCCTTGTTGCACAGATTTGCCACAACCTGGGATATCAACAATAACAAAAATAAAATAAAATGGATGCGCCAACCTGCATGTAACAAATTGCATCAAGGTTTGTCTAAAACATTCGAAAATAAAAAATGGCCCAAGAACTTTGAGAAAAGAAAATGGGGAGGATAAACCATTTTATTAGCAAGGTCGAAGCGATGGTTCGCAATTTAAAATATGTACATAGGAGGAATTGATTTCTTGTAAATGGGAATAATTGTTGACGGAGATAGGCTAAGTTATGTCATACGTTCAAAGGTCCTAAAAAGTACTACTAATGCACAACTTTAAAAGGGCCGATATACATGTACGTACAACACGTACATGTACTTTACATTCGCTAACTCGCCCATGCTGTCCTGTTGTATACCCGTGTAGCAAAAACGGCAGAAAAACCAACATAAATTTGTTTTGTTCCGAGTCTGGTTTGACATGTGATAATGAAACCGTTCAGGGTTTAACAAAAGGCTGGTATACTTTTGACACGGAATAATGACTACTGACGCTAAGTTACACCATAAAATGGGGCTACAAATAATAAGCAAAAATGAGCTGCTGATGAGAGCTAAGCCAAATGTTGGGAATAAAAAGTTCTTGTTTTCATTTCTTGCTTATTTTCCATCATTACCTGATCCGTTACAAGGAGTCCAAATCGGCCACGAGTGTAGGAAGTTTCTTCACCTCTGAATCGGCTGCTAAATTTAGTATAAATCCTCATTGGAGTATAAATCCTCATCGAATATGTCCCAAAATACTGGTTTAAATCACCATCAAAATAAATTGGCGAGTCAGTTCTTGAGGTGACACAACATATCTTCCAACGTATTCCTACTCAAAAATATGTACGGATCATCACTGGAAGACATTTTAGCGGAGTTAGCATAGACACACCCGACGCACAACAATGTATGGCATCAAATGACTTCGATGTCGAATGTACTGGGCATTTAAACACCCTCATTTTACCCAACCTTTATTCAATTGTTTGGTTACGCAACACGGAGACCAGACGGGACAAAGCTTTCACATACCTTAGTAGCTTCTACCACTGAACAATGGACTTAATTCATCTCATACTCTAAAGCATTAGTAATAATTGACACTTGTTGTTCCTTTTAAATATTGACAATGGGTGTAAAAGGGACGTAGTTTAAGTCGGAGAAACGACTCAAAAGGTGGACATTCTTTGATTCAAATTGGGCTCGGACGCTGCGCGTCCTCGCCCATTCGAATCAAAGAATGACCACTTTTTCGTCATTTCTCCTTAACATAATCTTAACAATGTTAGATTTAAATTCAACACGCAGGGCCCATCCACCGCGCAACTTCTAATTCCTCTTATTCTATAATCTTAACAATGTTAGATTTAAATTCAGCACACAGGGCGCGTCCGCTACGTAACTTATAACTATCTCTCATCCTCTGATCTTAACTACATTATATTAAAAACCAAAACGCAGGGCCCGTCCACTGCAAAACCTATTATCTTAAACATGTTATATTACAATTGAACACACAGGGCCCATCCACTGTTCTCTCTTATGCAGAGGCCCGTCCTCTGATCTTAACCACGCTAGTCTAGAGTAAAATTGTGCATTTTAGTACAACTCGACAGACAGAGGTCGGTCACGCCTTTCTGCATTATAAGCGCCACCAATAAGGGCCACGAACGTGTAACTGGGAGTAGCTGTCCTCTGACTGATGAACCTGATGTTAAACAGCAATGCGCATCACTTCCGCGCGTAAATGCGTTCAAATGACTGGACTCATAAGCCTGTCAGCACTAAGAAACGTGCCGCGAGGCTGCCATCCGCCCAAGTTACAGGCACACACTGCTCAAGGCGCTAAAACTCATTTGAGGGTCCACTCCCCGTTTTGTTTGAATTTCAAGGCCCCTTTTTTAGGTTGAGGCCCATCCTAAAACACGAATGCCGCCAACAAGAATGCAAGAGATCTGCACTATGGACAATCATGATTAAATCTGATACGCCGTGCTAATAGGGCGCGATCGACAAACTGATATTTTAAAAACCAATAACGCTACCAACATCTACGAGCCGTAACTCACTCTTTAGCCCCCAAACCGAAGAGGAGAATTTCAGATGGTACAAAACAAAACCCTCCGCGCTTAACATATTGCGAGGTGAAAAACCTTTTCCTGGGGAAGGATCTTAAGGGTGCAAAACAATTACAGTTGTTTAAACCCGTGCTGGTTAGAGTGTTGCTGGACTTGTTGACATACTCAGACTATTTGCTTGGAGTCCCGAGGTCTGACCGGAGATATGGAGCACTTTCCAAGGGGTTCGCCGACAATGCACCTGGATCCCTTTTCAATTAAGCCAAAAGAACCGTACTTGCAACTATTAAAACCACCCTCGCATGCAAACTCCCATTATTACTATTTCGCTCCACAGCGGGAGAAAAGCCTCTTCACTAATTGTTCATCTCTCTCTAGCCCGAGCTGTCTGTTGCCATGCAATGCCATTTTGTGTTTTTAGTTTGCCCCTCCGTTTTCTGCTTTGTATCTTTTTTTTCTGGTAATTCCTTTCATAAACCGTCGTTGTCACCCTTAGTTACCCATATTTATATACAGTATTACCCAGGTGAAAGCGATAAAACCCAAATAAGACCATTGTTACAATTTAAACATTTTTTACCACTGACCTTCAATTACTTTAGACCTTATAACATCTCACCTTTGACTCGATCACACATGCCACATTTGATTGAAATCTGGACTCCAAGTTTTCAAATGAAAAAAGGTTTTAAACTTATCCGGCCTATTTTAAAACGTTACCACAAATGGCCTTAGACCTCAGAAGTTGAACTTGAAAACCACTCTCGTACCGTGAGATAACGGTATATCATCTCCGACCGAAACGAGATTGGAAATGAAAAGCAAGTAACGACAGCCATAAATTATCGGGGTTATATTATATATAACCGCGGTGACCAAACAGCAGTGGCCAAACTCTCAATCGATCAAATAATCAAATTAGCCTTGGTCCTAAAAGAATGTAGTTTTTGTTGTCTTACCAAGGATAGCACATGAAGGTTTATTGTGAAAATAACTTGATTAGACTAGAAATACAAATTTGGTGCATGATTGGTGTCCCATTTTCATGTGAAACCCAGTACGAAATGGCCCACAATTTTAATTTTCCAATCATGCAATCTTTGTTATCATTAATTACATGGCCCACTTGAGTGTGAAATGATAATAGATTTGGATTTGCCAGTGAACCCAATTATTGTTTTATTTCTCAGAAATTACACACATATTCCATGTAAAGGGGATACCCAAAAAGTAGGTTTTGTTTACAACATGAAACATGTTGGACCAACCATGGAGGAATAAGAGCAGGTGGGCCAACGCACTGTGAATCTTGGTCAACTGACTAGTTAATAACATTATTGTCATTCTTCTTAAGCAGTAATAACTTGCTTTAACATAATATGAAGGGCAATTTTCATATGTGCATATGGTAGTATTTGGTTACATAATAATAAACAAACAAGGCATTTCAAAAGCACATGTCACAGAATTTGGTGTCCCTTTTACACGTAAACCTGTAAACTATTTTAGGGCACCATACTGTCAGGAAATTAGTCAGATGTTTCAATCCTTTGCTACTAGCTACTGCCGGCATATACAGATATTTAAGCACAAGTACTATAGTGTTGCGTTCCCGCATACAGCGAGCGGTCTTTATTTCTTTCCCAACCAACGCGCAGCGTTCTTGCAGCGATTATGTGTGCCCTCACACAGCCAACAATGAATCACGTGATACTTGTATATTGAAAATATTGCGCATGACGCTCGACAAATTAATAGCATTTTGTGGTATTTCAATTTAAGACTACTTTAAGACAAAGTGTACCGAGCAGTACATAAATGAGATGCAGTGAAATTGTTGATGGCATCTTAAAGAGAGATGCCATGCCTACGTTCTATTTTGGTTTCACATCCATGAAGGAGTTAGATCACGTGACCAAGGGCCATTGAAAATATAGTTTACCGCAAAATTTATTGATTTGACTATTAATGCGGATTTAAATTAACACAGCTTGTGGCTGTTTTTGATGCGTGTTTCTCAAAATGGTTCCAAATGGGGTCACATTTTTTGCCCGACATGATTTGTTTTTTGCAACGCTGATTAAAAGTGTTGTTGTGTAGATATTTCCAAATGTTACTGTCATTGACTGGCAATTTCCAGTGCTGACTATAAGGATTTTCCTGTGAGAATTTTGCAATAATATAATTTTCCAAGGGGAATTTCCACTGTTTACTGGGATTTTTTCTTGTAAAAGTTTGCAATGTTTATTGGGGATTTCTTCCAGGGACAATTCATGGAGAATACTGGTAATAATTTTTAAAAGGGGTTTTGATTTTTGCGTTCCTTATGCCCCAGTCACATTTCCTCCGAATATAGAAAAGATGTGTTTCCGATGCTCAAACGGGCAAAAATATTGGAAAATCGTAGGATGACCCACATATACTAGAGCTCGGCCGACATCGGAGGGTAAAAAAACACCTCGTTGGGGGCATCGGTAGAATTTAGCGCTGAGTTATATTCTTCCGATGAATTGGTAATCAAGAGTTCATCTGAATCCAATCCCAAACATATTGGCCTATGCCTGTCCGGTAATCCTTCATATATCGGCCGGCCGGCCATCGGTGATTTTTGGGTAGAATTATCTCTACAGGCCCCAATCGTTTGGCCACCGGCCCAGTACTGGCCAGTGTCTGGCCGAGTCCCGGACGGGCCTCATCCAGAGCCTGGCCGATATTTCCGATATCGTCCGATCCCTGGACGGGCATCGGAAGATGACTGACAGGTCGGCGTCCGGCGTGTTTTAAAGGCTCGAAGTTCGTATTTTACATTTCTGTGAGTTTCTTTGAATTTTTTGACAAGCTTTGTCCTGCGAAGAAGAATCCCAAGACGAAGGGAAGGAGGGCTTTCCCCAGGAAGAAGAAGCAGCAGAGGCAAAGGAAGAAGAAGCGGGGGTAGCGGCCGGTGCATCTGACTTTACAGTCGAAGACGTGGACAGTGTTTATGGGGACGACGAGGAGGAGGATCTTAGAAAAGAGAAGGATGCTGCAGCAGCAGCTCCCCGCTTACAGTCTGGTGCCTTGGGATGGACAATGTGCTGCTGGGCTTTGCAGAGACAATCGGTGTCTCTGGTGAGTAGTTGTCTGTTTTCTATTTTTGACATTATTATATAGGTGTGCTAGAGAAGTACTGTACAATTGAGGACATTGGAATGTTCAACTTCTACAAGTGTAAAAATAATAAATGCTGTTCAAACAAGTTTGGCACTGTATAGTGGTTCCACAAACATAGAATTTGTAAACATGTTAATCATGCAATTGTTGAATGTTGTTATTTGTCCAATTGTCTGTGTTCTTGATACTGGGTAAAATGTTGCACTTCTTCCTTCCTGTAACAGTGAACGTCATCAAGCGGCGCTTCACAAGCAACTGAACGGACCACATAAAGTTGTGGAACTAGAGTAAAATGTGACAAGAGTGTCTACAAACCCAGGAGACTTACCCCGCTGCAGAACTTTAAGCTGACCACCTATAAGTTTATGCAGACCCACTACAAGCCGCGGACAGCGTCACAGACCACGGGGATGGTAAGAATTTGCAAGGAGAAGTTGTTGAACATTTTTAATGTACACATTTCTTATCCATTCCATATCTTATCCTCTTATACTACTTCTTTTACTTACCAGTGCGGATTGTTTCTAATGACATGTTCGTCCTGTGTGCAGTTGCCTTCTGTTAAACATGTACAAATATGTTATCCAGCTTTTCCTTGTTCATGCTTCAGATTGGGAGAGACCGGTCAGATGACGAGAAGGAGACGGAGCGGGAGGCGTCGGAGGATGAGGAAGGGATCAGCGAGACACTACCAACATCCCACACGGAAGATGACGCACGGTCGCCCCCCCCCCCCCCCCCTCAAGCAGCGCCATGCCGTCAACCTCCAGCAGGCAGGCGCGCAAGAGGGGAGGTTGCAGATGTGCTGCAGAGCCTCCTCCAGGAATCTCGAGGTTTGAAGGATATTTCTCAAAAGGTAAAATTTCACACAATGTCAAGCAATATTGAAAAGTAATTGACAAAAAGGCAATTAATGTACAGAAATTCAACAAAGTAATGTTTGGTAACAGTAAGACATATTTGTGTTTGTACATTAGATATTTTCATAAATTTAAGTAACCCTCTACAATTTGTTCATTGTAAATCTTGTTTCTAATGACCAATTTGTTCTGTGTACAGGTAGAGACCATACAGTCATGCCTACAGTGTCTGAGAGGGACACGTGGGTAGAGTGGCTTCTGTCCGTGCACAAGGAGATCCCAAAGCACCTGGGGTGGGACTATCAACGGGAGACGTTCGAGGTGGCCATGCGCCACAGCCGTTCCACAGGGCCGGACTCATGCATTCACCCAGCAGCACCAGCAGCTAGCAGCCAGCGATGCAGCATCGGCACCCACACCAGCAGTTTGCGGCCACTGCGCACTTCCCGCCCCCCACTGTTCCAGTGCGACAGCCAGCACCCTCGCCCAGACTACAGCGGGTATTTAATTGTGATCTTTGTTTGGTACTTTGTATTTCACTCGTAATAGCCAACCAAAAGCAAAACAGTTTTCCTAGCAAGTATTGAATTTTAAGTTTTATTCTCTTGAATTTCTTCTTAAACTTTGTGTGCACATTGCAGTTTTAATAATTGACTCATATTAATTTAAATAACAAAATTGCACTATGTTCCAGGTGGCCTACATACAGGGGACCGGGACCCCCCCGAGTTTGTCGTCCTCTCTCGGTTGACCGTCTGCGAATATTATTTTTCCAAACCTAACTGGCAGATTTCATGAATTATTCAGTAGTTGCATTGATGACTGTACAGCACTTAGGTTCTGGGTCTCTTTTTTCCCTTAAATTAAAAATACTTAAAGATATCGATTTGAGTAGGAAAAACGAGGTTACCTACGACAGGATTCGAACCAGATATCTTTAATCCATAGCCAATCCCACTATCCACTACATTACGTATAGCAGCTCGACAACAGCTGTTCTTTAAAGTGATTTAATGTAACTATATAACTAAATAACAACCATGTTGTGATGTCACATTTTATTCTGATGAATAAACTTAACTTCTCAGCCAAACTACTGAATAATTCATGAAATCTGCCAGTTACGTTTGGCGAAAAAAATATTCGCGGCCCGTCTGGTGTCACCGGGCAAGGTTTCCAAGTCGGCCTTCACCCATGCCCACCCCTAGGACACCGTTGAGGTTGGGTGAAACCGTTGGGGATGGGTGACAGCCTAGCTAGAGACCCCACCTTTTCGCGTCAGGGAATCTGCCGAGGCAGTCTCCCAACAGCTACACGAGGCTGACCTGGCACTCACAGCAGCGCCGAGTATTCACAAAGTGACTGTTTGTATTTCTTGACAGTATTGAGTGTTTATGTTGAATAAAAGAGTGCAGTGGCTTTTAAAAAGTTGATTTTATTTTGCTGAAAAGTCGTTGACTTTTAATTTACTTTGCTTTCATTTACCAGTTTGGTCATATTTAAAGATTTGATTTGTATAATTCATTTGCTGGTGTAAGGGTTTGCTTGCTTGCTAATTATTTTGCTTATTAACCTGTTTACTTTTATTTGATTCGAAAAGTTTATCTGAGTTGAATTCTGTTACATTTCATAGAGTTTCACTTAATTCGTTTGTTTGAGGGAAATACTGATCTAATTGGATCATTTTGTTGATTTCACTTATTACTTTAAGCATATCCCTCCGTTTAACCTTGCCTAATGTTGTACATTTTGTAAATAATTTAATTCCTTACAATTAAATCGAACTATTTTCTTTAATTAAATATATATATTTTGTTACCGAATTTAAAACTGTTTCCCGTTTGCTTTATTTATTGGGTTCACGACAGACCTATCGGTGCAATTGGTTTGTTGGGGAAATTAGCTTTATAATTATTGTGTAATGGTTAATAAAATTATTCTGATAATAAACCTAAATATTTATTTAGGTTAACTTTACGTATGTACATGTATACAACTGTGCAAACAAGTAGTGGTAATGTGTTTTTTAAGAAACTTGATTGATCACTTTACTGGTGACACAAATTTGGTCAGTGTGACCATAGTATACAGTAACACAAAGTGTCCTATTACAAAGCAAGGTGTCATTGGGGTAATCCCAATTCATAAAAAAATTAAACACAAGAAATAGTTTATTTATCATTGCAACAATATACTTTTTTCATGTTGTATATGCACACATATTCCAAGTTCCCCTTGCATAGTAGGTTCTGTGTCACAGACAAAGTCCCCAAATTACAAAGTCCTAAACTTCTGTTTTCACCGACAAAGTCCCATAATCACATTTTCCAAACACACCACATGTACAAGTTTATGGCTGCGTCTTGCCACGGTACGCTGTCAGCCGGGCTGTTGAAGTACGCCCTCTGCTTCTTTCACTTCGCCGTCTGTCTTGTGCCACAACCTGCTGCCCGTCCAGCTCATGCATCACTCCAGGCTCCAAGCACAACCCTATATGCTGGTTGTCCTCCCCGTCCAAGTCTGCGTTCTGCAAGTTTGGTAGTGTTCCGTCATGATATTGTGCAGAGTGAGACAAACCTTCGACTATTCTGGTGCCCTTGATTGGGGATGTGCCAAGGGTGGTAAAGAGGCATCTAAAGCAGTTGGCCAGGGTGCCAAATGCGTTCTCATCGACCCTGTGAGCCCGCGATGTCGTGTAGTTGAAGATGCGCCCTTCTCGGCACATGTAGCAATGGAAGTAAGGCTTCATAAGGTATGGCCAAAGGGGAAAGGCGTCATTCCCCACAATGAAGTAAGACATATCCTGGTCATCATTGGGATTAGATCCGGGCGCGGGAAGCCAATGGTTGAAATTCCCTTGTCAGCCCACAGAAATGTATAGTCGTCGTCTACTCAAGCCAATAGCCCTATGGAAAAGAAGCCCTTGTAGTTGTAGTAAAGGCTTTCGCTCTTTTGAGGTTTGGTGATTGCCCTGAAACAGTGGGGGTAATTCCAGCGGTCACGAAATCTCTCTGCCACAGGGTGCCAGGTATCTGGAGTAGAGGATGTCTGGAACTGCTCATTTTTGAATTCCTTCACTATCGCATTGCACACTTGTGGCAAAAATAATGAGATGATGTTATTTGCCACTATGAAGGCGAATGCCAGCGAATGGTAGCTGCTCCCTGTTGCCAAGCAGCGCAGCGTAATGGCTAACTAAAACAAACATAAGAAAAAAGAGTAGTGAGAAGTAGTAACAATTTGACCAGTTCGCGCCGGGAATATTTTAACATCACCGATCCGAGGGGCGGGTTTATTTGAAAACTCGATCCGAAGCGGGTTCAGGCCGATAGTGCCGGGAAGCACACCCACGCATTTCCGGCCTTGCTCGCTGCTGAAAGACATTTCCGAACTTGAATTTGGCGTGTTTATGCGTCATCCGCTTTTGAATTTGGGGAAAACTTTGCGTTTATATGCGTAATCCAGCGCGAACTGGTTAACAAGAAAGTCAGTATATTATTGCATATAAATAATAAGGTACATTTGATGAATAATTCATTATTTAGTTACCGGTCATTATTGCTTTTAAGTTATTGAATACCTACTGGGTACTCTTTTCAATTCGGGGTCCCACACGCTGCAGCAGCTTGTGGAACATCTGGGGTTCCATCCTCAGGAAACTCTTGAAGTCCCCATGGTGTTCCCTCTCTAGCTCCACCATCAACGTCTCGTACTGGCCGTACATAGCCGTACTAGCCGTATATAGCCGTACTGGCCTCTCTAGCCACGAACTCTAGAATACCTGTCTAAACCAGGGCTCACGTACTTTATAAAAGGCGGCAAGGCAGCAAGGAGCATATGCTCCTGGCAATAAAATGTTTTCAAAGATCATGTACAAAACATGATAAAAAGAATGTCTAAAAGATTCTTAATATTCTTACACTGAATTACCTCTAGGCATCTGATCCTGAGCACTCCTACAGCTCCAGAAGCAAGAAACGTATTCACACCCAAAGTGTGCTGTAAAGCCCAAATCATCATTCGCTATCTTAGCAGGTACACACACATCCCTGTTACAAATGACATCTTCAAGTAATTTGGCGCTTAGCAGTTTAATTTTAAGGAGATGACACCTGACAAGGGGCTTTGTGAAATATTTTGAAGTCCATTCAGATTTCTGTCTTTATTTAAATTCCCCACTTTAGACCTATTACATAATTTATGTTGTTTTTACAAAAGATCAATAGATGCAAAACGATTTTAACCCTTTCCCCACCCTGTCAGCCTCCTTCCTCTAAAAATACGCCAATTTCGACACTTATATGTTGAAACCACTCTTCAAAATTAATGCAAGCGTGGAGAATGTTTGTTTTTTCAGATGGCAATTGTATTTACTAATATAACAACGAATTGTCTGTAAAATGCATACAATTCATTATACAGTTTTGTTCTTGACAACTGTATTCTGACCTAGCCCTTATTTCGTCATTTTCTTTACCTTTTGCAATGTCCGAGCAGCAATCGTTCATGCGATTGTATGCAGTGAAGATGAAGACATGGATATTTACATTGTAGAATACAATTCAATACTTCACATTTTACATTAAATTTAACTCAATTTAACTTAATTATTAGCAGCTCTATGAGACTGGGTCTAGTCCTCTTTAGTTCTCTTTAGTTCTCATCAGTATCCTGTTGGCCTAATGTCCGCTCTATAAGATATATGTCTATTGTTCTCTGTGTCCCCGTATTCTGTCCTCAATATCTGCGATCCTCTCGGTAAGTTTCGTCTGACCACTAAGCACTATACGCACAGCTTGTTCTAAATATAACAATCAATGCCGTACGCACAAACGCCTCGAATGGACTAGGCCATATGTCATCAAGTTGCAGGACGCACGAGGGGTCTGGGACGCACGAGGGGTCTTGGTCACCCATAGAATGCGTCAATGGCTTATTAATGTTCTCGCCTTCCCTTGACGAAACTGTTGACTGGAATCATGTACCCATTTATAGTTAGTTGACAGGCCAATAGATTGCAAATTTGGTAGACATTCCGAGGTGTTGATGTGATCTATGAGCGAGACATTATTACTTTCTTAGGGGATCTTGAAGGGGATAAGATTGACGTAGGGGAAGCGATGAATTCGGTACTTTAAAGCACGCTCTGTTCATCTTGAGAACTTCGTCAAGCCATTTCATGTTGGTGAAGTGCTAAAGTGGAAGATTTTGGTGGATGCTTTGGTGCTCAAGTCAACACATTCATCAGAGACACAGGATTTAGGAAATGAATCAGCTTTACAAGGCTGTACCGATAGGCCTATGACATTACTTCAAGAAAGCAAAAAGTCAGATTTTCCTTCCACATGTATGTAAAACTAAACTTAAAGCCCAGTTTTACCCATGTTACTGTATATCAAATGCTTTTTTGGTACTTACTTTGCGGTCAATTTCGTCCACCCTCACGATAGTATCATCGACCACCTCCTCCAACTCGCCCAGTCGCTGCCCTTGCTCCGACACCTCGTTCTTGACATTGTCGATCTCATGCAATCCTATCGGCCTGACCTTGGCTATTAGAATCCAAGGTATTCATATCCCAATGGACCCAATCCTACCGGCCTGACCTAAGCTGGATAGAATCCAAGGTATTCATATCCCCATCGCCCCAATCCTATCGACCTAACCTTAGCCCTTATAATCCAAGAAACTCATATCCCCATGCGGCCCAATCCTATCGGCCTGACCTAATAGCTAAGCTGAATAGAATACACGGTATTCGTATCCCCATTTACCCAATCCTACCGGCCTGACCTAAAGTCGAGCGTCACCCCGGATCAACATCTAGCTTCCGGGGTGATCCGGGGCCATCCGGAAAGGGAGAGGGGGCGGCGGAGAACCGTAGTGAAACCGTAGTGAAACCGTAGTGCGACCGTGATGATCCGTAGTGTATCCGGGATAAACCGTAGCGTAACCGTAGTGTAACCGTGTTTATCCAGGATGAAACGGGAGTTGGTTCACACACGGTTCCACTACGGTTCCACTACGGATGACCCCGGATACACTACGGATCACCACGGATTTACTACGGTGTCACCACGGATTCACTACGGTTTTTCCCGGGATAAACCGTAGTGTATCCGGGGTCATCCGGGGTGAACCGTGGCGCATCCGTAGTGAAACCGTGGCGGAACCGTAGTAAATCCGTGGCCATCCGGGGTCATGGGGGGAAAACAGGCTTGAACCGGGATGATCCGGGCCCATCCGTGGCGGAACCGTAGTCAAACCGTAGTAGAACCGTAGTAGGACCGGGGAACATGTCACTTTTTTTTCGATTGCCTTCCCCGGACCACCCCGGGTGACCCCGGATCGAACGTCCGTTTTATCCGGGGCCATTCGGGGCCATCAAGGGCGATCCGTAGCATATCCGGCTTCAGTGGGACTGGGGCTTAAAATCTTAGCACGAGATATAACAGATTGACAGCTTATCTAGTTGCATCGATTTACCCAGAGTCACATGCGGTTTGCGAGCTGGTCGAGGCACCCCGGCATGATCTTTGCAGCACGGCAGATCCTCGGAAAATGTCAGAAGCAGAAGCAAGACCTGTACATGGTATTTCAATTGTGAAGGACTGTGGAAAAATACTGCACAGATGGGGTTGTCCAGAAAAAAAACTATATCGGTTATACGCTCCTTTCATGACGCAATGGTGGGCAATGTTAAGGAAAATGGCGAATCTTCAGATCCATTCCCAGTAACAAATGGCACTGAACAATGATGTGTTCTCGCACCAACCATGTTCTCACTTTCAACCATGCTGATGGATGCATTTGACAAAAGCTGATCGTGGAGACTATATCCAGTTTCGTATGGATGGTAATGTGTTACCAATATACGCAGATTTCAGGTCCCGAATGAAAGTGTTAGAGATGTTAATCGGGGATCTACTTTTTGCTGATGACCCTGCCTTGCTTGCCTACACCTTGGAGGATAGTACATGTACAATACTGATCACCTTTCCACAGCATCCAAAAGGTTTGGCCTGACAATTATAGCATAACCAAAACAGAGGTATCAGCACCAGGACGTGATCACTATGATATAACTGTGACAGTCGACATGATGCTAAGCTGAAATCGGTGAAGAAGTTCTGCTACCTTGGCAATATGTTCTCAAGTAATGACGAAATACCACGACTAGAAAAGGCAAACTCTACATTTTGTCGTCTTCGCTTAAAGGTAGATTGCCCCAATTGCAGATATCGAACATTTTTACTACCGAATCATATCTTACTTATTTCAAAGTAAATAATGATTCTAGGCATCCAGCAAAATGATTGCGCTACATATATACACTGTAATTGTACGTGAAAAAAACGAACGCCAATCGTCTTGCTTATTTTTCGGCATCCATAATTGTAAAATCTGTCTACTAGAGGGGTTTTGGTATCATTAAACGTAACAATTCGTTAACTGCTGAAACACAATTTTTATATTGTGAAAATATGGTAAGTTAATTAATAAGTAAATGATTAAGACGGGTGTCAGTGCGTGAAAACGAAAACTGTTTTCGGAGACAACATCGAGTTATATTTATTTCGTAGACAAACGTGATACGTATACACGGCGTAATACAGCATTGCCCTGAGTACGTTGTATAGACAGTGCCAGTTCGTGAAATCTTGTTCACAGCGCGCCCCCGCAATTTCGTTTTCACGAACTGACACCGAGTGCAGTGTCACTTCGTGGAACCGAAAAACGACCGAATTGACAAATTTTTGCAAAACTTCTCAATACAAATTAGCAAATTAACATGATTTAAGAAAAAAAAAAATTCGCCACGTTATACTTCCTGGCACAAAATGATATATTCGGCAATACATTTTTTTCTCGAATTTCTTAAATTGTTTGCAGAGGGTGCCAGTTCGTGGTGTCGGTGACAAAATATACAACCCCAAAATCCTCCCATTTCTGACATTTGAAGCAATTGCCAATGGCGTATCCTACCTTTAAATAGAAACATCCAAGTATATATCGAAGGCTACCGTCATTCCCACACTAACCTACGGCTGTGAAACGTGGAACTACGTTATCGACGTCACATCAGACAGCTGGACCAATTATACACGAGGTGCCTGCGGTATATCTATAATTAAAAATGGCAGGACCGGAAAAACAATGTCAAGGTGCTTCAGAAATTAAAAATAAATAATAATAATAAACCATTCTTATATAGGGCATATCACCGTGAGGTCCCTATGCGCTGTCCTAAAATCAACATATTATACAAATTGAACAGATATGTTTTGACCCAGATTTTGAATAGTTCTGTTGTCTCTGTCTGTTTGACACAGGTTATTCCATAATTGAACAGCAGCTGATTGGAAGGAGCGGGATTCATATGAATTAGTTTTAGTAACTGGAGGGGTCAACAGAAAAGCGCAGATTTTTAACTGGTTGGTACTCCCGAACTAAACTTTGAAGACAATCCCTGGGATGAAAAACCTACTAATTAATCAGGGCACAACTACGCTGGGCTGGGCATATCTAAATAATACCTAAAGCCATCTTTTATGGCCGCAAATGCTAGAAAAACCACTCTTGTGCTCCGAGGAGAACCATGAAGACATGTAGCATCGACACTAAGTCTTGGGGAAAAAACCAGCTGCCGATAGATCACTATGGAGGTATACTTGCTATGAAGCTGCAATCAAGTTTGAGCAACAACGCCAAAATAACTTGTGCGACAGACGGCCAGGCAAAAAGCAAGTACACCAGACACCAGAGCCTGAAAAAAAAATACATAAACTGGGGGCCAATTTCATCAAACGTGTAAGCACCAAAATTTGCTTAGCATCAAAATTCTTCCTTGGAAAAAACAGGGTTACAAACCATAATTTCAGTTGATGTTTATTGTTTGTGACTGGTATTCAGCTCTTTTTCGCTTTGAATGAAAAAAACACATGGCCGATAACCTGTTTTTACTGAGCAAGACTTTTTGTGCTAAGCACAGTTTTGTGCTTACATGTTTTATGAAATTGGCCCCCGGGTCTGCCTCTCTCAGATAGGGCTTAGAGCACATCGGAAGACCCACCAGAGACAAGCGTCCAATGATGCCAGATTTGCAACCGCACACGCAAATATAATTCTGGACTGGCATATTGCATGTACGGACACGCAACAAGTAGCTGTTCATCTCAATCATCGGATGAATGCTCGTTCGTCGTCTAAAACTGACTTGGTAAGAAGTACAGCAGCTTTAGATAGTATAATGTATTTTTAGAAACTGTTCACTTCGAAATCCTCCGGTTATGTAAAAAGATATAACTTTTTATCCCAAAAATTTGAATATGAGAAGCGTTACTGCAGTGACGTTTCTCAGACTGTGTATTCCAATGCAGATTATTCTTCCTGCGTGGACATAACCGCTCAAGATCTTCGGCAATATCTCAAAATCGCTACCACCTTTTGAAATGAAATGTTTACAGGTTAGTTTTATGGTATATATCTATAACTGTATATAGATTGAAACAAACAGTGGGTTCCAATTACCAAACGTATACGATCCCTTTAAAACTCAGAGCATTAAATTATTACAATCTTAAATACGCATAACCCTCAATTCAGTTTTGTTCTTATGGAAAGAGGCAGTAGAATTCGCAAGGCTCGGAAATCCAGCGAAAACTCGTGGGATGATAGTAGGAGTTTGGCGGAGTATAAGGCGGGTGGACATCACTGGTTGTACACAATGGGTCTGATTTACCGAGCATGGTACGATTACTCAGGTTTTTGGTAAGATTATTAGAATCGGCGCCTGTGGCTAAACGGAAATATGCCCTATCCAATTACTTCTGAGAATTTAGTTTTTGCTGTTTTACCGGTTTCAACTTACACGCCCGGACAGCCAATCTGTCGAGGACGGGACAGCTAGAGTTGAAATGAGATGGAAGATGGATGGGAAGCTTTTGAAGGGAAGGGGTATGTTCGCAGGTGCGCCTGTCTGCGAAAACGGAATGTCAAAATAACTCGACACTCCAAGGATGAGCTAAGATGCAACCTGAAACGTACGAGTAACATCCACTCCGGACTTGGATTGCAGAGTCGCATAGATTCTGAGTGATTCTAAATGAGTTGTGGTTGACCTAAATAGAATTATGTTTCGGACTCGGGCATACAAGATGGATAGTCATTCTCCGATGACTTGATTCAGGAATCGATCTTCCGCTTGAGGTCTATCATAAGACAGTGTTTGAAATGTCAGACTTTATTTCTAATCTTCGGAATAATGGTTCGGTGTTACTTTGCAACGCGCCTCATGCGGATAGCGTATACCTCTTTAAGACTTCAACTCAATTGAAATTATCTTGTAAAAAAAACAACTAATTTCACAGGTAAATAAGAACACTTCAGTCTTTAACTACGTCAGCAAAAGTAGCGGGCACAACCCGTGACGTCAGCCGACATGATGACGTAAGTGGTCTGCAAATGATACTATAAGCAGGCACTCTATATAATGCTTTACCTACACTTCAAATTGATATAGTTATTAAATATTTAACATTATAGCTCCATGGTCTTATTGGGGTTGATACCTAATTTCCAAAAAATCTTGTTTAGATGATGCAAATGCCCATAAGTTCACAAGGCGATCTCATATCATATATCATTTTATACAACGTCTAAACAAATACCCGCCACTGATTAGTAGATAGTTGATCACGTGCTTTGAATTATTTGTCCCAATGCATGGCGCGGCCACACCGCAACAAATTGTTATGGTTCTATTCAATGGTGAATAAAACCTCTCTAGCACGACCACAACACTGGTCGCGTTCTGACCAATCAGATGACAAGGATTTATTCAGGCATTGTATAAAACAAATAATTAATGTTTCGCGTCGGCCGTGCGATGGAAAGAATAATTTCATTCGGTGACAGATGGAATGTTCTATTCCACATCGCATGGGACCTTTCATCTGTCACCTCATGAAATAATTTGTAGCATTGTAAATTGAGAAAATATTTGCACCATTTTTTTGCAACCTCTGGTGATGGCTCATATTCCGCATTGTGTATTGTGTACACGCAAGCTGCTGTAACTAATCTTCCAAGAACAGCATAAACAACATTAAAAAACATTGCCTTTCCCATTGTGATTGACAGAGGGCGCTATTGGAAATGTTACTCTCTTATTTTACAAGCCAACGCCTTTAAATTACGAGAGCGCTTTTAATTTGAGACATTTTGAATTTGTTTGCGTGTTTGATGGAGAGGAATTTGAGTGTACTCTTGAAGGTAGGATGCACCATTTGCAGATATGGGGAAAAAATTACTACCAAATTATTAAGAAATATGTTACTTATTTGAAATATTAATTGTAGTAAATATTGATTGCAGGCATCCAGCAAAATTATTGCGCTAGATATCCTGTAATTGTTCCGAAAATTGAATTTGATATACACAAAATCCCGATCGCCCTCTGGCGATCGCAATTTTTTTTTTAGAATCACTGCCCGACGCATCCATAATTGTAAAACTTGGGACAGGTAAAATCCCACCCCCAAATCCACCCATTCATGATAATGTAGTTAATTGCCAATGGTGTATCCTACCTTTAATGCAGCACGCAAAATACATTAACGCGTCATGACGTGACGTCTTGACTTTGAGCAAGGTTCTGTCGTTATTTCAAGCAGGTCCTTTCCCTGTAACTTTAAACGATCATATACTGGCTTTTATCTGTTATGTATTTTGATCCATCAACAAATATAAATAAACGTTTTGAAGAATGCAGTCAAATATGTTCCACAGTCTTGCAGGTGACGGTGCAAACGCCACGTTGTGGCTAGCATACACTGCGCTGAATAGAGCATCTACAATATCGTAACGGTGTTTGAATATCTAGATTGTTTTCGAAAATCAACAAGTAATGAAGTAACTAGGCCTAAAAATTGTGACATTTGCAGATCGGACTTTCACAAAATGTCAGCAAAACAAGCTGACGAATACACATTACATACAGTTACAGAGGTTAAATTCGAGGCTTTTAACAAATTGGCGATCAATGTTATCACACTTGATACAAAAAACCTAAATGCTTACCTTACGATCCAAAGCCTGCATGGTTGATTAGGTTGGCTTAACAGAAGAGCCCCATGTCGATTTGTCTTGGCGTCTGCCTGCCTGTGCCGTAGATCATAATCGTAGTTGCTTTGGAGTCGATAACCACGTTACCATCCGTCAAAAACGGCGTTAAAAATGACGACGTTGCTCTAGTAAAGTAGCAAAAGCAGCCGGTTTCATTGGTCGTTCTGGCTGATTGTGAATATTCATGACTTTCTTGGTTTTCACTTGAGAATATTTGGTGCATAGGCACGTATTTGTTTTTCTGTATCTTGTCGTTCGTCCTCTACCTTTAACGTATCTTTTACTGTCCAGTATATTCTGTTTAGTGGCTTGACAGGTTGACAGGTGTAATTATTGATCAATGGCTGTCAAATTGTGTTTGATGTTTGATATTTTCTTTTTGATTGTTATTGAAACATTAAAATAAATGCTCTCTTCCTTACCGGATGTGATACTCGGTATGTCATCGGATATTTACCTGCGGTCGGCATAAATGAAGAGACACCGACGCTCTATAATAAGATGGCCAGGCAGAAAATACCACGGGTCACGGACCTAGTCGAGTGGCTCCTAGGACGACCTTGATATATTTGAGAGCATTTGGATAATTTATTAGGGAAAAAATACAAGGAAGACTATTGGGCGAGGGCAAAATATAGACGTTCAGTCGTCGGTCATTACGATACTCGACATATTGTGGCTAGTGAACGATAAATCATACATGTATACATCAATAAAGTTACACACGAGCAGGTATCACCGTTCCCTAACAGGAAAATGCCGTCGCCTAAGCAGATTCACTGTTGGATTCATTTCGACGTTGAATTTATTACGCAACTTGAAAACCCAATTTGCAACATTCTTCCTTCATCGTCTTTAATATCCTGTCTGCATAGACCATAATTATTTGGTACATACAGTATCTAATAATGCCCCAAATAGCTCGTACTGTTAACCACACGTCATTGTATATTAGATGCCTTTATTTAATTACACCAAAAAAGAGGAACGCTATTGTTATCCGTTGGTGGTCGACTTTGTTTATATTTGTATACGAGTACGAGTTATCCCCATGAGGCAAATCTAATTATATTACCGAATGCTTCGAATTCTGCCATTACTCCACACTCCTGATATACCCTTAGTTTATTTCAAATTGTAATGTTTATGCATGCATTCGCCACATTTGGAGTATTTCATGTGTTAATTGGCAGTGTCCGTTTGTGGTGATACATCATTGGATATCCATGCATTATATATAAACGTCAGGTAATAATTGTATTGGCTTAAGTCAGTGACTGCCAAAGACTTTATATTGTTACAGCTTGTCTGCATTGCATCTGTTCTTCCTTCCAGTCTCGGTTGCTTGTTTAAACAATGATTCGGGCTGTTTGTTTGTAGGTTGGCTGACTCAACGAATGCAACGAGACCAAACCCTTTAGAGTGCCGGCTGTAGTTATACCACACTGCTCTTCTTACTGAACTTCTTTCTTTCCACAGAGAAGAGCAAAGACTCATTTAGTGACAGAAAGTTTAATCTATAGTTTTAATGTATATCCTACCTACAACAACAACATAATATACAAATATTGAGTGGCTTAGAGTGAAATGGAGGGAATAATCGCAATGTAAAATCTGGACTTTACCATTTCACGAGGAGAAGCCGAGTGAAATGGAAAAGTCCAAACTGTACCGAGCGATAATATTCCTCCCATTTCACAATTTACAGCCTCTCAATAAATTATTTGATTTATAACTTACATAGGCCTACCATAGACATGGAGAAGAAAAAAAAGAACTCCATGTCTATGGGCCTACAGATCCGCGAACGTTGGCTCATCGGTTGACGTACGGGTGGCCGCCATGATTGCGTGTGGTTGTCAAGCAGCACAAATTGGGTCACAACCTACTCCGTACGTTTGGAAGTGAGTGTCAGAGGCAACTAGGATGATCCTAACTGTTGAACAGTACAAGTACATCACATTCACCACGGGCGAATTAGACTTTTTTTAGCCCTGCGTGAATGGGAGCAATGATAATGTCACGTGATGTGAGTTCCACGAACATCAAATTTAACTGAAAAATCTATTTTTTCTCAGCTATTTTCCAACTTTTTCAAATTCACAACTCTTACATTTAGTTTACCAAACCAATTCACTTATTTATCATTCAACTTAATCGTTCGGTCACCGTCTTTTTTAAACACCGGGTCCAAAATATTCGTTATAATTCGTCTAAGGTTTTGCCAGAAGGCAGTATTCATAGATCAAATTAGTCTCATATCAATCAATGTATAATAGTCCGATGTGTACTTGAGTCAAGCTGGGGTAGAGGTGGGGAATTGATGATTGAGATACCGCCGGTCCCATCATTCTAAACGTCCCCGATTGCTCATTAGTGTACAAAACAAAGTACAAACAAAAGATGACAAAGGGGTTTCGGGTTTAGGGTCCCGATTGGGGGTAAATACACACTGTGTGGGTGGAATGGCGGGTTGGGGTGTAATGTTCACATCAGACATTCTAAACAGAGATCTTTATGTTCGAATACAATCATGTACATCCACAAAAGATCCTTCCTTATTTCCTTCAATTCAACTTATTTATCTCCCTAAAATCTGTTATTGTAGCATATTTCTTTGTATTTCCGAAAAGGTCAAAGCTCTTTCTTTTCACTTGGAATTCCCCTGCTCCTCTAAAGTTTCACCTGATGACATCACCAAGGGTTTTGCTTCAATCCACACCAGTATACAATTGCTCCCTGTGACCAGGGTTCACCATTGTGTGGATGTTCCCCTGAGAGACATACTTGCCAAACCACCTTCCAAATTGAGGCGCCCGGATTTAGATTGAGATTTAGAACCCTTCATCTTTCCAGTCCTGTAGATATACATGTACTATATGAAGACGAACCACTGCATCAGGATATTTTTGTATTGGATGCATTTCATCCAGTTTCTGATGGAGAACTTATGACTATAATTACCGACTCGCCTTCAAAATCATGTTCACTGTACCCCATAGGCCTACCAACGTGGATATTTGGGGAAAAACATTTAAGGTTACTGTTGCCATCCATTGTAACCATTGTCAATGAATACCTTATTCGGACAGGTCTATTTCCAAGGCAGTCGTAATTACTCCACTAGTGAAAAGGTCATCTTTGAATCTTGAGGAATTGAAGAAAAATAGACCCATTTCTAATATTAAGTTTACTGCAAAGATACTGGAGGAGGTCGTAGCGTCACGTCTGTTTGACCATCTAAATGATCACCAGTTGCTAGAGTCATATTAGTCTGCGTATAGGAAAGGCCGTGGTACAGAGACGGCCCTTATTCGCGTCTCTAATGACATTCTGCATGCATTTGACAAAAAGTAGACCGTTCTCCTTGTATTATATACTGAAACGCAAAAGAAACTTACCACTTGTTTAAAATGTCATGAAATTGTAACAGTTCAAAATAAAACAAACCCACAATTGCTAATTGAAACATTAGCATTTTATTGATGACATGTCAAGTTGTTGACCAAGATACATGTACACCATCTCATTAGTTTGTTCTACAGTAAAGAACTGAATAGGGTGCAATGTCAGTTCCCCTTCAATAACGTGTGTGGCCACCATTGATTTGGATACAGGCAGTGCATCGTCGGCGCATACTGCCTACCAGTTTTTTGATGGATTGCTGCTGGATTCTGTCCTACTCAGTTCTTACTGTCTGAAGCAGCTCTGCCCGTGTCCTGGCCCTGCATACTACGCGTTTCCCAAGCTCATCCCACAGGTGCTCTATGGGATTCAGGTCGGGGCGCGAGCGAAGGCCACTGCATGGTGTGGATGAAATGAAGTGGTAAAGCGAGCAGCATGGGGACGAGCGTTGTCATGCTGAAAGGTTCTCAGTTCTGGGTGGTCTGGGAGGAATGGCAACAGATGAGGTCGCACCGCTGATGCCGCTGGCACCATCTCTGTCGGTTGCGGCAATGGACATCAGCCGTCAACACGGCGCCTCTGTATGGTCTTCTGGCAATAAGACCATAGTCATGCAGTCGTCTTCGTGCAGTATCACTGGAGATCCGTGGATTTGCACGCCCCGGAATTTCTGCTGCAGTCCGGGATGCTGGAAGGAATCGATCCCGCAGGTGACTTAGGACCGTCTGCCTGTCCTGCCTTGCAGTGTTGACTCTTGGCCTCCATAATCGAGGTCTATCATCTGCAGAGTTTTGGAGGGTTTCGCTGTTCACCAGGGCCGATATCGTTTGGTGTGAACAGCCAAGACGACGTCCCACCTCACGGTAGCTCAGTCCGCCTTGCAGCATGCCAAGGGCACGCTGTTGTTGATCTCCCGACAATCGTGGCATGTTGCTTGAAATGCCCATTTTGCATTGGCCTCTTTAAAGCCAACATCAAGACATTCCGTGTAGCTCATTGTAGTCATCTTATACCCATTGGCTAATTACTGACTGTCAAAACTTAAACAGCTGTGCCATGAAGAGACCATTGAAGGTTCAAGTGACCATCAGACACCGTTTGGTCTGACAGTAAGGACATTATTGTCCACAAATAAGTTAACACATTACTACACGCAATGTTATTATTGCTATTTAAGGGTTTAACAGGCTCGTGGTAAGTTTCTTTTGCGTTTCAGTATAGTAGACCTCTTGTCCGCATTTGATACTGTCGACCACGTCTGAGTTTCATGCTCCTTCGCTACGCTCATACGCATGAAAAATGATTTTATTATTATTGGACTCCATAATAATGACACTGAAATAATCACAATGACACAATCACATCATGTCATGAGAAAGATATTTTGCTACAAACAAATCCAAACAAAGGCATTTTGTTCATTCATCATTGGCGGCGCTGTTTCACTCTCGGGGGACATGCGACGTTAATTTCTTATAGCGATGACCTATGTCCCCCACAATGTCCGTGCGCGCGCGCTCAACCGTAAGTGTATATGGATTTATCTAGGGTCGTCGCAGATTTGACCTTTAAAAAAATATATAGGTAGAGTAACAAGCAATTTTCAAAATTGTCTAAATATCTTTCTCATCATGGCATACAATGATTGTGTGACAAATTTCATGCTTTTATCATCAAGTGAACAATTTTATCATAATGTGTACCAATCTTCCCATTATCTAGATCATTGGGCCAGTGAAAATTCCAACTATTTATTGACTCTCATGGAAGTATACAGCTCAATGCTGCCATTCCGGCACAAAGTAGCTACAGTCAACCACAATAACTATCTCTGCCCTCACAGGTACCCATTTACTCCTGGGTGGAGAGAACAATAAGTGACCATGTACCTTGTTCAAAGGCATACGCACCATAATCCCGTCCGCCGGACTTAAACCCACAACTTGCAGAATTACCCGAAGACCACCAATTTATCAATACTCAAGACCAGGAGGCCATGGCACTCGTTACTTTAAAAAGGTGTCTAAAAATGTTTCATGAGGTAAATATGAGTAAATGTTACTCTGCAGCTCACGCCGTTGATGAGGCTGTGACTGATGACAAAGAGAAAAGATCTGCTACCGGGAGTTTAACCCCCTGCATCAGAGTGGAATGGTCCAAAGCGTACTAACGTCTCTCTTGTTGCAACCAATACAGCATCTCGGTACAGTCCACTTTCATCTTGTCGAGGTATGGACGACCCTGAGAGACAAAAAAGGAAAACATAAATGACAAATTTATCAACTTCAAAATGCTATTATTATAAAGGGAATAAAAATGTGGTTGGCTGGTTATAAACAAGTATGTTCAAAACCAACTCATGGGCGAAGTATCAACAATGTTCAGGCCCATGAGCCGGTTTTAAACATTATGGTCGAGTTGTCTCAACGGTCGAGTTGTCTCAACGGCCGACTTGTCCCGAGTCGAGTTGTCTTAACGGTCGACTTGTCTGACTCCCAAAATTCTATCCTATACCTTTAACGGTAGTTTACTGTTTTGCAAACATAAAAAACACACCAAAAAAAGAATTGAATTATTATGTAATACCTTCCGTGACGGTACGGTGAACAACATTTCAAAGCGTCTGGTGTGCTGTGGTTTTCAAAAAAAGTGGAATTTTGTATCAATTTTCAACGATTGCTGGCGACAATCGTTAATTGGAAATATCTTATTGTTTCCAAACACTGCCCCAATTTATTAAATTGAGTTAGTCCACGTTTTATTTGTAATACTGTTACACATCCGTTAATGGGTGCCAGCCAACTAGTCTGGTTTACTAACCTAATAATTACCTGGCCTCTATAAATACTTGCTCTGTTTCGTTTGAAGAAAGTCAAGGAACCAGTCTACAAAAAACAGCATGAATGTTCTTGGTTTTTCTCAGCATCTATGAACACAACAATATGAATCCCCTAAACCCATCAATTTTCGAAAATTGTACACAAAAGTAATTGGACGGTATTTTACCATTCATGTCAAATCAACGGCTATCCAATTATTAGACCGAGGCAGATGGCCTATTAATTATGTATTATGTGATTATGGAGTGCGTCCCCTTCCTGGGGTCCGCTCGTCCAACGTCTCATCAGAGGTCCAACGCCTCCCAAGTGCGACAAAATCTAATCTCCCAACCAAATAAAAGCCCATAAGTCCAACAACCTATAGATCCGACGCCCCATAGGTCCGATGCCTCATAAGTCCGACAATTAAATTTCCCTTTTTTCGGTTCATAAGTCCGACAATTAAATTTACTTTTATTTCGGTTCATAAGTCCGACGCCTTGTTAACTTACCGTTATCAAGTGGACTTAGAGTACACATAAATTTTGCTGGATGCCAAGAATCATGATTTACTTTAAAAAAGGTAAGATATTTCTCAATAATTCGGTAGTAAAATGTTTCGATATCTCTAATGATGTATCCTACCCTTGCTTGGTAAAGTCAATAACCTAAACAAAATCAAGGGTTTCTATTGTTTAAATAAGATACTTCACACGGTACAAAACACACGCATTAACACATACGGCTAAAACTCGACGAGCAATAAAACTATACGAACAGTGCATCAAGCCAGGCAGTATCAAGATTAAGATATTAGTATTTAGCGTTGGGGTTGTTAAACAACTACATGTTATTCACTAATGGGATTATTGGTGGATGGGCTACACAATAATTGACAGCCCCTACCCGCTTCCTGAAAAGACACTACTTACAAGTTCCCGTCATGTATTGTTCAGACTGAAGGCGTTTTGTGTTACTGAAGACCAGGGATATTAACACGTGGTCACAGACTGCCCGTGTCTTTTCATTGTGGTTGCGGGGTCATAAGATCCGGTGTGAATGAGGCTTTGAATTTCTCTTTGTTGAGGCCGTTTGGCGAAAAACCGCAGTTACAGTGTTGCAGTAGCGTAATGGCGTAATCAGTGTAATCTGTGTATACATGTTGATGTACATGAAATGTACTCGAAACTCTCAGACGTGTTCAAACTTTAGGAACTCTAGCTATACCGATATAGGCCCCCTTAAAGTTTGCTTGTCCATCATGAACTAGACTCAAGTTCCACGAGGCTATTTTAACAATAACTGATTGATTAAACCCAAAATCCAATAGAATTATGTTTGCTGTAAATGTACATTATGTACTTCCATTATCAAAATTCAATGTGAGCGGCTAGAAACCGCAGAGGGCAGACGCTATAGAGTGCCCCACTGTATAAAAATGCCCCATAGACACCAGTGCAAGATAAATACCCAAACTTCAAGATTTATTTTTTAATACAAGTATACTCGACTCAAAACTCTCAGACGTGTTTAAACCATACAGAAAAATGATGGTGGCTTGACCCTTGACTTTAAAGGTAGTATACACCATTGGTAATTGCTTGAATTATCATGAATGAGTAGATGGGGGGGGGGGGGGGGGGGTTGTATTTTATAGTAAATATCGTTAAACTGACCTGTCCGATGTTTTACAATAATGGATGTCAAGAAAAGCACGAAAAAAAACCGTTTGTTTTCAACCGGCGTCGAGCAGTTATTCTTATGTTATTTGTGTTTTTTCGCGATTGCCTACCTTTAACGCCCATGGTTGCCCTCTTTATCCTGGCAAATTTGCCTACCACTGACCTAAACAAAGTTGGAGAAACCAATTCTGTGTATTGATGCCCCCCCCCACCCCCCCCCCCCCCCCCCCCCCCCCCCCCCCCCCCCCCCCCCCAACCAGTTTGCTAATTAGGGTTTCACAATTTGTTTTATGTTCGATCGTCCATTTCTTACTTTTCCGTTGTCGACTTCTAAGCAATAGAGTATTCCACATGGCAGTGCAATGTGGTTTTCTTAATTTGTATGCTGACGTCATACTTTTAACACCAAAGCTTGTCTATATGCAGTCAAACTAAATTATGTTATTCGAAAAGAGATTTTAAAGGTAGGATACACCGTTTGCAGATATCGAACAATTTTACTACCGAATTAAAAAAAAAAATTGTATCTTACTTATTTGAAAGTAAATAATGATTTTAGGCATCCAGCAAAATGATTGCGCTAAATACCCTGTAATTGAATTTTATAAAACAAACAAATCTGGCCAGACGGCGAACATAAAAAAACAAGAACAATAAAAACAACTGTCCGACGCCGGTTGAAAACGAACGCCGTTGGGGGGGGGGGGGGGGGGGGGGGGGTATTTTTGGCGTCCATCAATGTAAACTTCGGACAGGTCAGTTCAACGATATTTACTATAGACATATGTATTTAAATGTGCCCGTCAATATGCGCACGCATCATGTTTTACATCAATGTGGTTAAGAGTGGCATCAGAGGTCACATAATTCAAAGGCGATCTGACCTGCGACGTCCCTCTCAAATTTTATGTAAAACACGATGGGTGCGCATCAATGCCGGGCACATTTTGAATACAGATGTAAACACGTGACGTCAGAGGGCACATCGTCTATAAAACACAACCCCCCCCCCCCCCCCCCCCCCCCCCAAATCCACCCTTTCCTAATAATTCAAGCAATTACCAATGGTGTATACAGACCTTTAAGGGGGAACATTGCTTTCAAATCTCATGAAATGTTGTTATTTGGAAATGTTCTTTATCCGTCATAAGAGTTGCTCTTGCAACAAAACACTTAGGCCCCTATATGACACGTGACCCGCGAAACATAGCCGCATTAAAAAAGGCCGTTCAAATACATTTTAATGTGCAACATGCGCAGCGCAACATGCGCTGTAACCGTCGCTTGGCTGGCGCCGCAGCCAGCGACCTAAGGCTCGGGGCAGACTTCACTGCAGGCATTCTCGGATGCTTTTTGCAAAACTAACATGTATTTCTATGACATAAAACATCCGTGGGCCCGGTTTCGAATTGGGCAGACGTGTGTGCGTCACTGACCTCAACACCTGGACGGATCATTGTTCATATGCTGCTGTGCTAACACTTGAAGTCGGCGCGAACTGGAAGTGCAACATGGCGTCACTGCTGTGAGCCAATGAAATGTCCAGTTGTAGAGGTCAGTGGATTTACCAACCAACTGAACTCTACACCTGGACATTTCATTGGCTCACAGCAGTGACGCCATGTTGCACTTCTCTGCATGCCGACTTCAAAATGAAACAATGGATGATCTGTCCATGTATAGAGGTCAGTGGTGTGCGTACATGGGTGGGTGTCAGGTCCTATTCAAAACTACATGGTGATTTCGTGATTTGCACGGCGCCCGACTAAATACCAACTATGGGCAAATTTAGCCCTCGGTATATTAAAGCATTTATGGATTTAAAATAAAATTTCATAGGGTTATGCCGTAGGCCATGTAGATTAAGCATATCTAGTGTCAATCTTAATACATGTACTCTTCAATGAAGACTGTTAGGCCCATTTGTGTGTTAAGCGCGTTGCCCGGTATGCGCAGACAATGTAAAAAGTGCGCGGTGCGTCATTTTGCGTCAAGTGACGTTACGCGTCATTTTGCCCATACTTTCCAAATCATGGTTTTGTGCACACGACTGGTGGTCTATGGGTTTATATGTCTGTGGTGTGCACCATTAATTCTCTGTAAATTCCTACGCGCGAGATTAACAATTTGTGATCCCACGGATAGGTTTGACATAGAGGCACATGCGGCCTATAAATAGAGGATTGTAGAAATATTTCAAGCATTAATTTTGTGACTTTGGCAGTTTTCATCTGCGCTGTTGACATTAAAAGACCAACTTGTGGGACTATTTGGCATAGAGGCGGGATGTTACGTTTTTGACCTGTGCCCGATTTGGGCCGAGTATCCGAAGTACAACCAAACGCCATTGTTTTCGGCGAACTGTGGTGTCTGCATGTACTAGACGAGCTGCATGCATGTATCGGATGTCGGTCAGTTCAACACCTAGCCTACGGAAGCCCGTTAGGGCCAGGTACCTCTTTCTCTTTCACAGAGGTTCGTTTCTCTTTCACAGAGGTTCGTTTCTCTTTCGCGGTGGTGAGTTTCTCTTTCAGAACGTGCGTCTCTCTCTTTCAAGGGGCAAGTCCATTTTTCACAGGGGTGCATTTATCATGTATTGCGATTAAGTCGCGGCCGCGAGTTAGTATGTCGCGGCCGCGACTTATTATGTCGCGGCCGCGACTTAATTATGTCGCGGCCGCGACTTACTAACTCGCGGCCGCGACTTAATTATGTCGCGGCCGCGACTTAATTATGTCGCGGCCGCGACTTAATTATGTCGCGGCCGCGACTTACTAACTCGCGGCCGCGACATAATTAAGTCGCGGCCGCGACATAATAAGTCGCGGCCGCGACATAATTAAGTCGCGGCCGCGAGTTAGTAAGTCGCGGCCGCGAGTTAGTAAGTCGCGGCCGCGACATAATTAAGTCGCGGCCGCGACATAATTAAGTCGCGGCCGCGACATAATTAAGTCGCGGCCGCGAGTTAGTAAGTCGCGGCCGCGACATAATTAAGTCGCGGCCGCGACATAATTAAGTCGCGGCCGCGACATAATTAAGTCGCGGCCGCGAGTTAGTAAGTCGCGGCCGCGACATAATTAAGTCGCGGCCGCGACATAATAAGTCGCGGCCGCGACATAATAAGTCGCGGCCGCGACATACTAACTCGCGGCCGCGACTTAATCGCAATACATGATAAATGCACCCCTGTGAAAAATGGACTTGCCCCTTGAAAGAGAGAGACGCACGTTCTGAAAGAGAAACTCACCACCGCGAAAGAGAAACGAACCTCTGTGAAAGAGAAACGAACCTCTGTGAAAGAGAAAGAGGTACCTGGCCCTAACGGGCTTCCGTACTAGCCAACTCTACACCAACCAACTCGACAACTCGGCATATGCCGGGTGTACCGTTTGGTACCAGCGGGCAAGAGTCGGCAGGCAGGAGCCGGCGGGCTTATATAAATAAGTTCAGATCAATTTAACATTTAATTAAATACTTAAATTGTCAATTTTTAATATAATAGCATGGGACTAGACTTTTCAACAAATGCCGACTTAGGAAAATTATTGGGGGTGTGACACCACCCCTCCCCCCTTACACCCCCTGGGTAGAGGACTTACAATTTGAGGTCAAATGTAATTTAGTGGTCAAATGAGGTTGATTTTGTTAAGTGCTGTCGTATGAAAAGTCAGATACAATCCATCCAATCCAATCTGCATTTGTAAAGCGCCAAAAGTTATAATCAATATCCACCGAACTTCGTGACACTAATCTTTGGGTAGAACCTGAGACATTTGAGGCTCTAGTGTTTTGTGCTGTCATATAAAAAGTCAGACATTAATCTCGACCAAACTGGGTGACAATAATCTTTGCTAAAACTTCAGATCACCTGAGACATTTAAGGTCAAAGGTTATCTAGGGGTCAAATTAGGTTATAGTTGATTTTGTTTGTCTCGTGCTGTTATATGAAACGTCAAACTTCAATCTCGACTAAATTAAAAGCCGAATCCTGAAACCAAATCATTTAAAAACTTGCTCTCTTCAAACGGCCTTCAGCAACATGTTACTGAGCCCCCCTATCGTAGTGGCCACACCCTTTACCAAATTATAACTCGCAATCTTGAACAGGTAGTGAGTGATGTCCATGTACGCCCCAGGCTTCTCGGATCACTTTAGCTATTTGCGGGAATTTAATGCTGGAAAAACCACCTCTCCCTCGGAAATCAATCATCACTCGTAGACTTAGAGACATTAGAGAGGTTTCGCCTGCAAACGGATACGGTTAGCTTAACGGATACGTCATCAATTTTCGCTGACTTATGACGTCACAGTTACTCGCTATCTGCTAACCGTGTACAAGGCACGGATATCTCACTCGCTACACGTAAGTATAAAACGCGTACGGATAGCTAAACGTACGCGTACGCGTATACGTTTGTATGCGAAACCTCTCTATTGACAAATACGTTTTGCCGCGATTTTCACTGTTCGCTATCGGAAATAGATACTACTGGTGACGATCTTGATCCTTGTGTGACCAGTCGCCTTTCTCGACAGGCCTATTTTCTCATATGTATAGAGTTTCCACTAGACATAGCTATAAATATAGCTCACTCTATAATTTAGGAAATACCGCCCTCTATAGCTCAGGAAACTTTGTTTGTAATTGCGCCCTCGCGTGCTGCATTCAACAATAAGCCCATTGTGGCATACTTTACATTCTGTTGCTTTGTTAATTGTTTGCTTAGTTTTCTTGTTGGCGCAAGGCAGTGTTTGGGGCGTTGGTCTTTTGACTTTTGTTCAAGCCACACCTCAAAATAATACTGATACATTCGTACACGGGTTGTGTGGCACGAGCTTGGTCGGCCAAGGCGGTGAGATACTGGTTTTTCAAATATCTTATTCTAAATGATTTTTGTTAAAGTCCTGTAAATACTTGTGATGATATTGACTGGTTATTATAGAATAAGAAATTAATGAACTGCCCATTTTGTTTTCTTTAATTTCAGACTTGATTACAGACTACATCTGATTGGCTGTCGTTTTTTCGGCGCATTTGCCGTTCATTCGGCGCTTTTTGGTTCTTTTGGAAATTTTAGTTTTTGTAATAAAATAACTGTAAATAAAACTTTCAGTTTCACACCTTCATTTACTATTCGAGTAGCCTCAACCACATTCATGGATTCGCCCCCTCTAGATTCCACCTCATTTGGCTACATTTGTATGCTCCACTAAGAATCAACTATCTGCGGGAGTTGCTTGATAGGCACGCCCCTGCTAGAACACGCAATGTTACCATTGGAGAGAACACCAAGACTTAGTGGTACAACAGCCTGGTTCGAGATGCTAAACACCAACGAAGGCGTCCGGGGCGCCAGTGGCGCAGGTCGAAGCTCGCGAGTAACCGTGCATCATATCTGTCGACGGCAACGCATCCCATAGTGAAGTGAATGATTACTGATGCCAAGAGCCGGTACTACTCGGATGCTGTCGCCATGTTCGCAAGGGATCAGAAGGGGCTATTCAGGGTTGCAAATACTCTACTAGTACTACACAAAAATCAAGCTCCTGCACTCCCAAGGTGTTTTTCAGACCAGATTTTTGCCAATAAATTTGTGTAGAAGGTGATATTCAGTCTAGTAGCGTTATTAATAAGGGTCCTCATTATATTTCCTATCACATGTCTACTTTTAAGTTAGCTTCAGTTGATGAAGTTGACAAGACTATAATGGCATCTCCAACAAAACACTTTGAGCTTGTTATTGTTACGTCCCAACTATAGCGGCTTGCCCAACTATAGTTGGGGCTTGCCCAACTATAGTTGGGGCATGCCCAACTGTGATGGCACAGTTGGGCATGCCCAACAATAGTTGGGGAATATGCGAGTTGGTGTGTGTTGTTGCGCATGCGCGTAGATACTTTGGGCTATGATTATGTATACACGTTATGCATTATGCATAAGCGAATACAATGAGGATCGGATAGCAGATAAATGTTGTTTGAACATTCCATTTGGCCTTGTAGGGTGAACAAACAACTTGTGCATATATAAATGCATTTCGATATAGGTAGCGAATATATGTATATAATGTTATAGACAATTGGAGGGTCTCTGAGATGACCGTTGAAATTGTACAGTGAATAGAAGTGACGGCGGCAAGCACAATTTCTGAATATCACTCCTCTGGGAACTGCCTCCCCTCCCGCCGTTAATTTGGTAGGCCTGGTCAAAGTTAAAACATTCATTGGATGGCCTTTTGCGGATGGGTTTCGTAAAGAATGTGCCAAAAAAAAACACTGAATAAATGATATTTCGGTATGCCGAGGCCATAATTATCTAATTGGCATCCCAAGATACAGCTGTCTGGTATCGTTTCCCATTATTTAAAGGGGAGAGAGGGGGAAGGGGGGGGGGGGGGGGAGAGGGGTTCTCATATTTGTCATTTCTTTTATAAAATTATAGTACATGTATATGGTTTTCCCACTTAATTTTGGGTTTATAAATTTTTTTTTTATTTTTTTATTTTTTGGGGTGGTGTGGTCTTAGCGTTGGTGTGGTTGACAACGGTTTAAATAACACATTATAAACACAAGTACAATGTGCAAGAGTCATTTATTTCTTTTTATTCATAAAAATAACTAAACAGCTGCACGTTATTGGTTCAAAATATATTAATTTCAAAATGTTGAAATCGGCAAGATATTTATAAAGCCAGAGGTGTATATAAAAACGTGCCATGTTATTTTTGTGAAAGAAGCACCATACCAGTTGGTAACATTGTCAGGTTGGCGTAGCGGTTCTTTTCTCGCCTTCCACCGCTGTGACCCAGGTTCAAATCTAGCCTGGGCCAATATATGGATTGGGTTTTCCTCTCACCTCTAAAACTAACTTTTATATTTGGTTTACTTATTTCACATTAAAATTGAAACTGGCGGTCCAAAAACCAAAAGGTTTCAATGTACAGTATTGCACCATGGTTGGACTAAAGCAAGACTTGCTGTCAGATCTAAGGTTACGATTATATTAGTTTTGGCTGGCGGGAGCATATTTCTATATATCTTTCTAAAGGTTATAAAATTATATAAAACATAATACGTAGTAAAAAAAAAACACATACAAATATAGATTGTGTAGAATGTCAGAACGATATGGAACAACCCCAAAAGGAAAATAAATCTAGTCAGCCGATGCAAAAGGATAACAATTTCAAGCAGCATGGGTGCATTAATTGTCTCATACAAAAATAAATTAAAAATCACATATAAAGTTTAAAGGTTTTAACATTTATAGCCACATCTGTGACTGACAACCCTATAGTCGTATGATTTAATAAAATTAATGCCCGTCAGGTTGTATTTTAGCTGTCTAAGATCTTTTTTTCTTTTTTTCTTTTTTACAAAATAGGAAAACAAAATATTTCTGACTTGTTTTGACTTAGTTTACCAGAAAAGTATGAATGGGAATAAATATGTAGTTGGCCGGTATTAAAATTATGTTGAAAACCGGCTCATGGGCCTGGACATTGTTGATGTCCTCGCCTTTGACTCGGGCATTAGCGCGTCCATTGTTGTTTGTATGTTTTATATTATACAGAGATTGAATGCTTCGAGTGGTGTATTAAAACTAGCCTCCCGAGGTGATCCATGGAGCCTTCTGTTTTCGCCTCGGGAAAATGGAATGCTCCATGGATCACCAAGGGAGGCTAGTTTTACTACACCACAAGATAAAGCATTCAATATTTGTTTCATAACACCTCACCCACAGATTCTGCTTGGTTTTAATTTTGTTTAATTATTTAAATCTAAATACAGTTAAAATGAACTTTGATTTAAATACAAAATTGGTGGGAAATATCTTTGCTCTTTTCTAAACCACCCCTTCACGAAATGTTTGAATCCAGCTCTGTAGCGCTGGCTCTTTGGAACAATATGCGTTACACGCAACGCTCAAACCAGCATACATTTGCACACAAATACCGCACCATGGGTATAGTACTTTGGTTGCTACGGGTATAGTACTTTGGTTGCTATGATATAGTACTTTTGGCCGTGCACAGAAAGATAGTAAAAATAGCAAATAGCATGCGACTAGCTCTCGGTCAATCAAGACACAGAATGTGTGGGTGAGGTGTTATAATAACCTCTAGTCTCCAGGTAAACATTTCTGGTATAAACTTTTACTTTATAAAAAAATTACTTAAAACTGGATTTCTGTCTTTTGACTGTATGGACTGGAGTCTCAACAGTATGATGCACAAACATCTTGTACCAGAAGTTCAGCTTGTACACGATTCAACTTTTCTTTGTACTGTATGATGGCTAGCGCAATCTGAAAGCAAAAATAACATTTCAACACTGAATCCTTGGTATTTGACAATGTTTTGCACCAACAACTCAAAAGGTCATCACAGCGATTTTAAAATAACAAAAATATAAAAAAGAATTCAATTGGAGTAATTTTTTTTAAGAACATGGCCAGTGAGGCAGCTGCCTGTTCAGTCCATTTTGCAGTGCAGCTACTGGACGAAGGCTGCTGTGCAGTTATGTGTATAATATCAGCGTCAAGGGGGTAATAATAATAATAATGATAGTAAATGTATAAACTGCCCTTTATGTATTTTTTATATTTTAAGCTTGGTTCATACTTGCGAATGCGTATGCAAAGCAAATTTGTCAAGGTTACAGAGAACGTTACAATTAAACTTCAGTAAATTATTGCCACACAAAATTCGCTTCGCATTCGTATGCAATATGAACCCGGCTTCAAACTGCAAGAACCATAAATTAAAACTAGCATCAACTAGCATCAATACTACTGGAAAGCTTAATTCGTTACCTCTGGTGTGTACCCCTCCAGTATAAGGTTCTTATCAACATCTGGCAGACATGTGCTGACCTCTCCTGCGAGTTGCAAGTACTGCAAGAACAAGATACCAGAAATTCCTTTTGTAAGAACAAAATATGTGATATTCTCATAATGTACGCATTTCTTGCAAATGTATTGTCCAGTGTACTGCATGTCCTCTATTCGTTTTCTTGAACTCCTGTTCTATATAGCCTACCACTGCACTGCAGATATTTCATGGCGAAGAAATGCAATATACCAGCTGGGCAATGATCACTGGTTTAAATGAAACACCCAATGGACAAAACATATAATAATCAATACAAATAAATAAAATGTGTCAGAGTAATTTTGTTTCTTGTCTAATTCAATTGCTACACACAGCACATCAATTTGGTAGATAAATGTTTCCAATGAACTTATACTGATTTATAGTTGGAAGATTAAACTTACCAAATCCTGGGAGAAAAGTATGCCTGGATTGTTGACATTGACCCGTGCTTGTTGTGAAGATGTTCTCCAAGATTTACGCTTGCCTTCTTTCAGCTGCTTTAGTAGAGTCTTTAAAAGCAATAAAAACATTTTAAACTATATGCGAGACTTACGACCCAGTAGCGCAGTTCAAACTATAGTTGGGCAGCACCTATTGTACCTGCCCAACTATGGTTAGGACTGACGGACAAATGGTCTGTCAGTCCCAAGTAGTGTTTGACTATGCCCCAACTATATGCGAGACTTACGACCCAGTAGCGCAGTTCAAACTATAGTTGGGCAGCACCTATTGTACCTGCCCAACTATGGTTAGGACTGACGGACAAATGGTCTGTCAGTCCCAAGTAGTGTTTGACTATGCCCCAACTATATGCGAGATTTACGACCCTGTAGCGCAGTTCAAACTATAGTTGGGCAGCACCTATTGTACCTGCCCAACTATGGTTAGGACTGACGGACAAATGGTCTGTCAGTCCCAAGTAGTGTTTGACTATGCCCCAACTATATGCGAGATTTACGACCCTGTAGCGCAGTTCAAACTATAGTTGGGCAGCACCTATTAAAACTAAAGCACGGACACACGTGCACCAACTTTAAATAAGAAGAAAACAATATTCCAAAAAACTTACGACTCCTCGTACAGCAACGTAGTCTTCATCGTCTACGTTGACACATACAAGGCTGTGTTTTTCGACACAGTGCTTGAGTAAACGACGCTGTGATTCCGGCTCCAATAAGCCACTTCGACATCTCACGCGCGCAGTGCACTATGGGTAATGTCAAGGGTTATTGCAGATAAACAAATGGTGTCGCCGTTGGCAACGTACTCGTGTCGCGCGTGGCGAATGCCATTTTTCTATTTCTACTGTCGCGTTTTAGATTGTTTTTTTCTCAAATAACTTTGTCAATGTCCTCAGAGGATTCTTTTGCTTTGTCTTTAGATGTTATTGAACACTGGAATGTCGAGGCTTTGAAGGATTTTTTTTTAATTAAGAGGAAATCCAGCGGGGGGAAGAAGGAAATCTGCTTGATCAGCTCAACGTTCCTCTATCGGAAAGTTGACGAACTGACCGAAGACAAACACAGAACGAAGTTATATTCGGAACTTGAATGGATGATTGCCACAAAAGCAATTACAATTTCGTTTGTGTTAATTGGCAAAGCAGCTACCAATACCAGATTCCACTTTCAAAATTGAATTATGTTGTTCATTGATACCATTATTGAATTTACCATTTATAAATTATATTGATTTTATAACTAGCTGATGCAGAGGTTACACAAAATATAGTGGTGTTCAAACATTTGACAAATCTTGAATTGTTTTCGTATTTATGAAGGGTTAATTGCAGCTGCAAGTGGGTGTATAATAATATTGTTAATTAACTGAGCAGCTTAAACAATATTATTTTAGTCAGGCTTTAATATCTTTATTATTTTGTAATACATGTATGTTCACTTTTTTCTTCTTGCACCTGTTGATTAAAGCACGATACCTTTAAAATACGTTCACAAACACATCAGCCGAGTGATTTTATATGCTTCGTGATAAAGAGTGAAAGCATTTTATTAATATTACATGTAAAAGGAAAGCCACCAGCCCTATACAATCATTATTTCACGTATAGTGTACATTTATATCTGCACACTTTATTTGGTCAACGAGTTATTCACAGCTGTACAGAGATACATTGTATACATTTACACAATGAGGTCTGGTTAAAGAATACTAGAACAGCAAAGACTAATTATATCATTGGCTGAAGATACAAAGTGTCTTGAGCATACACGATCGACGATTTTGCAACCCAGTTCCTGTTTGTTCGGGGATATTTCCTGTTGATCATCTTGTGCCAGCGACGACTGGTGTCTTCATCACGCTTCTCAGTTGAGAATGGAATGGAGGTTCACAATCACATGTTCCGAAACCTAAATGGCATCCATGCTTTGTACATTGTCCTCCTTTTCATTTTTCAAGTTGATTATTGATGTTGCCGCAGTTTGCAACATAACATATATCCTCAGGTTCAGCCAAAGATGGTCCTCGTCACCATGAAGGAAGACACATAAGAGAACAATATAGTTGCTAAGTATATTATACATTGTACTTTATTTTCGTGTTGCATGTTGTCATTGTCATTATCACTTTGATCCCTAAATTTCCTTTAAAAAATAAAACCCCTAGACCTACTTAATTAGGCCCTACCCTAATTAATTAGGCCCTCCTATAAAAAGGATAATGAAAACTCTACAAATACAATTTAAAAATACATTATCATGATGCAAATGACACTTTTTGGTACAAAATACATGCAAGTCTTTTATAGTTTTTCCTTTAGAAAAATGTTTCAGACAAAGATAAAGCTAAGTAGGTCGTGCCTGCACCCTAGAGAAATTATGCAGGCTGCCACATTTTTAATTATGGGCGCCCTAGATCCCAAACGTAGTTTACACACGTACACACACTGCATAAAATGTGACTGTGACTGCGTGGTCGACCGTACAAGTTTACATTTTTAGCGAACTCGAAACGAGATTTGTTTTGCTCTATCTGAAGAAAAACAAAGTTAGGTAACATTAATTATCTCACCATGATTAAATTCGAGTCAGGATTCTGCTGTATTGGGTTTAATAAACACGGGAAAAATTGTGTTTTTCCCCCCACATGCTAACGAACGTCAGTTAAGCAGTATGTTTACACGTGTATCGTACCCGCGTTATGCACGTTGCATACGTGCAGCGCGACTTTGTTTATCTCAAATTTCAGGTTGCCAAGGTAAGTAACGCATGCGCAGTTGGAATGTCGAAGTGGCTTATTCGAAGCTTCCCTGCTGTAGACATCTGAGTATTATCTGCAATTTTTCTCTGCTGAAAACAGGACTTGTCCTTGAGTTACTGAACTGTTCGGTACAAAATCTGTCAAACACTTCAATGTCAGATGCTTCTTGGCTGCAGAAACCACTATGAGATCGCGCACATGTTATACATCAAGTTCAACTTATTTATTGTAATTGTATGCATGATATGCACGAGTATTGAGCCCCCCTGTGGCGTTTCTCCCCAACTTAAGTTGGGCATGCCCAACTGTAACGACACAGTTGGGCATACCCCAACTATAGTTGGGCAAGCCGCAATAGTTGGGACGTAACATTATAAGCCACTTTGGAGTTCCGACTGCGCATGTGCACAACAAGATTCAACAATTTTTCTCAAGGAGGTCAAGTGATACAAACACGGCAGACAAATGCACACAAGGCTATGGGGGACGTGGTAACCAAATCCGCATTTTTTACATTTTCTTGTGAAATCGAAAAAAATAAATAATATTTGTTCGAACAAAAGTTTGGCCACACAAAGCGGCTGAAAACACCAAAACGTAAACAAAAATATGTTACTTAGTAACTTTAAAACACGACGATCTCTTGAAATTTGCTGGTACCCCGCTATGCTTTTGCACGCAATCGATGAAATGTTTATATCGAAAGAAATATCGTCAAGGGAAAATGTGCGCATGTGCAGTTGGAATACCAAATTGGCTTATTAAACTTAGTAACAATAATCTTTGGGTAGGGGGACTTCAGATGACTTACATTAATTTTGAGGTCAATTGTTGGGGATCTAGGGGTCAAATGAGGGCATTGTACACAGTGTATAAATACTGCCAGCAATCATGCCAGGGGATATGCAGGTTTCGTTTGCAGTATTTAAAATCAATTGCGACACCGGTTTGAAAAAAAACTACATTTAGCAGCGTAGTCTATAATGAGGTGTACAGCGACGTTTTATTTGCAGCCGATTTGACAGTCTCGCAGCAACGAGATTTTACGAGGTTTTGTGAGCATGGAGGGGTGCCCCGTGGAAATGGGCCATAAGTCCGTTTCTGCTGTAGTGTTGGTACGTTACCATGGGGTGGTACTTGAAAATGTATTATTTTCTGCGTTGAATAATACTATTTTTATTGATTATTTCGTTGTTAAGGCTATTTACGAGGCTCGTGAATTAAGTTATAAAAATACCTTTTCTTTAGAGAATACCTGCACGTTGTTGGTGACCCTAAACTGTTTCGAAAAATGTTTAAACAAAATTGAAGAGATATGCTTTATGCCGGCGAAAATTGACGAGAATTGTAATCTTTTGCACTCGTCATTCACGTGAATTTAGTACGCGCGTATATACGCCATAGAGCAAGGAACTTGCTCTATGGTTGTACACATTGATCTCCTTTATGGAGATCAATAGTTGTACGACACGCTTATTCAATTTGTGCATCATGTTTGTGTACAATCGATCACTGGCCTGCGGTTGCACTGCACTAATTCAAGGCCTATTGAAAAGAGTGTAAAATCAACAAAGCTCGGGGCAAAATAACATGCAAGCCCATACCACTGTGGTTTCTCAAACAAATACTAAATTATTGTCTGACTCTTCATCTTTTAATTTCTGTTCAATTTTGGGTGGGGTAGCCAATTACATTTTTTAATATTCACACCAAAACAAACTCAACTCCCGTAGAACTTGGAGAAATTCACGGGTGAACACGAGAAAACACGACGCGATTGGAACGCAGCAGATTGCACGGATTTGTAGGCCTACTTGGGGTCAAAGATCGTAGAGCGCCAGCACTGTATTGCAAATAGGGGAAACCCCAAGCAATACTATTGGGTTTCCCCAAGTTTACATAGTTATATTACCTCATCATGTATAATAATGCCACGTCAGCGCAAGTTAGTTCCTCCCTCTTAGCTGTGTGTTCTGATTTAATGTCGGCGGTGCATTATCCAATGAAGGGAGGCCATCTCATGATTCTATGTACTCTAGCAGTTCTAAAGTATACTTCTACTAGCGTGTATATTTGTGCATTGTAGCTCACGCCCAAGAACTTCGCTGCGCTTTTGTATTGCGTGGTAATGCCATGGTAAGCTAGTGTGGTTTCATGGACTTTTTATACATGTGCATGCATGTGTGTACGGTGTTTATGTCCCTGGTGTAAGTGGTGCGAAATACGGTACCCTGTATGTACTAACCAATGTACATGTACATGTACATGTTATGTAGGTCGTTAGTGACTGAGGGCAGGTTGGCCACGGCCTGCCAAAGGGAGATTGAAGTGTGCATGTGTATGTATGTTTATATTTTGGTTAGTGCTGTCAAATAAAAGTCAGATTTCAATCTCGACCAAACTCGGTGACAATAATCTGTGGGTAGAGGGACTTAGACCAGAATGTAACACCTATGATGATTTCAGGGATTTTTCTGAGACAAATAGGACAAATCCTGGAGAAATTAGGAGAAAATGACAACACTGGTTGTTGTTGTAACATTTATTTCAATGTTGCCATTCATTACAATATATATGTACAATCTTTTATAAATTACCAAATAATTCAAGAAGTTGATAGAAACTATAGAAGCGATTGGTCTATGGACTATGAAGCAGAACAAGTGTCAACAAGATCGGACATGTTTTTACAACTCGGATGCTTTCGCGTAAACACGGATGCTTTCCTAATTCGGATGCTCTTCTAGTTCGGATGCTTTTTGTAAATTCGGATGCTTTTTACAAACCGAACATATTCGCAAATCGGATGCTTTCCCAATCCGGCACAATGGTGGCCCTGAAGGAACATCACACATCGCAGATTTTGAGATATCGCGCATTCTGCGCAAATTTGAACGATGTCAAACATGTTATCGTATATATCTAAGCATTTTTTTGAGATGTCGAATCATTTGTTTGCGCAGATTTCTGTAATGTCGCACATTTATTTTTTTTTTTTTTTTTGGGGGGCACCAACGTTGGGTCGCATCTCATTCCCTTCGTGGACTAGACTGTAACATTTACTTAACAACATACATGTACATAAGCCTATAGGCCCTATAGCATCAAGAACGACTTGCTTGTGAAATAATATTCCATTTTCCCGACTCAATTGCTCCGGGCAATTTACTGCTGCGTATAGAACATAAACATTGTTCTTATGTATTTCAAGCCATTCGGGTGCAACATTTTATTTTTCTTCCAAAAATTTAAGAAAACAAATCTTCAACTGTTTAAAAAAAAAAACTACGTAGGATCGTGCACTAACGCCGTAGCGTCACGTTAGTTCTTTACCCTTTCAAAAAAACGCGCGCGCACGTCATTTAGACGCGGTGTCCTATCTAGTCTATACTATAAAAGATGTAAAATGCGCCATCTTGTCCCTGGGCGCCGCCATCTTGGAACACAGGGCCGCGCCATCTTGGAACACAGGGCCGCGCCATCTTGGCGCGTGGTTGGCGCCATGTTGGAAAGACGCGGCGCTTTTGGTCGGGCGACTCGTCGCCGCGCGTGTGTGCCGCCGGCGTCGGTGCGGCGGGGTGCCGGATCGTTCGCGACGGCGAATCCCCCGGGGAATAAGATTTTAAAAAAAATCGTATTTGTCCGAAGTGAGATTTAAAAGAAACGGACGTTACCGATAAACGCGTAATCGCTTTTCGATTGCCTGTTGATGTCTGTGGGCCTTTTTGCGTGAACTATTGCGTTATTTTTGCATTGTCCTTGCCCGGAGTTCGGGCCGAAGCCTTCCCGAAATCGTACTACCGTAACTCGGTTGCCAAATTGTTGGCTGTTTGCGATTAAGCGGCGGCTACTGCGTTACGCGAAGCCTTCGCAAATTAATTGTATTCGCCTTGCTTGCGCGGTGGCCGAGTTGGTGCCGAGTTTGTTGTTCGCGATTGGGCGATTGCCCCGATTTATACTTCCTTGGTTATTGCGGAGTAAACATAGTACCAGTTGAGCGCCGGCTTCGTTTTCGGGTTCGAATTCGTGCGCGTCGCGACCACGTTTCAGTCACAGCTTGGGAACGTTAAAAAATGATTTATTCCTTTCGTGTTGCCTTTTGGGCAAATTTCTTTGCTTCACATTGTCGATACTTAAATATTACAACATTATCTGTCTCAAAACACTCGTGCAAAATGATCGTGCAAAAATGTCGCGAAATTGTATGGCGATGGTGGATATAAATATGCAATTTAGAAACGTGACTGCATTACGTCAGTTGAGGGCGCACTGTCAGATGGCCGGCCTGTTGGGTTTTTTAATCAGGATTTTCACGATGATGATGTAAACTCAGAAATCCCGAAGTGGTTCGTATTGTTTCCCGTACGATTCCTGTTAAAAAATCACGAGACGCAGGCAGCATGCAAGCGAAGATAGACTGCCTATTGAGTATTATTAGTTCGAAAGTCGGGAAGTATTTTTACAAAGATTGTTTGTTATTCAGAGTCGATGGTATTCTACGGAGCCCCTAAAGGGACATATGACGAATAAAAATCACCGTTACGAAATAATTTGAGTATTTTATTTCGTGCACTCAAAATAATATATTTCGTAAGCTCGAAATGTTGTCGTGGCCACGAAATGACTTCTAGCGCTCCAAGAACATCTGTTCGTGAGCTCGAAATAATTTCGTGCGCTCGAAATACTTTCTAGCTGGTACTCTACTCGCTAAGTTTCGCGATTTGTTTGTCATACAATCCATTATGTTTTTAAGACGTCAACAAGGTGTATCTATAAGTTACGAATTCACCCAGCTAGCAGGTGCCGCGCGAAGCGCGGCATCCTGCTTGTTTTTACATTTTTTTGTTTGTTATTCAGAGTCGATGGTATTCTACGGAGCCCCTAAAGGGACATATGACGAATAAAAATCACCGTTACGAAATCATTTGAGTATTTTATTTCGTGCACTCAAAATAACTTATTTCGTGAGCTCGAAATGTTGTCGTGGCCACGAAATGACTTCTTGCGCTCCAAGAATATCTGTTCGTGAGCTCGAAATACTTTCTAGCTGGTACTCTACTCGCTAAGTTTCGCGATTTGTTTGTCATACAATCCATTATGTTTTTAAGACGTCAACAAGGTGTATCTATAAGTTACGATTTCACCCAGCTAGCAGGTGCCGCGCGAAGCGCGGCATCCTGCTTGTCTATACTATAAAAGATGAAAAATGCGCCATCTTGTCCCTGGGCGCCGCCATCTTGGAACACAGGGCCGCGCCATCTTGGCGCGTGGTTGGCGCCATGTTGGAGAGACGCGGCGCTTTTGGTCGGGCGACTCGTCGCCGCGCGTGTGTTCTTGTCTTGCATTACGATCGAGGATCGAAACACAAAAGAGAACAAAGGGAACAAAGGATCCTCGATCGATGGTTTGCTTGTCCGAATTCTGTCCTCGATCGACGGTGCAATGGCAAAGCAATGGGGATTGGGTTAAGTAAAGGAAGAAAGGAAAACACAATATCGATCCTCGGTCGTTATGTGGTTCACGACTGGGTGTGCGGCCGGCGTCGGTGCGGCGGGGTGCCGGATCGTTCGCGACGACGAAAGAAAAACTCATATTCGTCCCGTGGTGAGATTTGGGAGAAACAGACGTTACTGATAAACGTGCAGTCGCTTTTCGATTGCCTGTTGATGTGTGTGGGCCTTTTTGCGTAAACTATTGCATTATTTTTGCATTGTCCTTGTAGACTGGTTTGATTTTGAGAAAATATGACTGCATGAGGCATTTTTGAGGAAAAGCAAACAAATAGGTGATTCTGAACGGTAATTTTGTGCTGAATCTGAATATCTTGTTTGTGTTTCTTAAAATTGCCTAATTAGGTCAGTAATTAAGGTCAAAGGTCAGTAAGTGCAAATTTCAGTTTTTCACAAGAAATGGTTTATTTTCCTTTTTGTATGCAATGGTGTAAATAATTTTGCAATTTCTCTTATAATAAATCACGCACAGCATATCAAAATATCTAAAATAATAGAAATTGTTAAATAATTATTCACTTCTTTTGCAAATATCTCCGTAACCATTGGACTTTCTCCTTTTCTCCACGGGATGAGTTTGTACCTGCTTTTCACACCTAAATGCACTTTTGATCAGTGTTATCTGGCTGATTTACATTGTTGTTGGTATTGAAGGACAGGAATATGATATTTGGTTTCATACATTATTATAATTAGGACGGTAATTAGAGCCAAGGGTCAATTAGTGCAGAATACCCAATTTTAAGGGAATTCCTTTTATGTCCATTTTTGGTTTGGAAAGAGGGATGGCACTATCCCATTTAGTGACACTTTTACTCTGTGACCTGTGTGGCTTAAACAAATTAATTTTAAGCATGACTTAGACCTAGTCTTTGCCGGTTATGTCCGATTGAAATGTAGGTGAGCGGACATAAGAGATTGAGTGACTATGATAGGTGGAATAATCAAACACTCTAAAAAAAAGATTGGTTGAAAATAACCAATATATTTGTCGATTGCAACCAATCCAGTTGGTAGATATGTGGATAACCAAAATATTGGTTAAAATAACCAATCTGATATTGGTTACCTATTACCAAATCCATATTGGTTATAACACTAACCAATGCAATGTTGGTTAATTTAACCAATCCACAATGGTAGGACTCCAACCAATTTGCATTGGTTACCACGTTACCAATCCATGTTGGTTATAGCACTAACCAATACATAATAGTAGGGCTGCAATCAATTCATATTGGTTAACACTTAACCAATTGCATTGCTTATAACAAATGCCAAAATACAATATTGGTTAATTCAACCAATTTATAATGTTTAGGCTACAACCAATATGTATTGGTTCCTACGTGGACAAATTACGTAATGAAATAATACCAATGGAATTAATTTATTACACATTGCAATTACGCATACATACAATAATAACCTAGATATTACCTACATAGCACTTACTACAAACTTAGCTAATGTCGTTGTTAGTTTTATAGTTCGCTTTTTTGTCCACGACTAAGTCACAGCTAGTTTTTTATGAACAATGTCAAATTTTGAATACGAATGAAATTTAATGTGAATTGTTCACTATGTTTGCACAAATATCTATATTCAATCTATATAATTTTGAATAATTACATATTATGGTAAAACAAATGCATTTTGGTATAAATACTACAATTTAACATCGACTATTGTCAAAACAAATTTCCTCACTTCTGATTGGTCAGTTGATGTAGGTACATTTCCTACAAGCTCAACCAATATGACTGGTTGAAGGACAACCAATATATTGGCAATAGATTGGTTAATACAGGCTCAACCAATATGACTAGTTAAAGGACAACCAATATATTGGTTATGATTAAACAATAGATTGGTTGATACCTTAGTTGCAAGCTCAACCAATATAACTGGTTGAAGGACAATCAATATATTGGTTATAAATGACCAATAGATTGGTTGATACCTTCAACCAATATGACTGTTTGACAGACATCTAACGCATTGGTTACGCTTTAACCAACACATTGGTTAAAAACAACCAATATTGGGTCAACCAATTAGATTGGTTGGTCTTTTAACCAAACTGTTTTTAGAGTGAATGTCATTGGTGGTGCGAGCATGCAGAGGATTATGTTCGCAAATCCTCTTGCTAGCAATATAACATACTTTCGTACCTTGCTGTTTGGGCACTCTTCAGTCGCAAATAGGTGATTCAAAAAAGAATCGAGGCTGACTCGTGGACAAGTTGTGGCTGGGATTGGGTATAGTCCAATTATGTAAGTTTGGTTTGATCCATATGTTTTTTTAGTCGGTTTCAAATTGTTCGTCCAGTAGGGAGAGCAATATGTTGAGGGTTTCGTCTGGTTCAATTTGTTGTTCGAAAAAGCCAGAGTCTGTTGGGAGTGGTTCGAGCTTTTGATTTTGCTGTGGTAGTTTAGCTCTTATTAGTTTCTCCCGAATGTTTTGGGCTTTTTTGAAGGCAATGAATGGAGGTTTCGGAAATAGTTCCGAAAGTATTTGATTGCCTTGGATTAAGTTCCAGTGTTTGTTTAAGTTCCATTATTGTTAAATTTTCTGGAGAAAGAACTTATTTCCGAATTGGAAACAGTTGCGGCCAAGAATGAGTTTTATAAGTTTTTGGGTGTAAAGTCGAGGGCGGTTTTGTGATCGGATCTTTATGGTTTGTGTTTTCGAGGGCATTGCAAACGCATTTGATTGCTTCCGTCTACCGGACATTTGTGTACATAGAAACAAAATCGATACTTGTAATTAAGACATCTTGTGGAAATTGTCTTTCTTCCAGTTTGCGCAAAATGTCTGCTGTGTCGCGAACATATGTGGGCTGTGCGGTTATTATGGGAAGAAGAAAATAGTCTATGTATTCTGAAATGTTGGCCGTAGGGCTGGTACATCCACTTATAATTGGTTGTCCAACAAAATGTTCTCCCGGTGGCAGAGTTTTGTGTATTTTGGGGAGAAAATACATGGTTGGACATGTTTGACAGTTTTGTGGAAGTAGTAGGTCGAGTATCGTTGTCGATGTGTTTGTTGTTTCTCATTTCAATTAGTGTGTTGTGAACCATCATAGTAGTTTGTGGGGTAATGTTTTGGTCCAGTTGGGTATAATGATGGGACTCGAGGTGGTGGTAACCCACTTGTAGATAGTCTGAGTGGTTCATAATGCAGATGCCTCTGCCTTTGTCATAATGGTTTGACTACGATGTCAGGATTGTTTTTAAGTTTGTTTATGGCCGATAGTTCTTGTGCATGTGGTCATGTTTTCTTCCGATTCCTTAGCCTGATGTGGGCCAGTTCGAATTTTTTGGCTTCCAAATATTCTTCTAGTGTTGCACTAGGGGATGATTTTGGTTGCCAGTTTGATGGTGGTTTGAAAGGATGGTTTTGGAGCGTTTGTTACGCATTAAGAATGCAATTCTTAGTCTTCGATTGAAGGTATTTATGTCACTTACAAGTAAAATGCGGTTTGGTTTAGCAGGAGTGGGTATACGGAGTTTAAACCTTTTCCTAAAGCAATTATTACAGTTTGCGATAGTGTTGCTTTCGATAGGTTCGTTATGAAGGATTGACATTGTTCTGCTAGTGAGCGCAAATGTTTGGAGTTGGCTCGTTTGGTTTTCGATTTGCATTTGTTAGAGAAATGGTTAGATTTCGATTGACTTAGGGATCCCTTGGCTTCTTTGTTGAGTTTTCTTCTTGCCATGGTAGTTGAAAGATTTTTAGTTTGAATATAACGGATAAGGTATAGGGTGGGTTATATTCAAGTTTATTTATTATAATTATTATATTACAGAGGCAAGATGACGGATTTATCTCTTTTGAGAAGGTGTGGTGGTCCTGAAAAGGACCGTTTGGGTTTGTGGTTAGAGATCGACTAGTGTTGTCGGTTTTCTTTGATGCCTATTGTTGGTTGATAGGGTCTTGTGAAGAAGCTCATGAGTTGTTTAGCAGTGGGATGATCTTGACCCTGGAAGTCTTGAGCAAGCTTTTCTTGGGCTAAGCTCCTGGCGTTGGTCAGCTGGGCGATAGTATTTTTCCAGCGTAATTATTGTAAAGAGCAGCGATGTTCTTTTCTGGAGATTGCTTTAGCGATTATGGAATGACCCCTGGAATTTCAGAGATCGGTGTGGACGTGGTGGCCGTATGTTTACCTCGACATAGGGTGGTGGTGTGCTAGTCTCGATTGACCGGGAAAGGAGTCGTATTTGGCGGGTGATGTGTTCCTTGACAGATGTCAAAATGTAGACGTTGACTGCAAGGAGTTTCACCAGTTTGAAGTTTTCCTCGGATAATTTGTGTGAGACCGTGGTTGGTGTGGTTCTTGATGTGGACGGGCCAGAGTCTAGTTCACAGGATAGAAGAAGTGACTCATCGTCGCTTGGAATGCTGTTTAGGGACCGTTGACCGCACGGGATGCTGGATGAAATAGAGCTAGATGAAGATGGTGGAGGCTGGCTGGACTTGCTCTTCTTGTGTGAGTTGGACTTGCTAAACTTGATGCAACTGTGCAACCGGTTTATTAATCTGTTGGTGCGCCCACTATTTGATAGGAACTTCACAGAAGTTGCCGATACAACCAAATTTGTAGGGGGGGGGGGGGGGTCATAAATCTAACTGTTACATGTTCATTATGTATGCCTATCCATATCCACATATAGGCCTACTATCATTATACAGTATACTGCTGGGCTTTGTTTTGTATTATTAGTGCAATTATTACTACATTTTCATTGCCGGTCTTGGCACCGAGACCCGAGACCAGACATCCGAGACCAAGACCGAGTCATTAAGATTCGAAACCAAGACCGGCTAGCCGAGACCGAGACAAGGCCCCGAGACCGGTCTCGAGACCGAGACTGGTCTCGAGTACTACATCACTGATTCAGACAGTAGGTAGGGATTCCCACACCGTATATTTAACAAAAGCATGTGAGGTATTGTATAGAGGCGCCTACCACAGCACCAGCATTGTGTAGGGATGCACACAAATGAAATTTCCTAATAATTTGTATTTTGCACTAATTGAACTTTGGCTCTAATTACCGTCCTAATTATAATAATTTATGAAACCAAATACCATATTCCTGTCCCTCAGTACCCCAAATAATGTAAATCAGCCAGAGAACACCGATCAAACGTGCATATGTTTGAAAAACAGCCTGTAGAAACTCATCCCGTGGTGAAAAAGAGAAAGTGCAATGGTTAAGGAGATATTGTCAAAAGAAGTGAATAATTCTTTAACAATTTCCATTCATTTCGATATTTTGACATGCTGTGTATGATTTATTAAAAAAGGAATTGCAAAATTATCAACATCATAGTATTTAGGAGGTAAAATAAACCATTTCTTGTGAAAAACTGAAATTTGCACTTAATGACCTTTGACCTTAATTACTGACCTAATTAGGCAATTTTGAGAAACACAAACAAGATATTCATATTCAGCACAAAATTATCTTTCAGAATCATCTATTTGTTTGCTTTTCCTCAAAAATGCCTTATGCAACTTAAATAGGCACATTTCTGGATTTGTTGCCTAGACTATTGCTCGGAGTTCGGGCCGAAGCAGTCCCGAAATCGTATACCGTAACTCGGTCGCCGAATTGTTGGCTATTCGCGATTAAGCGGCAGCTACTGCTTTACGCGAAGCCTTCGCAAATTAATTGTATCCGCCTTGCTCGCTCGGTGGCCGAGTTATTGCCGAGTTTGTTGTTCGTGATTGGGCGGCGCATACCTTGGTTATTGCGGAGTTTGAGCGCCAGCTTCGTTTTCGGCTTCGAATTCCGTGCGCGCCGACCACTTTCAGTCACAGTTTGGGAACGTAAAAACAATGATTAATTCCTTTCGCGTTGCCTTTTGGACAAATCTCTCTCTTGCACATTGTCAATACTTAAATATTACAACATTATCTCTGTAAAAACACTCCGAAACATATCGCTATTGCGCAAATGTTAACGTTCATCGTGCAAAAATGTCGCGAAATGGTATGTCGATCGTGGTTATGAATATGCAATTTAGAAACGTGACTGCATTACGTCAGTTGAGGGCGCACTGTCAGACGGCCGGTCTAGAGTTATTTTAATCATGATTTTCACGATGATGTAAATCAGAAATCCCGAAGTGGTTCGTATTGTTTCTCGTACGATTCCTGTTAAAAATAACGAGACGCAGGCAGCATGCAAGCGAAGATGGACTGCCTATTGAGTATTATTAGTTCGGAAGTCGGGAGTATTTTTACAAAGATTGTTTTTATTCAGAGTCAATGATATTCTACGGAGCCCCTAAAGGGACACATGACGACTAAAAATCTCCGTTACGAAATAATTAGATTTTTTTCGTGCACTCAAAATAACTGATTTCGTGCGCTCGAAATACTTTCTAGCTGGTACTCTACTCGCTAAGTTTCGCGGTTTGTTTGTCATCGCTATTGTGCAAAAATGTCGCGAAATTGTATGGCAATCGTGGATATGAATTGTGCAATTTAGAAACGTGACTGCGTTATGGCTTCGGCTTTGCCTCCGAATTTCTGCGCGTCGACCATTTTTTCAGTCACAGTTTTGGAACATAAAAACAATGATTTATTCCTTTCGTGTTGCCATTTGGGCACATTTCTTCCTTTTACATTGTCAATACTTAAATATTACAACATTATCTCTCTAAAAACAATCGCTATTGCCTCAATTTTGATCGTGCAAAAATGTCGCGAAATGTATGGCGATCGTGGATATGAATATTCAATTTAGAAACGTGACTGCATTACGCAGATTGTTTTTATTCAGAGTCAATGGTATCCTACGGAGCCCCTAAAGGGACATATGACGAATACAAATCACCGTGACAAAATCATTGGATTATTTCATTTCGTGCCCACTAAAATGATTTCGTGAGCTCGAAATTTTCTCGGTTTGTTTGTCATGCAATCCATTATGTTTTTAGAACGTCAACAAGGTGTATCTATAAGTTACGATTCCACCCAGCTAGCGGGTGCCGCGCGAAGCGCGGCATCCCGCTAGTCTCTATAAATGAAGATCAATGCTAAAACCCCACTTAGACCAGAATGTCTAGCACAAACACTGTGATTAACGCCGCGATTCAAGGCCTGCGATTCTAACCGCAATTTTCTTTGACTCGTGGGGGAGAGTCTTGCTGATTTCCTACCTCGATCGTGCGCACGGGACGAAATCGGATTATTTTTAACTTCTACTTGGACCAGAAAGTAATACATATGAAGCTTTCACTCGTTCAGTGACTTTTCATAAGATAAATGGGACAAATCCCCGAGAAAATGAGAGAAAATGACTTCTCTGTTTGAACCCCTCTTGTACATTTTCAATATGCCGATTTCACTTCCTGCCGCCCTCATAATAGTTATGCGCATACGTGCATAGATTATACAACATTATAAAACTGGTCTATTTCGGCTAAAGAAACGAGTACATAACGCCCTCTCCTAATAATTATTTTGTATTCATTTCAGCAATTTTTGTTTGTTTGTTCCATCCCACGGCACGGCCACACCACCAAAAACAAATTATATTGTTGTACCTCTGTCTTAGATACTGTATTTGTATTGGTCTAGAACGACCACGTGTCCGTTGATTAACAACGCATATCCCACCCACCGTTAGTCTTGATCCAAGACCAAGCTAGCCGTTCATTTGTTCCGCGGCGCGCCGTCCGTATATATCCGGGCTTATTGAGGGCGCCCTTAATTATCGCCAGGTTCGTTCTCCTAGCTTGGTCTTGAAGCAGGAGTCACGTGAACCCGTAAAGTTTCGAGGACATTCCAAGCATAGCTCAAATAGCTACTCGTCCCTGCATGCGCGCTAAGTCGTAAATTGCACACGGCACCATTGCACAAATGTGGTTTCTTACATGTCCGCAAAAGGCAAAGACTTTTTGGCTGCCATGGCACTATGATACACCCGAAAAATGTTCGCCTTTTGCGGACGTGTAAGAAACTACATTATTTTGTGTAATGGCGCCGTGTGCAATTTATAGATAATAGATAATGACACAATACAAGCAGCGTAGCTATGACGACGCAACAATTCAAATTTTAACGGCTCTTACCAAAAATAGAAAAATGACTACAATGACTGTGGTATATTATTAGGCATTTCGTCTGGTGTTGACTTTTGCCAATGCGAGTTTTATTTTATAAAAACCTGGAAACACTCGAACATCGCGAACGTTAACGATAATACCTGGCCGTCAATAGAACATGTTCGGACATTTTCGGAAACTGAAGCAATTCCTCCAGTTTTTGATCACGTGACATTGGCGGCTAAATAATAAATAACAAATCACAAATAGTCAGAAATATTTGGTCTGGGAACCAGACTATAATAATCGTACACTACATTAAACGAAAACGACTTAGCGCGCATGCGGGGACGAGTAGCTATTTGAGCTATGCTTGGAATGTCCTCGGAGTTATACGGGTTCACATGACTCTTGCTTCAAGACCAAGCTATAGGGGAACGAATCTGGCAATAATTAAGGGCGCCCTCAATAAGCCCGGATATATACGGACGGCGCGCCGCGGAATAAATGAACGGCTAGCTTGGTCTTGGATCAAGACTAACCCACCGTGTGATAGTACACGACAGCCGCTATAGTTCGTGAATTGCCATTACGACCGGGGATTCCCTATTGTGTTTTCCTTTATTCCTTTACTGAAACCTAACCCCGTTGCTTTGCGCTTATCTTGCCGATGGGGGACAAAGAAACCGTCCTTCGAGGATCTTTTGTTTCCTTTGTTTTCTTTTGTTTTTCGATCCTCGATCGCAAAAGGAAACAAGCACAGAATAGCTTGATGTGAGCTGTATATACCCGCGCTATTTTTACCTGCGTATAGACGATGTGCCCTCTGTTTACATCGGTATTCAAATGTGCCCGGCAGTATGCGCACGCATCATGTTTTAAATAAATTTGGTTAATAGATGACATCAGAGGTCACATAATTCAAAGGCGATCTGACCTGCGACGTCACTCATTAAGTAAATTTGATGTAAAACACGATGTGTGCGCACACTCCCGGGCATATTTGAATACAGATGTAAACATGTGACGTCAGAGGGCACATCGTCTATAACATGACATATCATATTAACATGACATATTGACATGATATATTAACGATAGTAAACTGTAGAGGAGCCGCGAACGAGCGACAGAGTTTGTGAGTTAATTTAGTTTGCATGATCAACGTTACTACAGTAAAATCCCTTTTAACTGAAACGTTTCGTATCTTCAGTCCTCATAAAAGTCTGCTGAGTTTCAAGACAGATGTATAACAAAATAATGGTTGACTGCTCTGATGTGGGATATGGCGATTTAAACACCCTCGGGGACGCATATAGCACCCTCGGCTTCGGGTGCTATGCGTGCCAGGGGTGTTCAAAACGTCATATCCCACAATACATGTACCCACATCACAGCAGTCAATGGCTATTCAACGGTGAATAGAACTTATATTGCACGGCTGCGCTCGGACCATAAATCAGATGCCGATGATTTATTCAAGCCGTTGTATAAAACAAGACAGTACAAGTAATGAATGTTCCACTTCATGCGATGGAAAGACAGGTGGAATGTTTCATTCCACTCGGCTTCGCATCGTGAAATTTGCCTCTTGAAATGAAACATGTCATCTGTAAACCTCATGGAGTGATTCTTATCATCGCACTCACAAATGTTCATTATTTGTATACTAGGTAATATGTCTTTTGATTACCATTTCAGATAATGTCGAAAATGGGAAGGATCATAGACCACACGGCAGTAGTAATTACGTTTGTGGTATGTTTTTTCACGATGCTTGTGCACACCGACGCCCAAGCGCTCCAGATTGCAGGAGTAGGCTTGTCCCTGTTCGAGGGGGCTCTGAACATCGCGAAGAATATTATTGGCCTTTTCAAGGATCTTCAATTTTCAAACGGTGACGCGGATGACAAGGCGTATCACTATTTGACAAACTACCTGGGGCCGGCCATTACAGACAGCATGAGGAATATTGAAGGAAATGTACAGCATATGTCGGACAGAATTACATCTTCACTGGAAATAGTTGATATAGCTGTATATGCCGTGATCCTTCTCATCAGTTACAAGATGATCATGAGTGGTTGGAGAGCCAATGTTGGATTTCTTCGTTTTCTTGTTGGAGTGATCGGATTGCCTCTATTTGCTAAGTCAGCTTATGTGCTCCTTTCAAGCTCACTGCGGTTTATAGAAGTCGAGCCGACACCTTTAATCATGCTGCTAGTATTTACATCAGTGATCGTCGCATATTTAGTGCTGAACATAATTAATAGAGTTCCCATTTAGAGATTATAACGATGAAGGGTACAAACTAGCACTGTAGATGCACAGTCTATACAGGGTGGTGAAAAAAACCTGGAACGGCCTATTTTCAGTACCTTCCTACCTGAAAACTACTTTGGATAGACAGGGAATATTTAGAGAAAAAAATGCTACAAAATCATCTGATTCGCTCCAGTGGTTTTCATTTCATGCAGGGACCTTTTTCTAGAACCATAGTGGTATGCACGGCCTAAAATATTCATTATTTTTGAAAGGCATGTAATCGGAAGAACTGTGTTTGGCCTAGTCTGTCCATTATGTATGGGGCATTTGGGTTAAAGTTCTGAAAAATTTGTCTTAATATATGTGCAAAGTTGAAGTCCAATTTCAAATCAAACTTGGGTCATGAATGCAATGTTGTAACCTCCATATGGTGGTTATGTTAAAGGTCAAGTACTAAGGTCAAAGATCATTTGAGGTCAAGTTGTAAAAAAGGCTGGAATTGTTAAATTAGTCTTATTTGAAAACTTGAAGTTCGATCACTTGCAAGCAAACTTGGGCATAGATGCAATACGGATACTTCCTTGTGATGGTGATAATAAAGGTCACATTAAAGATCAAAGGTCCTCAGAGGTCAAGTTGTAAAATAGGGTAATTGCAAAAGTAGGTGGGCAGCTAGACTCGTGGTTCGAGAACCATCCTTGTTTGAAATTGCACTCCACCCCAATATATACATGTACATTTTGTATCATTTTTTTACGAAACTCGATCTGTTCAGGCCAATGGTACCGGAAAGCACACCCGGACCCACGCATTTTCGGCCTTGCTCGCTGCTGACAGATACAGGCCCTGCTCGTGACGTGTTCATAGCTTCTGGCACAGATAATCAGGGGCAACACCAACGACAACTGTCATTACCAACATTACTGAAGATTTGTTGGTGAAAATAGTGGAAAGTACAATACATATTTAAACAACAACAACGTTAGGTATAGGGTGAAGCAAAAGCTTTTGTTCCCTAACCTTAAGACAGACAACTACAATGCACAAGACAAATAGAAACAAAACACACGGACAATTAAGAACATAACAAGCAGGAGTAACGTTACAACGACGATAACTCTGAATCTATCCAATTCCCAAACACCTAGTTGTAAGGTTCGAATATTATAAATACACATTGAGCAATTTAATTTTTAACTTTTTAACAAATGTAGATAGAGTTGATGATGCTTTGATCGACTCACTCAGATCATTCCAGAAGTTAATACCTCGCTGTACAAGACTGTTTTTCAACATTGAAGTTCTACTAGAACAAACGTACAGATTTTTCTTCGATACACTTCTAGTACAATATTGATGAACATTCGAGGTTAAGGTAAAGCATGTATCAAAGCAATGTGGAAGTAATTTATTTATATATTTAAACATAAATTTACCTAAATTCAGGTAATATAGGTCATTAAATCGCAAGAGCTTAAGGTTGGCAAATAAAGGATTAGTGTGGTCACGATATTTGGCCTTGTAGTCTACATGCGTTTGTATTGACCGGCAATCGTGGTCGTCGGACAAAAGAATTGGGAGTCAAACAATGGGTCCACGATTGACACAACGTCCACGATCTTTTCTCGTGTACAAATCCTATGGCGATCATCCAAAAACGTTAGAGTATAAACAAAATAGGGAAGACGGTCGGACAATGCCCCGTCCACGATTGCTTGTTGACTGGTTACAGCGCCCTCAGGAGGTTTGCCAGGCTCATCTTAAAAATTAGGGCGTCTGGGTCTTTGGGACCTAGGCCGAGGTGTGTTATAAAACACATATGGACTGGCATGTTTCAGTCACTAGAGTACGTCTATCCCCCCCCCCCCCCCCCCCCCCCCCCCCCCTCGGGACTGTGAGTGACCAGAAGGGGAACCTATTTCCTTCGGCCTGCGGCCTCGGGAAATAGTTCCCTCTTCCGGTCACTCACAGTCCCTCGGGTGAATATACGTGCTCCAGTGACCTCATTGCCAGTCCCGATGTGTATACTGTTATCCGTCCGTCTATCTTCTCTGAAACCAACACAAACTCCTGGCACAAAAAACGGTGGGATGGAGTGGGGGGTGGGGGGGGGGGGGGGGGGGGGGGTCCTATAGTCCACACCCCTTTGAATGTTCTTTTTACTAAAAGGTAAATACAAATGTTAAAATAATAATAATTTTTCCTTTCAATTTAATGTGAGAGATATATCAAAATTAAGGAAAAGTAGAACAAAAAATTATAGTTGCGTCATACGTACGTCATTACATTATTGTCGTCCATGTGCTAGTCTTTCTAAAGGCGTAGACTACATGTATAAGGCGGTCGTCGCAAAATTTGCATATTATATACAATTTATGTAAATCTGTACATGTACATTCTATAATGTCCGCACATGTCAGCGCACTGACATGCAGTACTGTACAGGGGTTTTTAAGGCCTGGTTTTCTTTTCCCGACATAGTCAATTTACGTTAAGACCTAGAACTAATTGCAATATAATCCATTCAAGCCATTCAAGCTTTTCAAAGCACTTTTTGAAGATTAACATTCATGACTTTTTGTCCTCGAACAATTGCCCCTGGTGACTTGCTTCGATAGACATGCCTGTGTAAAGCTAATGTTTAGGATTCAAGACCGAATGTGAGTGCAGCAGACGGAAACTTCGGCCATTTTAAAAACACTGGCTTCGGTCCGTGAAGGCTCCATCCTCATTGCCATACTGAACGAAAACGGCCCGAAAGCAGTCGAAGTCGGGGTTTGGTAAAAGTTCATTATTTCCTAATTCGCCAGCTCAAACGTAAATAAATTATGTCCTATTGCGCCCGAGTCGTCTCTATAGTCTGAAACAAAGAACATTGTAAATGCACAATAATGTGTACGGTACTGGGAGCACGGTTCTTCGACGAGCAGCCTACGGAGTCCGATAGTGCCGGCAAACTACGCAAGTACTGTTGCGTAATTATTATTATTATTATTATTATTATTACTTTTAACTTACCTCGCCGGCCTAAGACTTCTCTACAGAAGTTTGTTACCTTGGGCGTAGTTTATCTAGTTGTGTACCAACCGCCTTCTGCCTACTCCGGTGCAGAATGCCCTGCCGTTGACGAAAGTAAGGACGTCCGTTCAGGCTGTCGTGAATACCGTAAGTGACTACTGCACGCCTTGTAGCATCACTGCTGCTCTACCCAAGCGTAGCGCTTCCTTATCTGCATAAGAAAGAGTACTGCTATGCGAGTACTCCCTGCTATTCAATAGGAAAATATAATTATTTCCTAATTCGCCAGCTCAAACGTAAATAAATTATTTCCTATTGCGCCCGAGTCGTCTCTATAGTCTGAAACAAAGAACATTATAAATGCACAATAATGTGTACGGTACTGGGAGCACGGTTCTTCGACGAGCAGCCTACGGAGTTCGTGCTCCCTAGGTAAGACCAAAGAACGGGCAAGGGTGTCCGGATTTCATGTGTCAATTGTTTATTTCTTAGAAGATTAAACAATACATGTATACAGTCCTACCATGATAATGAAAACATTGTTAATACAACATTCCGCTTATAACGAGCCAACAATATATACATGAATATCTGTCGTGAATCTGTTTTTCTTTGCTCTCTACTGCTGAAGATGCAAGGTATCTGAATAATGAGCATTACGAAGGAATCCAGAGACTCAATATTTGACTGTAACAACATAAGTTATCCTACGTACCTTTCAACAATTATTTACAATCCCAGGTTACTTGACACTTTTAGTTGGTTCTGTAAACTTTCCTTTACGTACCTGTCCTTAGACACATCTGTTTTCCACCTACCATGCTTCTTTACCAGGCGGTCACCGGAACGCCAACAGCAGCAGCTGCTGAGGCGCCGCCCGACCGAAGACTATGTAAGCCAAATTTGGTGGGATCTTCTCCAACAGCCTTCAAAGCGCCTTTTAAAATATCCCTACAAGTTGAATAGGACAATTGCCCCTTTCTAGGCACATGAGACATTGTACTCCTCTTAAATGTAAGTGGCTTGAATAAAAAATCATCAGACGAAAAGTCACTGAAACCTGCTAACTTAACATACTTAAGTAGCATTGCAACTGGGCAAGTGTTCAGCCCAGTAGCACTCACAAGCACCTTGGCTCCTTCACGATACTGATCTGTTTTACTTTTGTACACATCAAACTCAACATGGGAAGGAAACATTTTTGTATCACACAGTCTTAAGTGTATCACTTCGTTGTTCCTGAAAAAAACAGCAAAAGAAATTAACAACATAGCACACGTTCTAGTGTCCATTAAGTTATCACTTTGTCCAAATTGTAGGACTATTCTGTTTAACATTTCGGCCGTTATTGGCTCTTTAGGTTCCGTTTTCCGAGAGGAAAGCCTTTTCATTCCATCTAAAGCCAACTTAAGAAACTTTGTGTTGCAAGGGTTGCTGGAAGCTGTAGGTGAACAGTCAATGTGCCACTTTATTGCATAAAAGGCAGTTTCAATTGTTGAATACGGAGTGCCTTTGTTGTGTAAGTAGACGAAATGCCAACTCCGGATGCGATTTAGGGAAAACGGAGACGCCATTAGTCAAACACCATGCCTTCCAGGCTGAAAAGGCTCTCTTGTATTTGGCAACTGTGCTCGGGGCTCTGGATGCGAACAGCACATGTTGTAAATCTATGTGATGTGAGGTATCCCTGTGGACAAAGAAGCAAATGTATAGCTAATCATACTTTCTCATGCGAGAACAGGTCGACTCTGTATACGCAATCCGCACCTACTGTATTTTCGCCTGGCGTACGTGATGACAATAACGTCCATGTGGACGACCAAACAAGGTGTATACACAATGTATATATAGCCAACACTTTCGAACAGAAAGATTCGATTCTAAACGTCATTATCATAACTTGTGAATGCATTCAATCTGCTTCCTTAATAGGAAGAGAGAAACATTACCAACAATCTCATTCTTGAGTATACCCAGTGGATTTATAACTCCATTTCTGTACTGTACAGAAATGTGCCCAGTGGCTTTCCAAGGTTGCAGACAACCCAAGCTTATAAAGTGCCGTCCAGCCTCACGCAGAGCACGCCGCTCTTCAACTTGTTTGAACCAAACAAGGAACTTATGTTGCGGCCCTGGATAAAAATATTGGTTGCGTCATGAAATTGCATGGTTTTTGTGACCAACCTTGCCCACGGACTGCTGCGTGAAAAGAGCAACGGCCAAAAAGACGCAGAAGGCCACGCTGGAATTACTAATGTACCTTTGGCCTGACACTCCCCGACATGTTTCAAAACCTGACTGACAAGAGAAACTGGGGGCAGTGCACCAGCCAATTGTTTTCTTTGCACCAGTCAACAGAGAATGCGTCTACAAGACTAGTACAGGGACACCAATGTTTCGAAATAAAAACAGGAATTTTGCAGTTGAAGTCGTCAGCAAACCTGTCAACAGTGTGTGGGCCCCACAGGCTATCCATAAATTTAAAGAAAACTGAGGAGACACCCCAGTCGTCAAAATCTATTTCTCTACTCAAGGCATCGGCCACTGCATTCTCTTCCCTAGGCACCCACTGTATAGTCAAATCAATATTATGCACTTTACACTCTCTAAAAATGTCTAAACTCAGTTGTTGTAACTCGTGGACCATGCTGCCCTTGTTTACTATGGAAACTACGCCTTTGTTGTCCGTGAACACTTTTACCGTTTTATCGGTGATTCTCGGAAGAAAGGATTTTATGGCCAGTGCCACGCCTTTCAATTCCCTCCATGTGGAGCTTTTACCTACTTCTTCGGCTGTCCATGCTTGTCTGAAATGAAGGCCTCCGCACTGTGCAGCCCATGCGCCACACCCAGAGTGGCTTGCGTCTGAGAACATGATGACCTGTGGTAAGGAATAATCCGAAACAAACCTTTTATTTAAATTAACCAACTCGCGTTTCCAAAAGAATAACTCTTCTACCACTCCACTGTCCTGCGCCAACTTAAAAACCCTATCCCACTTAAGATGTTCCTTGACTACCTCATAGTAAAGATACCTTGATTGTAGCTGTGCAATATGACTCACCACGGAACGAAGGGAAATTACTTTTCCTGCCAAAGATGCTAACATTCTGGCTGTCACGTAGGGTAAAGACGTCTGAATCTTAGCAATGGTGTTCAGAATATCTGAAACTCTGCGATCTGTCACTTGGACTAAACCTTCTTTAGCATCCCAAGAAAAACCCAACCAATCGAGTTTTGAGGTGGGTACCCACACCGATTTCTCTCTATTTGGGACAAAACCTGCAGTTAAGAGGTCACTTTGATAGCTTTTGAGACAGCCCAACACTCTGGCTTAGTTTGGGTACAAATCCACCCGTCGTCTAGATACAATACAATGCATACCCCCTTATTTCGCCAATATTTTACTAAAGGTCTGAGGCATTTCGTGAATATGTAAGGTGCTGTCGAAAGGCCAAAAGGAAGGACCTGGAAAGAAAAATACCGGATCTTGCCTTCAAACTGCCAAGAAAAACTAAGAAAATCTGAATGACCAGGGAAGATTTCGATGTGGTGATAACCTGCCTTCAAGTCAAAGGAGATCATAAAAACACGTATTAAAGTATTCCAACGCAACTTTATGGTCCTCAAATCTGATTTTCTCTTTCCAGAGAAACGTATTCACATACCTCAGATCAAGGATAAGCCTCTTTTTACCTGCACTGTTTGTAGATACAGAAAGTGGATTAACAACACAAGGAATGTAAGATCTTTCAACAATAAGTTGATTTGATAGCAATTCTCGAATAGCGTCACCAACAAAGTCTGAATGCTGAATAGCCGACTTGTTGTTCTTGGTCACAAGCGGAGGAGGTGTGGAAATAAGCGGCAGTTTATAACCGAAAGAAATCACCTGTAAAACTTCGGGATTTGCGCCTATAAAAACCCAAAAATCCTTAGCCGCTTTTAGTCTACCTATGATAAATGGTTCTGAACAACCTTGTTCGTACTCGAAGTAGTTTTGTACGTAGAAGTCTGACTCATACCCGGCTATAACTTGACCACTCCGACTTTCCAACGCACCGAGAGAACTGTCTATGCGATCTGGGGTGTTTCCAAGGTCAAGTGCACCTACAAAAACAATTGGAACACAATGAATGTCGTTTCATATTTCTGGTTATTCAATCATTTTAGTGTTGAAAATGACGGTAAATTGTACAAATCCTTGAACAACTTGCGCTTCGTGCACTGCGTAAAGCAACTTCCAATCCGGAATCATGGCTTTTGGTCTCTTTAGCCGATCATAACGACATACTTGTACGCTGCAATTTGCTTCCCAACGTGTACAAGTAAGCCAACAAGTAATAACAGAACAATTCTCACCATAAGTTTCTGCGCTCGCTCACATTGCAATACACAACAAGAAATACCTGTATCGTCGCACTGCTTTTTACCACTGCTGGCTTGGTGTAGTTCCGGGGGGGGGGGGTGGGGGGGGGGGGGCGGAGGGGGGGCCCTTCGAGGCTGTGATTGCGAAACGCTGTGGTACCGTCCATTCTCAAAATAGGGGGGAACAATTTTCGCACTCGAAAAATAAAGAGTTTTTGGCATCCAATCTTAACATCTTGTCTTTTGTAGTTGTACAAGGTTGTTATTTACCTTAATGTTTATCATCCAATGACAAAAATTGTATTGAAAATGAAAAAAGCAGTCGAAAAAATTAAGCGTTGACGTACCGTTGATGCGCGTGGAGATTGTGCACAAATACTCAAACGACGTTAACAAACTACCTCCCCTAAAAAGGGCAATAATAATCGATAAATTGTGAAAAATCGTGCTTTGACCCCACTCATTTTTTTCCATGGATACGTTAAAAAAGGATGTAGCAGTGATATACTGAATTTTCTAAAAAATCTGCCTGTGACCCCCTTGCGTTTTATCGTGTTGTTTTCGAACGAAAATGGCAGAAAATGACATCGCCCCAAACAAAATCCGTGTAAATCGTGCCTGCGTACCTGGCTTTGCGGACGTTGTATGAATCACTAAATGCGGAGAGCGATACACGGAGCAAATCTGTACGTGTTTCAATGGTGCGCTTCGCGAGAGCGATCTATACGTATTTACTGTGTGAGATGTGTGGCTCATGAGCGTGGAAGAACGAATGAGATACATTTCAACGTTGGTGGCGCACTTTCTTGGGCCCCCCCTCCGCCCCCCCCCCCCCCCCCCCCCCCCCCCCCCCCCCCTGGTGTAGTGCGTGCTGCGTTGTCTTTGCTGATTGGTGTTTGTTTGCCTGTTGCAAAACAATCTTTTCTCCAATGGCCAGTATTCCCGCACCCAAAACACCTATCTGATGGGGAAGGTCTGCGGCTGGAACTTCCAACCCCAAGCGTGAATCGATTCGGCTGGAAATGGCGACGAAAAAGCTGATTATCAGGGTTAGCCAGAGACTCATTCTGGCGACGCCGTACTTGATACGGCTTGGATCTGACTGCCTGGGTTTTCTTTCTCTTTGAAGCGGCTCTGGCTTGGGCCTTTCTGATGCGCTTCTCGTCTTCGCTGTTGCTTGCCAATTCATCTGAAAGGTATTCGTCGATGACTTTCCAGCCATCGTCTGATTTATCGGCGAGACGAATTAATTTATTTCTTTTTGCGGTGTCAGCAATGGCCGTCTCGATCGATGTTATTGCTGCGTCTGGTCGAGATTCTTTTACTGCTACCAGCGCCTCTTTCAAATTGATCAGCAAGTCCGAATTGAATTCGTGTTGAATTTTGTTACCCTTGAACTTAAATTGGACCTTTGCTTCACGCTTAATCTGCTGCAATTTTTCGGCAGCCGAGACCAACGCCCTATTGCTTTCTGCTTTCTGGATGTCTAATTTGTCGTCTATGTATAGTTTCACACTACCTACTGCCTCGTTGACGATAGACGATATGTCTTTAGCGGTAAGCTGTGACACTGGTAATGAGTTTTGAGAAGCAGGAAAGCCTGCCTCTGAGTCCGTCATGATAAAACGAAAGCAACGCTTAGTATACACCATTGGTAATTTGTTGAATTATCAGGAATGGGTGGATTTGGGGAGTTGTATTTTATAGTAAATATCGTTTAACTGACCTGTCCGAATTTTTACATTCATGGATGCCGAGAAAAACATGAAAAACAGCGTTTGTTTTCCACCGGAGTCGAGCAGTTATTCTTATGTTATCTTTGTTTTTTCGCGCTCGCCGGACGGCGAGAATGAATTTTGGTTTATACAATTCAATTTTTTGAAACAATTACAGGATATCCAGGGCCCTTATTTTGCTGGATGCCTACAATCATTATTTACTTTTAAATAAGTAAGATATTTCTTAATAATTCGGTAGTAAATTTTTTCGATATCTGCAAATGGTGTATACTACCTTTAAGCATACGTGTACATGTATAAGATTGCAAGAGAGAGAGAGAAAGTAAGGACGTCCGTTCAGGCTGTCGTGAATACCGTAAGTGACTACTGCATGCCTTGTAGCATCACTGCTGCTCTACCCAAGGGTAGCGCTTCCTTATCTGCATAAGAAAGAGTACTGCTATGCGAGTACTCCCTGCTATTCAATAGGAAAATATAATTCCTTGCCAGAATTTTGTTTTTGTTTGTTTTCACTCCTCTGGTTTTCCCTGTCTATTTTCCTAACCCCTCCCCCCCCCCCCCTCCACATTACTCCTATTCATACTTTTTTGTTAGCTCTTCCCTTTGATCTCCACCCTGGACCCCCTTCCTTGTGGTTTTACCCCTTCTGCCTTTGTTCCTACCCTGCCTTTGATCCTACCCACACTGACCTCACCCTTTAATCCCTCAGCCCAATCCTCCTTTTGTTGTTTGTTACATTGTAATCTGTGCTTTTTCTTTTGTGTTTCTTCAGCATCCATGATGTGCATCATGCTGTATATATGTTGCCCTATATATGTTTGTTTCTTGTACACAGCCATTATGCACGATTATTACACAGTATTATGCACGATGGCAAGTTAATTAATGATCGTACTCACATAGCAAATTGTTTTAATGACTACTTTGTTAATTTAGGCCCTGATCTTGCTAAACGTATTCCAAGTACACAGGATTTATTTGCTGATTTTCTCAATGATCCGAACCCAAAGTCTTTGTTTTTTCAACCAATAGTGGAACAGGAAGTAATTGATATTGTTAACAACCTACAAAATAAAACAAGTTCTGGCCACGACCTTATTAATTCTTCTATTATTAAAAACACTATTGCTGCCTGTAGTAAACCCATAACTCATATTATTAATGCTTCTTTTAAAACTGGCATCGTTCCTAATTCACTTAAAATTGCCAAGGTTGTTCCTATTTTTAAAAATGGTGATGCTAATTCTGTTAACAATTACAGACCCATTTCAATTTTGACTTGTTTTTCAAAAAATATTTGAAAAATGTGTATATGTTCGTGTTATTCAATTTCTTAATAAATGTAATATTTTAACTGATTGTCAATATGGATTTAGAAGTAAACATTCTACTACACATGCAATACTTGATTTTGTAGATAAAGTAACGAACGCAATAGATGACTCTAAACACACTCTGGGGATATTCCTCGATCTTTCAAAAGCTTTTGACACCATTGATCATGGTATTTTACTTTATAAGCTTTCTTATTATGGTGTTCGAGGAGTAGCCCTAGAGTGGTTTAGGAGTTACCTTTCAGATAGACAACAGTATGTTTCTATAGGTGGTTCAACTTCAATTCAAATGGCCCTAAAATGTGGTGTTCCACAAGGGTCAATCTTGGGTCCATTACTTTTTCTAATTTATATTAATGAATTTGTTAAATCATCTGATGTATTTTCATTTATTTTATTTGCTGATGATTCTAATTTATTTTATTCCAATAGTGATTTGACTACTCTCACTGACACAGTTAATTATGAGTTAAAATCTATCTGTAATTGGTTTGCAGTTAATAAGTTATCACTTAATATTAAGAAAACCAACTACATGTTATTTAGTAATACTGCTTGTAATCTCCCCTCCGACATATCAATTGATGACACGATCATAGAAAAAACAGAGTATCTTAAATTTCTTGGATATTACATAGACTCCAAATTAACATGGACTAATCACATTGATTATTTATCCAAAATTATTGCTAGAAACATAGGCGTTATAAACAAGATCAAATATTTTATCCCATCTACAATTTTAGTTTCTTTGTACAATACATTAATATTGTCATATCTTAGCAATGGTATTCTAGCCTGGGGAGCATGTTCCCTCAGTAATCTTAACAGGCTTTTTCTCTTACAAAAACGGGCTCTTAGAATTATTAATTTTTCTGATTTCAATGCTCATACTGACCCCTTATTTTTCAAACACAAGACTTTAAAAGTTAAGGACATTTATTTTCATCAGCTTGGGTCTCTCATGTACCAATCTATTCTTGGTATTCTACCATCTTCTATAAATTTCATTTTCATCCGGAATTGCGATGTTCATTCTCATTACACTCGTAAATTTTATAATTTTCATCTTCCATTTACTCGTACATCTTTATCCAAAAAAACTATTAAATACGAGGGACCCAGGCTGTGGAATTCTTTTAAAGAGAACCTGAAAATGTCAAAGTATTTGTCAACTTTTAAACGGAATTATAAATCAGTCTTGTTGGCTAATTATTGCGATCCCATGTAACTTATTAATTTCAAGGTTCCATAATTATGATACACATCTAACTTGTTTGCTGGCATGTAATGTAAATTACGTATACTATCTTTGTTTATTGTTTGTTTTGTTTTTGTGTTTTACGTATATAAAGTAACTCAAACTTGTAAAAGGGGCCCACGATTACAAGCTTTGCTTCTTAGTGGGTCCCTCTACAGTTTCACTTTCTGTATATCAAGGACCCTTTTTGTTTAATTGCCATAATTAAAATGTGTGACGCTGTGGAAATAAAATGAACAATGAACAATGAACAATGAACAATTTAGTCTCTGAAGAAGATCTTGTTAAGATCGAAATATTAGGCCCTCTTAACTTATTTGATTTGTATATTTCAGGTCATTCCAGCCAGTAAGCAGTTTGCAGCAGTATTAATCTTATTCACTTAATAAAAAAGTTGTTAATGTTTAAAAACACTTTTTATTTTTGTTGTCCCTTCTTTTTTTAGTCCGTTGTTCTTTTACATAAACTATACAGTACGTTATATATATAAGAGTAATATGAAGAGTAATGCTAACCTGTTTACAACTCTACGATTGACGGATATATTTTAGTTTTTAAGATAAATTTATTCACGGTCCTAGTCGCCTCTGACTTTAACACAACAGTGCGCAAATTCATAGCTGAAATACATTTAGTGTTTTGCACAAAGGATGAAGAAAGTTCAGTTTGATCCTCGATATTTAAACAAGTGGAAAATTAAATTCACTTCAATTAAGGCTTTTGGCGTATACATCATTGTTTACAACTATAAAGTTATGCCAATAACGTTAATTTCTCAGGAAACAAACACACGAATCCCGGATTTGGAATATATCCCCAAATTGAGCTCAAGCTTATGTGCAAGGACACCTAAGTTAAACTTTAAACGGGTCACTTCGTGTACATCATTGTCCGCCCCTGTTTTAATTTGACCTATTTATGCCAAAACATTTCAAACCAAATGGTTTATTGAACATGGGGTGATTTATTTTAAACGATTAATAATTCTCACAGCCAAAAATATCCAAATTTCTGACAGTTTTCCAGAAAACACCAAATATTATTATGTGGCAAGGTATTTATTATAATATATAAATTGGTAGACATAGACAAGTCGTCTGCTAGCTTGTAATAAGTCTAGTTTCGCAGTGTCGCATGCCTGATGTGAACGGATTTTCTGACGGTTAACAGACGCAAAAGATAAACGACACTTTCTCTGTATCGGCTGTTGTTGTATGATAAAAATAAGTAAATAAAAGGTGAATACAAATCACTTTTCCACTCATTGGGAACATTCGATTTTTAGTATATCAAAGAGTGACATTTCCCCTGCCTGGCAGTGTTAAAACAAATTATATTGCAATTACTTCTAGGTCAGGCCTTATTTTGATGTAAATTGACTGGACTAATGAGCCAATCACGTTGCATAAGGTCAAACGGAGTTTTTCTACTTTTCTTTAATAATTTAGACAGTCGTGCATGTTTTTATATATTTTAAAATTAAATCTGCAAAAATGAGGCGTGACCTTTACATGCCAACAGAGGGCGCCCTACACCTTCCATTGTGCGGACCGGAGCGCGTAATTGTTTAACAATGACGCTAATACATTGTTATTGCTCATTAAACTAGTTACACGTAGCCCAGAGGTACATTAAAGGACTTTGAAAAAACGGCTCCTGTCGACCTCTCACGGTAGCTTAGTGAATAATGGGTTAGGTTATAGATCGTTTGACTGGGGTTCGAATTCGGTCTGTGCTTATTTTTCATTGACTATTTACGGTCTCCAATTGTATCGTTGGAGTGAGTTTAATTTAAGGGAAAGTAAGGATCTGAGAACCTAAGTGTCTTCCACTCAGTGTGGTGTAGATACGCCCATTTATGATAAATACCCCTAACCCTCATAGGAAAAAATACGCTACCGGAGCCCATGGGGGCCGGGAGTTCAAGAGACCGGTTAGGAAGTCACTGGAAAAAAACCAGTGTAGCGGTTCTTGTTCTATTTTTCAACGCAAAATTATGTAACCTAACCCAGTTTCCCCTTCAACCTTGTTCTATGGTTACAATAAGCCATAAAAAGAAATTGTCGAAGAAAAAGACAAACGTTAACGATTTTCGGATTTGAACCAGACCTCTCCTCTCTACGAACTATGCTATTGGCGAGTTGGTTAAGGAAGCCGTTCTTTATAATTTTGTAGAGTTTTTTAAAGGGATCGTATGCGTTTGGTAATTAGAACCCACTGTTTGTTTCAATCCTATATAGTTATACATATATACCATAAAACTAACCTGTACAAATTTCATTTCTCAAGGTGGTAGCGATTTTGAGATATTGCCGAAAATCTGGAGCGGTTATGTCCATACAGGAAATAATCTGCATTGGAATACACAATCTGAGAAACGTCACTACAGGAACGCTTCTCAGATTCAATTGGTTTTTGATAAAAAGTGATATCTTTTTTCATAACCGCAGTTCTTCGAAGTGAAAAGTTTCTAAAAATGCATTATACTATCCAAAGCTGCTGTATACTTCTTACCAAGTAAGTTCATTGCCATACATTTTTGGAGTAATTACTAAACGTATACGACCCCTTTAATGTATATTATACATAGAGTTTTAGAAACTAAAAAGCGCACTTATCACGTGACCCAGTTCTGACAAGGATGCACAGACGGCATTTTGTAAGTTTGCAAAAAGTACGTAGTTGACATAGCCAACGCATGTCTTTCATTTTGTTTTTCCGCGTGCGGCAAAGAGATATGCCGGACAGGGTGAGATACCTAGAACTTGTGCGTACTTTGGCTGGACAAATTGGAGCAACGTCAAAAAGACCAGAATCGTCTCTTTTCACAAGTAAATGCTTTCTGGGATAGGGGTGCTGTCAGTTGAGGTTGCTAACCACCACGATTACCCCTACAATATCACCTGCTTATATATAAATAAAAAAATGGATTTTGAGTGAAACCATGGCGGTTAAACCAAGTAACAAGCAAAATCGGCCTGTCATATCATCGTGTAATACGACTGCAGTCTACTGCTTCGCGCCTTAGCTCTCTGCGTCTGCCACTTCAGACGTCATCAGCCATGAGCAATCTCCCCCGTGCACAAAGAGGATCCGAACCTAAGTTACTTCCCTCTCCACAGATAAGTACAGACGCGGATTCAGGGGTGGGCCGCGGGGGCACGTGCCCCCCGGGTAAAATGAGAAAAAAAGAAAACAAAAGGTGGGGGGGGGGGGGGGGGAAGTGGGTGGAGGTGGAGAAAAGGAAGGGAGGATGATCGGATCGGAGGATCTGATGTCTTATTTTTGGCATAATATAATACTCACAAAAAAGGGTTATCAATCCATGGAACCCCAGTTTGCGACCCACACCCGTTCAATTTGTCCATGCACATGAAGCCCTCTCAGGGTCTCTACTCGCAGCGGGAGAGCGAGGCCGGACGGACATTGGTGTTATCCGCAGAAGACAACCTGAACCCGCCTGGCGCGCATCTAGCCGCTCGTTGGTATCACCATGGAGCTATAGCTCCATGGTAGCTATAGCTCCATTGTATCACTGGCCCCGTTAACCTCGGATACTCAGACTACTGACGGTGGCATCGAGGTTCGATAATCCCGAGCCTGGTGGACATGTGGTCATTGAACTGGCAGTAATGCCCCCTCCCGCCAATTACCATTTTATTGCAGTATATCTGGATGAATGTTTATGTTGTTAATTACCTTGTGTAAGAATGTTAGTTGGTTGGTTTGTCCATGGAGCTATGGTTTGGTTTGTCCAACCTATAAGCTAGGACATTGTCCGAAAGCTCATCTTTTTGGCGACAGTTTTGCTGTAAATATTTATATATATTCTCGCATGTTCCAGTTTTGGGTGTGGCCCACATTCATATATAAACTTTAATATATTTATAATATATTTATAATCTGCATAATTCCCCTTTTTATCTCCATATAATCTTGAAAAATTTTGCTAAAGAAATCAGAGGAAAGAGGCCAGGAATCGCCTCAGATTGCACCACAAAGCATATAGAATCCAACATTTAAGACGCATATTTAAGAGTAGGTGTAGTACCCCCGTTGGGGGTTCAACGGGTAGCAATGTAAATAATTACTGCGGACAAAGGGCAGAAAAGGACACTTGTTAAATGTACTGTTCACTTGTACAAGGGTCTGCCTCAAGTGTTTAATTCTAACAACTTTCATAAATGGAATTAAACAGATACATATTTATATTAATCAGTGTTAGGTAATTTACCTAGAATAAATCTTATAGGAATGATCCTATTACACTTTAAAAACCATCAAGCCTGGTCATAATTATATTCTTTGACAGAATTCATATGCACCAGAAACAACACTTCAAATACACATGGCCCAACAATCCCAGGCTAGTCTGGCTACACAGTGATGAGTCATCCCCGTCCCTGCGGTGGGCTACTGTGGCCAGAGTCAATGACCTTTCTATATAGTCACTACTGTGCACTGTCTACACGTTATTATGTACTAAAATTATACTCAAGCTAACAATCTCTTCTTTTTCTAAAGTACTAAGTTAAAAGATGATTGTTCTCAAGGAATATTAAAATCAATCTATATGAATGAAGAAACTTAACGATACTTGGTTACAATGTAAAATGATAACTCCAGACCAGAATATGGCAAACTCTGATCCATTGTTCTAAGTTGTGGATTTCAGCAATTAAAGCACAGAAAGTTTGTCTAGGTCAATACAAGTCCAAAACCCTATGAACTTCAAATCTTACTTTAACCATACATTTGCAAAACGGATTGTTCAACGAATAAAAGCAAACAAAGTTGTAAGATTTCATACTTAACAAACTAATCTAAACTAATTAAGCTATGTTTTACATGAAACAAAAGAACTTCAATAAAGCAAAGAATTAATAAAACAAGAAGTGATCTTGTAACATACGTACCTGTGGACAAAGGGCAGAAAAGGACACTTGTTAAATGTACTGTTCACTTGTACAAGGGTCTGCCTCAAGTGACCAGCACAATAAACAAAGCAAACTTCCCTTCCTACGGGTTCTACCATCCGTCCATGCACAGGGGTGGGACCACAATACTAACTGTAGGGAAGGTCCATTCAATTTTTTGGGGGTGTCTTATTCTTCCGTCCTCTACATAGGGTTATCACTGATTACTTTTAAAATGCATTTATCACATTCTCTGACCCTCAAAACACCTAACTTGTCATTTGTACTTGTCTGGTTACAGAATTAGTGCAGCAAATAGTTCAACAAGCGTTATTGTCCAAGATTGGCAAATTGGCGGCCATTTTGATTATGCAAATTGGCCAGTCAAAAAATATGCCCAATCCAAAACGATTGAATAATTTCAAATTCCAGGGCCGAGAGTCAAGATTGTTTACATGGGGGTATTATCCTTCTAACGAAACATCCCTTATTAAAAACTGGTTACGTTAGTAATTTCCAAATTCCAAACGTCGATGCTTTTAATAAAAGTTTTATAGCAAAGGCAATTGTCGAAAAAAAACCAACTCTTTAAAGGAAGGCGTGGAAAACGATCAAGTGAGCAAATCATTCTTTGACATTTTCATCTCGAAAATATATTTTTAATAACAATTAATAAAAGGACAGATATTTAAAGGACACTCACTAAAACTAATCAAATTTTATACGAAAATAATGTAGACTAACATACAAATTAATGATGCCTTATTTAATCGCGCTTAACAGCACAAATCTCAAACGGCAAGGGCGAGAACGTGATGCTGGACTTTCCCTCTAGAGTCAACGGCGGGGCACCGGTGGGTTTCACGAAGGTGAACTGGTGCATAAAATAGCTGAAGAAGATGAAAAGCTCCATCTTGGCCAGGTGCTCTCCCAGACAGATACGGCGACCTGCGGGAATAAACCAGACACAGGCTTGAATGTACCATAAAAGTTGGGGGAATGTACATTATACGCCGATATTGACTATAGAAGTTACTGCATTGTTGGTTAATTCGGGTGGAAACTTTTTTGCCCAAAATAGGCAGTTGGTATTCTGAACAACATTGGTAAAAATACCAACCTATATTGTCGCTTGCTGGCGTGGTCTTAATAAACTACTCACCGACTCCAAAAGGTATGAACTCTTCTGGTTTGAAAGCCTTGCCCTCGTCATTCAGAAACCGTTCTGGTTTGAACTTTTCTGGTTCCGGCCAAAGTTTTGGGTCCCGATTTATCCGCCACAGGTTGGACACAATAATTGTGTCTTTTGGGAGCACGAAGCCTTGGAACTGAGTGTCGGAGGCGGCGACGTGCGGAAGACCCAAGGGGACGATGCTGGCCATGCGCTGTACCTCCCAGATCACGGCACGGGTGAGATTTAGCTCTGGCTTGTCGGCCAGCCTAGGTAGGCGGTTGCGGCCGACCACGGCGTCGATCTCGGCTTGGACTCGCTGCTGGATTTCCGGGTGAATCGCCATGTATAGCAGGTACCACTCCATCGTCGTCACCGTGGTTTCGGAGCCCGCTGCAAAGAGATCAGCCACTGTGAACATGAGATTTGTCTCGTTCAGGTGGCTGTACTTCTCGGGTTTAGCCGCTGCTCCGTTTTCAACTGCAGAAGTGGCAATTCTCGAAGCATTTCGTTGGACTTCAACGAGATAGACATCGATAAAGTCTTCCAGATTGTGCGGATCGAGTTTCAAGCGGTGGGAGTCGATTATGCTCTGTATGAACGCACGGATCTTACCGAAATCAGCGTCCAGCTGTTTTAGCTTCGACTTGAAAAAAGGCATGCGTGTGAAAACGCTGTAAAACAACACCATGATGCCACCAGTTCCTGTCGATACGATCGCTTGACTCAACAGGGCCAAAAGTCGCTTGAAGTCTTGATCGTCGTAATCGTAGCGTTTCCCGAACACGACAGAGCAGATGACGTTGGACACAGCGCTGCTGAACAGGGGTTTTGGGTTGAGGGGTTTGCCGTGGAACGCAGACATTTCCTTAAGTAACTCCTCGCCCTCGATTCCGATCTGATCTTCGAAAGTCGACTTGCCCACGCCCAAACTGCGGAGGACATTCAAGCTGAATCTGCGCATTTCGATCCATGGTTCTCCCAAGGTGCCCGATACGCCTTGGATAAAATATACGAGGAATTACAAAATGGTAAACTCTTTTTTTTTATTTGTATATTTCAGGTCGCATTCCAGTTAGACAAGCACTGTTTACAACAATTTTTATCCTTTTCAAAAAAATGTGACAATAAAGTGTAAATAAAGATTGTTTCCTGCTACTATAAAGGTTATCATCTTTCGGGAATGGCTTCGGCCCATCCTCATTTTGCTGATCGACTAAGCCCAAGTCCCACTATACTACTATAGAACCTGCGATTTCCTGCGACCAGTTCAGGGCCGGTCGTAGGTAGTCGTTGATATTTCCTGCGATTTGAGCCGAACAGTCACATTGTAAGCATCGTGCGATCCTATTATAATTGTTGCCGACTGGTATGACTACTATAGCACGACTGTCGCACGACTATACTACGCAGGATGGGCCTATACGAGTTGTAATTAGTTCCTGGCTACAACCAGAAGTTTGGACTGCATGGCTGTGACCACAATGACTGATCGTGTGACCGTTGATTGACTGCGACCGGTCTTGACGAATCGGGCGACATGGTGCGACTATAAATAGGCTAAAGGGCATGCAGACGATCGATCTTGGGCAGTCGCTCGATCGATGAAGGACAACTCACGCGCAGTGGAGCCTCGCACGACTAGTCTTGCTAAGTCGTACAACTAGTCGTGCAATCAGGTCGATCTATACTCGCATGACAAGTCGTGCTAGTATAGTCGTGCAAAGTCGTGCGATCAGCCACGACAATAAAGGACCACCCGAAACTTGTTCCCCGACCATTGCACGACCGTCACCGACAAATGAAGACTATAGACGGTGACAAGACAGGCCCGTACGCAGGATTTTTTATGTGGGGGGGGGGGGGGGGGGGGGGGTAGTTCGTGCGAATTTGTACTTGATGGGACCAACAATCCGACCAAACGTTTTCGTGTGCCAGTACCGTTATTTCTACATCCAAATACCATTATTTACCCCGGAAAATGTGGACCTTTTGGTAATGTGTTTTTTGGGGTTTTTTTTGGGGGGGGGGGGGGGGGGGAGCTGCGTACCCCCTCCTGCGTACGGGCCTGCAAGATCCGACTACTTCCGTCGCAGCCAGGCATTTTAACAAGATAAAAAACCTCTCTGCGACTGATTTCGGTTGTGCGAATATTCAAGACTAATGACGACCACCCAAGACTTTTCTAATGCTAGGTTCCCACTATCACGATTCGCGCCACGATTTAAACCGTGGTCTTAATCGTGGAGTAATCGTAGTGATCCTATCAGATCTTATCAGATCTTGAGGTCAGTCGTGGCAATCGTGTTGATCGTAGAAGATTTTTGGACCGTTCAAAAAACTTCTACGATCAACACGGTTAATTTTCCATCGTGATCATCGCATAAGATCGTAATGGATCGTAACAAAGCGCATCTAATCGTGCTTCCAAATCGTGGTGATCGGGATCAACCTTGGACAAGACAAACACCACCTCTGTTGAGACGCGCTGCGATCTGATTGTGGGTTGTAGTCTTCACTCTGTAGAAGTTCAAGAAACAATGAAGTCCATGGTCAGCCGGGCTGTATATATACCTGTCGGGGTCCAATCGTGGCTCAAATCGTGATCACTCTCGATCCCAATCGTGAAAGACATTGCGACCACAATCAAATCTGATCGCAACAGAGCGCATTGGTTCGTGATGATCGTATCGGAACGTATCGGAACGTCTCTGCACGTACCAGATCGTCCCAAATCGGGGACCCTGATCGTGCTGATCGTGTCAGATTGGGACCCAATTGGGGACTCAATCGGGACAATCCTATCGGAACGTATCTGTTCGTATCTGAACGGGAGACCAGATCGTGACGGACCGTGTCACCTGAAATTGACCAATCGTGACTATATCGCATCCAAGCGCACCAAATCGTACCAGAACGTATCGACTCGCATCAACTCATATCCAAACGTGAAAATTTCAGAAAAGGATACGAAAATTCCACGATCAGCTACAAATGGCCAATCGTAGCGTTCGTAACGGATCACACGACAGTGGGAACCTAGCATAAGATTGCCTGCGACTGCCTGCAATTTCTAGTCGCAGCCAGTCGTAAGTTGTCCTATTGGGACTTGGGCTTTAGGCGTGCTTACCATTTCCTAAAATATAGGGTGGCCTGTCATTCAACTGTGGGTGTTGAAATGCCGCCTTGGTCGACTTGAAATCATCTAAAATCACCACAGTAGTGTTGAGCAAGCTGACTCGGAATACTGGGCCGTACCATTCAGCGTACTTCCCAAGAACCTGATGGGGCTGCAGGCCCCGTCCTAGCCCCCAAACGAAGGCCAGAAGAGATCCGATGATCGGTAGTGTCCGGGGGCCGGGAGGGAGGTTAGTTGCTGGCCGGCGGAAAAACCAACGGAGAACTAAAAGGAGAAGGACGAACGGTAAAACCACTCGTGCTACGCCTGAAACAAACCACAGAAAATTCATAACCACTCCCATTTTGTTCTGCTGAAAGTTTTTTTCCCAGTCTGAATTACGAGTCTGAATGGAGGAATAAGAAGTTGAATAAAATAGTCCGACCTGCATGTGCTACTTTTATATCTGCCGTATCGTTAATTGTTATCATAAATCAAAGTCTGTTTGATTTATCTATGGTACCGTAAATGGTATGGTATTATTTTATTAACATTAATAAATACCTAGGAGAGTTGAAGGCTTCTGATTGGCCGAGACTCGATCACGTGCCGGTCATTATATGTAGTAACATCATGGGTTTTCCAAGGGCCGTTTTCTAAACCCCGGCTTTGGGCTGCACTCTGGCCACATTACAGACGTTTTCCTAGTTCCGGATCGCAAAAAATATTCAGGCTGTTTTCGGCAAGTCTAATCCTCGAAATTTAAATGAAATAGGTTTAGTAGTTTACCTTGAGTGATGGAGAAACTACAGTTTTTGTTTCGATATTTATGCTCTTCTTTATTTTAAAATACATACTGTACGACGTCAAATATACCGACATCCCTTTTTCTAGTTGTGGATCAGTTTAACCAATTCCGGATCGAGTAAAAAAAATGCTTCGTACATGTACGTACATGAACAATTATCGCGCTAGAACCAACCCGAATCAAGCCTATATTTCTGATAAAGTATTCATTAATTTATATAAATACAGTTTAAAATAAATGTCAAATACTTTAACTTCCAATAAAGTTTAAAAAAAGGACTTGCAAAGAAATGCTTTGAAATGTTTTGTCCGTGTACGTGTGTTGCGCGCGGCAACGATCCGATAAACTTTGTCCCACCATGGAGACATTTCTCCATGGTCCATTAGAACACGTCATATGAAATCGTTTGCGCGCGTGCTGTTGATGCATGTATTTTACGGGCGATCCGGAACTAGAAAAAAAAAAAGAACGTTCAGTCTTTGGCAGATTTGAGACTTTTACTTCGACTTATTTTTACTTATGTATCAAGAAGCTTGTATGTTTCTTTTCAAAATGCACTTCATCTAAACAAATAGTATTGGAGACCAAGCCATAACAAGGTAGGTTTTTATTTGAAGCGATCTGGAACTAGAAAAAATCCGGAACTAGGAAAACAACTGTACCACTGCTAAACTACATGAACAAAGCCAAAATACGAAAACGAAGCTGCGTTTGTAAAACGGCGTAAAAGAAGCCGCGAAGTCGCGAAATTCGGAGTATTTTCACCATTTTTCTCGTTAAAAAGGTATTTATTAAAGGTAATAACAGTGCGAGAACCCGGTTGTTACTGCGTGGTAATGACCGGGTTGGGGGATGACCGCTGGTAATGGACCTCGCCTTCGGCTCGATCCATTACCAGCGGTCATCCCCCAACCCGGTCATTACCACGCAGTAACAACCGGGTTCTCGCACTGTTATTACCTATGTAACACAAAGGTCAAGTTGCATGATAATTTACAATATTAAATTGGAATGACCTGAAATATACAAATCAAATAAGTTAAGAGGGCCTAATATTTTGATCTTAACAAGATCTTCTTCAGAGATAAATTAAACAAATTAAGAAAAACTCTTATGAGTTGGTTAAGAATCTAGAAAAAAATAATTAGTACCTTGCACATACTTGTAGATTTGGTTTAACCAAAGGTCGTTTTTAGGGAAACAAATCGACCACCCATAACGCCACTGCGCTTGACCTATATTATCTTTCCCCCACAAAATGACGGAGGCCTTGGGAGAATGGGGAACAGTAATTTTATGACCCGAGGACCCGATCCAAGTCCTCGGTAGGCATTTGTGCATGTACAACTGGGAGCTGTTGGGGAAAAGGGACCAAAGAAAGGGAACAAACCGTGCAGGTCCTTATAAGTATAGCACGGGTAACTACATCTCAGACTCTACAAGTACGTCAGACGCCCGTTGATATACCCAGCACGATATGAGATCGACCCCCCCCCCCCCCCCCCCCCCGATTCCAGTTTGTATATATTCAATGGCAGCAGAGCCACCATAATATTAACATAATGCATCGATTGCGATACCAATTAAGACCTGGTGAGCCATGGTAATTCTGGAGTTAATATGTTTAACTGTATAGAAAGAGGCTGCAGAGCCATGATAATACTGCATATATTATTTGTATTTTGGCCAGGGGCCAGGCTGCAGAGCCATGATAATACTGGAGATAATATTCCTTGTTTATACCCAAGGGCCAGGCTAAAGAGCCATGATACTGGAGGTATTATTTTGTATTTCAAAGCCAAAAGCAAGGCAGCAGAACCATGGCGATACATATATTTAAACTATTTTTGAATTATTACTGAGCCGTAGAGCCATGCCTGTTGATCTAAAAGAGTATGATTCTTAGAAGTACAAAAGAATGTACTTATTTTTTCGCAGATGCCTTGGACAGATTTGTCAGATTCTATCATCGATCCAGTCATGAAGGGCCTCTTCAGCAAGCTCCCTGGAGTGGTAATGAAGGACAGAGCGAATTCAACAGCCCAACAATATTCCAACGGATTTCAAAGATGGAAAGCATGGGCAGTAGTAAGATCACAACCGGTTACAGTTCTTCCAGCCTCGCCACTAGATGTTGCTTTGTACCTTCTCAGCATCATGCAGACAGCAAACACTACCTCTCCAGTAAGTACCGCCTTCTACGGTATTGCATGAGCACACAGGATAGCATATCTTCAGTCCCCTACGGAGCACATGCTACTAAAATTGGTACACGAGGCGGCAAAACGCTCTTTATCAAGAACTAACCACAGGAAAGAGCCCCTTTCCATAGAAACAATTCAGCAGCTATGCCACAAATTTTCTCCAGCTACGACCGACCTGTATCACCTAATGACACTGGCTTACCATCACTGTTGTGGGGTTCGCTGGGTTCTTTAGGTTCAACGAGCTCGTACATATCAAGAGATCAGACGTGCTAATTTCAAATACTTATGCCAGTTTATTCGTCGAAAAGAGCAAAACGGACAAATATAGAGAAGGTTCATGGGTCATCATAAGTCGTTCGGAAGAAAGTACCTGCCCTGTCTCAATACTATAGAGCGTTACATATCACTGTGTCAGATTCCAGACGCTTCAGATGAGTATATGTTTCGCTCCGTCACTAAACATAAAGAAGGTTGGGCGCTAAGAAATGATAAGTCGCCAATTTCGGAAGTACATAGCAAAAAAGTTGAGCCGCGCGGTTTGGGGGGTAACGGTAGCATACGTGACGACAAGATTAGGCCCATCCTGCCCCAAAAGGGTTCCACTATGCACAGACCAAGGAGGCACATCCCTCTCAGATCAGAGGATCCGCTGCACATAAACCATGTTGAGGTGGATCCTTACCATTCGGAGAGTACCTGCTGTACACGAACCAACTCCTTACCATTCAGAGGGTCCGCTATAAAAAAAAACCCCAATAAGCCGCAGATCCTCCCCAGAGGATCCGATGTACACAAAGCAATGAGGCAGATCTTTACCACTCGGAGAGAATCCACTGTACACAAGATAATAAGGCGGACCCTTACCACTCGGAGAAGATCCGCTATACAGATCAATAAGGCGGATCTTTTCCAGAGGATTCGCTGTACACAAACAAATAAGGCACATCTTTACCACTCGGAGAGAATCCGATGTATACAAATACCAATGATGTGGATTCTCCCCAGAGGATCTTCTGTACACAAATCAATAAGGCGGACCCTTGCCATTCTGAGAGGACCCGCTGTACACAAGCTAATGAGGCGAATCCTTACAACTCGGAGAGGATCCGCTAAGCCTATACACAAACCATGCAGTGAAGCAGATCCTTACCTTGCAGAGAAGATCCAATGTAAACCAAACCACGATATGGATCCACAACCCAGGGGTTCGTTTCAACGTAAATGGACTAAGGTTCCAGATACCAGTCATACAACTTAGGTGCCCGCCACACACAAAGCTCTCTTGCTTTCACACCAGTTTGACAGCACGGCATCCTGGGGTCAATTAACAGTCTTTGGAGGGGCAGAAAAGCGTTTGGACTGGCTAACAGAGGGCGCCCTAAACCTCCCATTTTGCGGACCTACCGGAGCCCGCGTGGAAGTGACTGGTCAACCCGTTCACGGGACAATAGGTGTGCATGTTTTTTTTGTCAGGTCGCAGCCTGCGCAAAAGTGCTTACATTTCGTCACCGTTTTCACGAAGAGGCAAATTGAGCCTTTCACGGTCTGAACAAACTTTCGAGAAAATCGCTTGTAAAGTTCGTCCTTTTTTCGTTTGGCAGTTTCAAACATAAATATCCATAGAATATACAAGATTGAGGTATCATGGGAAAGAAGAGATTCCAATCTTCTTGAATATAGCAAACGTTAAGAAAAATAGGTGATTAGTTTTGCAGAATTAATCAATTAATAGAATTGCCTCTTCGTGAAAACGAAAAAAACGATACATTAGCAAATTCGCCCGTGGCTGTGAGAGTCAGAATGTATACATTTCCCCATTGCGCCCCTAATTCGCCTCTTCGTGAAAACGCTAAAAGGCATTACGCGCCCAATTCGCCCAATTCGCCTCTTCGTGAAAACGCAAAAGGGCACTTGAGGACCAATTCGCCCCTTCATAAACACGTTAAAGTCAACGCTATTTCGAATTTGCCTCTTCGTGAAAACGCAAAAGGGCACTTGCGGACCAATTCGCCCATTCGTTAATTAGGTTAATTAGGATTTTAATGATTTTGGGGATGTATAACTTCACCAGGTTGTAGAAATATCATTATTTAATCGTTTTCACACAAAAAAATAATTTCGATAAATAGACGATTTTTCATGAAATTCGCCTCTTCGTGAAAACGGTGACGATTTGTTTGCTACGTAACTCTCTCGAAAACGGGTCTTTAAAACAACAATTTTATTTAACAAACATGTTGAAAATACTATCGCCTTAGTGGGACGAAACTATGACCGTTTTGTATTGAATTACAGGTCGTTGAAAACGGCCGTTTTTCTTTACTGAACAAAATTAGGCAGAATAATCTGACAGTTTGGTGACAAGATATATTATTTACTTACCTATCTTCAGTGGCCCTGACCCGAAGCAGTCAGGGTCACTAAACATTCCAAAACAAGACTCACAACAATAATGCCGCTCAGAAAGCAAGTAAATTCCATGAGTGCATTGTCCCCATTGGTTAAATCTCCAAACGACCTGGTATATTGACCAATCCGCCACGCATTGCTATACTAAACTCAGAAGCGCTTTCGCATGTCGGGTCCCCTGCTTCACATAGGCTTATAAGTAGTGTAAACACGGAGTAAAGGCGCCCGATTATAACTTCGATAAAGGATTGTAAACGCACGTACGATCCGAACATAATAACCACATGAATATGACGTCATTAAAACAGACAATTCCCGTAAATTTCGCATCAAAATATAAATAGCCCGTGGGACTGGCAAAGATGGGAATGGTACAAGTCGAAAGCATAACTCTTTTAGTTTGTAGCAAATTTTGTCTCAAAACATCCGAAACGGTTCGGTCCACCAAAAACGTGCAGGTATTCTAAACAAAAAGTATTTTCATATCTCGTTTCACAAGCCTCGTACCATGGAGAAATATTTATAAACCAGCATTTCAACGAAAGTATCTCTTAATGCTTTCTGAAACCTCATTGATTGTGTAACGAGTACCACAATAGACACGCTAAAGTACAACCTTTTATGGAAAATTGTTTCGATTTTGGCTCTTTTCTATTCAAACTATAAGACGGGCAGCTGTTACAACCACAATGTAATAATTGACCAGTTATGCAAGACCAACCACTAATGTAGTATAAAGTAATGTAATAACCTTGCCCGTAATGTAATACATTTCACGACCAGTAATGTAATAAATAATTTCAATAAATAAAGTTTAACACGCTTGAATAAAAGAATTAGCGCGTAAAAGTCATGTTTTTTTTTAATGTATCGTGTACATTTGGTACAGCAAATTACCCTCGGAAAGGTCCTTTATAAAAACGTTACTAGCATCTCAATTTATGGAAACTAAAAAATCGCACGACCTCCCACTTCTGAAAATCTAAAATACATGTGGAGTAGACTCGTGGAATTTGAACACTCGTACAAAGATGAAATATTATTATGAAAACAAATGTTGTGGTGGTCATCGCGTAAAACTCTACACTTGTGGACAAGTCGTTAATGTTTGTCGCGGCCGGTAATAGTCGAGTTGCGGTGCGGCGAGTCAGTCGCGGTGCATAATACGCTATAGCGCGCTTCCCTCCCCGGCCCCCCTGATCGAAGACTGCTTTCGCGAGATCACTGCTCTCGAGTGTATACCCAGCACGATATGTGGCAGAGGGGTACCCCTATGAAGCAGAATCAGTGTCAAAAAGATCGGACGTGTTTTTACAACTCGGATGCTTTCCTAATTCGGATGTATTCCTAATTCGGATGCTTTTTGCAAACTCGGATGCTTTTTTAATTCGGATGCTTTTTGTAAACTCGGATGCTTTTTGTAAACTCGGATGCTTTTTTAATTCGGATGAATTCGTAATTCGGATGAATTTGTAATTCGGATGCTTTTTTTAAATTCGGATGCTTTTTTAATTCGGATGTTTTTTAAATTCGGAAGCTTTTCTAGTTCGGATGCTTTTTTAATTCGAATGCTTTTCAAGCTCGGATGCTTTTTATAAACTCGGATGCTTTTTTAATTCGGATGCTTTTCTAGTTTGAATGCTTTTTGTAAACTCGGATGCTTTTTGCAAACCGAACATATTCGCAAATCGGATGCTTTCCCAATCCGGCACTAGGGTGGCCCTGAAAGGACATCACACATCGCAGATTCTGCGATTTCGCGCATTCTGCGCGAATTTGAACGATGACAAACATGTTATCGTATATATCTAAGCATAGGCCCTATATCTGAGATGTGGAAGATTTTATTGTAGATTTCTGCACAGATTTATGTGATAATGAATATTTTCTGGGCAGATTTTTGAAAAGTCGCATATTTTTATTTTAGATTTCAAGTTCTGCGCAGATTTCTTAGTACGCAAATTTGTGCGATGTCGCACGGATGGGCACTACATGTACATTTTCATTGCACATTTAATTGGGAAGTTGAAGTACGACGTTTTGAAAGTTGAACCACGACGTTGCCTGTCCGTTTTAGAACATCATAACATTCAAAACGTCGTGGTTCAACTTTCAAAACGTCGTATGTGCTGACATCGCGGCAGAAATGTGCACATAAATCTGCATATAAATCTGCTGTACGTGAGTGCGACATATATAGCTGCGCATAATTAAATGTGCAATGAAAATGTACATGTAGTGCCCATCCGTGCGACATCGCACAAATTTGCGTACTAAGAAATCTGCGCAGAACTTGAAATCTAAAATAAAAATATGCGACTTTTCAAAAATCTGCCCAGAAAATATTCATTATCACATAAATCTGTGCAGAAATCTACAATAAAATCTTCCACATCTCAGATATATGCTTAGATATATACGATAACATGTTTGTCATCGTTCAAATTCGCGCAGAATGCGCGAAATCGCAGAATCTGCGATGTGTGATGTCCTTTCAGGGCCACCCTAGTGCCGGATTGGGAAAGCATCCGATTTGCGAATATGTTCGGTTTGCAAAAAGCGTCCGAGTTTACAAAAAGCATTCAAACTAGAAAAGCATCCGAATTAAAAAAGCATCCGAGTTTATAAAAAGCATCCGAGCTTGAAAAGCATTCGAATTAAAAAAGCATCCGAACTAGAAAAGCTTCCGAATTTAAAAAACATCCGAATTAAAAAAGCATCCGAATTTAAAAAAAGCATCCGAATTACGAATTCATCCGAATTACGAATTCATCCGAATTAAAAAAGCATCCGAGTTTACAAAAAGCATCCGAGTTTACAAAAAGCATCCGAATTACGAATTCATCCGAATTACGAATTCATCCGAATTAAAAAAGCATCCGAGTTTGCAAAAAGCATCCGAATTAGGAATACATCCGAATTAGGAAAGCATCCGAGTTGTAAAAACACGTCCGATCTTTTTGACACTGATTCTGCTTCATATACCCCCATATTATCCCTATACCTTATACACACTCGACACTATTGTAACCTAACCCATCCCCCATTGAAACCTAAAAGGAATTCCTGAGATTCCGGGAACACAATGGTCAACACAAAAGAGGGGGGGGGGGGGGGGGGGGTTTCTCTGCCACATATCGTGCTTCATATGCTCGAGCGAGGCTGCTGGCTCCCGACTACTCCCCCATTAACGACTTATACATTACGGTTGTCATAGAGACGAGTCCATTTTATCGGAGGGTAGTAATAATTTCAGTTACTGTAAATGCTGAATGCTTGTACTGGGGAGCAACTGTGTGAGTGTTTTCGTGTGTTAACTGCTTTATAGTTTACTGAATTAATACATAATGTAAACTTATCTTAACATGAATTATTATATATCTGTTTAAAATGTGTGTGTTGCCTCATAAAAATGAACAATGCCTACTGTGAATGGTTATTGATCCGCTCAAGTCCTTTAACCCGATGTGTTTGAATATTCATAGATTTAACCAAATTGACTAATCAGATGCGTCCGTACAAAATCGGCTGAATTGCCCATAGGCCGTGCACAGACCGCTGTCGGGTTGTACAAGTCGTTAAATGAGACCAGGGGCCGGGGCGCGAATTTTTTTTTCCCAAACAGGTTTGCACAATTTCATGAATTATTCAGTAGTTGCGTTGATCGCTGTACAACACTTAGGTTCTAGGTCTCCTTTTCCCCTTAAATTAAAAATACTCTAAAGATATCAATTTGACTAGGAAAAGCGAGGTGACCTACTACACCAGGATTCGAACCCGGGATCTTTGATCCATAGCCAATCCCACTATCCACTACACTACGTATAGCAGCTCGACAACAGCTGTTCTTTAAAGTGATTTATTGTAACTAGTTAACTAATAACAACAATGCTGTGACGTCATGTTTTTTTCCGATGAATAAACATAACTTCTCATCCAAACTACTGAATAATTCATGAAATTGTGCAAACCTGTTTGGGAAAAAAAAATTCGCGGCCGGGGCGGAGGGGGGCCCTTCGAGGCTGTGATTGCGAAACGCTGTGGTACCGTCCATTCTCAAAATAGGGGGGAACAATTTTCTCACGCGAAAAATAAAGAGTTTTTGGCATCCAATCTTAACATCTTGTCTTTTGTAGTTGTAAAACGTTGTTATTTACTTTAATTTTTATCATCCAATGACAAAAATTGTATTGGAAATGAAAAAAGCAGTCGAAAAAATTAAACGTTGACGTACCGTTGATGCACGTGAAGATTGTGCACAAATACTCAAACGACGTTAACAAATACCTCCCCTAAAAAGGGCAATAATAATCGATAAATTGTGAAAAATCGTGCTTCGAACCAACTAATATTTTTCCTTGGATACGTTAAAAAAGGATGTAGCAGTGATATACTGAAGTTTAAAAAAAATCTGCCTGTGAACCCCTTGCGTTTTATCGTGTTGTTTTCGAATGAAAATGGCAGAAAATGACATCTCCCGAAAAGAATTCCGTGTAGATCGTGCCTGTGTACCTGGCTTTGCGGACGTTGTATAAATTACTGAATTCGGGGAGCGATGAACGGAGCAAATTTGTACGTGTTTCAATGGTGCGCTTCGAGGTAGCGATCTATACGTATTTACTGTATGAGATGTGCGGCTCATGAGCGTTAAAGATTGAATGAGATACATTTCAACGTTGGTGGCGCACGTTGTTGCCCCCCCCCCCCCCCCCCCCCCCCCCCTCTGCTCTGCTCTGCTCTGCCCCCCCCCCCCCCCCCCCCCCCCCCATGGGGTATGTCTAAATCCTTAGCACCATTCTAAGTCACTTTCAATCTTTTATCTTTTGGAAATTTGTATTGACATCCTTATGCGCAGAGTCAAAGATAACCGTAAACTTCTCATAGCGTTCTGCAAGGAACAGATTTTCCCGAGTCGAGTAATTAGGCTTCTTTCCCCTTTTTGGAGTTGAAACACCCTCTGAATTAGCCATTTCGGAAACATGTGCTTAGTCCGATACAATGTACATACCAGGGATGTAGTCGAGTCCATCACAAGTCCCTGCAAGTCCTTGCAAGTCCATCACAAGTCCTTCAGTTCCAATTCAAATCACAAGCTATTCAAATCAGCTTTGACAAAGGCATTCCTTTGTCATTGTTCATCCAGTTACTTGTGACTGGCTTTATGAAGGGACTTGTGACTGGCTTCACGAAAGGACTTATGAAAGGACTTGCAGGGACTCGACTACAACACTGGTACATACCCTAAATAGGGTACAGGGGGGGGGGGGGGGGGGGGGGGGGGGGCGGAGGCCCTTCGAGACTGTGATTGCGAAACGCTGATGTACCGTCCATTCTCAAAATAGGGGGGAACAATTTTCTCACGCGAAAAATAAAGAGTTTTTGGCATCCAATCTTAACATTTTGTCTTTTGTAGTTGTAAAAGGTTGTTATTTACCTTAATTTTTATCATCCAATGACAACAATTGTATTGAAAATAAAAAAAGCAATCGAAAAAATTAGGCGTTGACGTACCGTTGATGCGCGTGGAGATTGTGCACAAATACTCAAACGACGTCAACAAATACCTCCCCTAAAAAGGGCAATAATAATCGATAAATTGTGAAAAATCGTGCTTCGAACCCACTCATTTTTTTCCATGGATACGTTAAAAAAGGATGTAGCAGTGATATACTGAATTTAAAAAAAAATCTGCCTGTGAACCCCTTGCGTTTTATCGTGTTGTTGTCGAACGAAAATGGCAGAAAATGACATCTCCCCCAAAAAGATCCGTGTAGATCGTGCCTGCGTACCTGGCTTTGCGGACGTTATATGAATCACTGAATTCGGGGAGCGAGCGCGGAGCAAATTTGTACGTGTTTCAATGGTGCGCTTCGAGGTAGCGATCTATACGTATTTACCGTGTGAGATGTGTGGCTCACGAGCGTGAAGGAATGAATGAGATACATTTCAACGTTGGTGGCGCACTTTGTTGGGCCCCCCCCCCCCCCCTTGCCATGTACTTTGGCGATTATGCAAACCCCACACCATTCTAGCAAGCTGCAAGCAAGCAACTAGTAAGAATATTTCATAGAATGGTGTTATGGAATGCGATTTAGTTGATTGCTAGCAAGCAACCAACTAGGCATTTGGAATCTTGCTAAAACCTAGTAATATACTAAGTTAGAATGCTTTTATGGAATTGGGCCCTGGTGACCACGGATGGGCAAATCTAAGCTTGCGAAGCCGACGGATGAGCGAGCGTGCATTCAGGACATCGACACGACACGGCTTAAGCCCTAGTCACACGGGGCAATTAATGGGCAACCAAGTTGCTAGCAGTCTCGGCACGGGCGATTTTCGTCGAAGCAACGTGCATGTCACACAGGGCAATTCGAACGCAACGCGCGCGCAATAAAATCGCACGCAACTGGGCAATTTGCGAGCGATGTGATCGCCGGCAACGTTTGTTGCCCGTAAATCGCCCATAATTGCCCCGTGTGACACGGCCTTTACCCTGCATCTGCTAGTGCTAGTGCTATCATCAGGTTCGCTTATTGCTGATAATTGTGAAACTGCGCGCGCAATACATGTAATTTGGGGATGGGACAAATAATAAAACAGGTACGAGGATCAGGAATTATGTTTCTTCCTAAACAATTACAGGAATAACACATAACCTTAAAACTATAAACATATTCTTATAGTCTGTTTAAATCCGCCGATCTATATGGAAGATTCTCATGCCTAAAAATGTTTCGCCAATCGCGCGGGTCTTTCTTTCGCGCAAGTTTTTTTGGAGCGCGTCATGCGTTCGCGGGTAGCCACATGCGTCTTGACTAAAGGCTAGACAAATTGTTAAAAATGTGAGCATTGGATTTAAAACTTCGTATAAAATCATCACACCAATTGTTATCTAGGCCTATAACACGTGCAGGGCTAGGCTCACAAAGTTTAAACCAGGGCCGATATTATTAAAAGCCTGCTAACTTTAGCAGCCTGCTAAATCCGTAGTTTTCTGCTTCGCGATTACCAACTAATTTTGTATTCATGAAACTTTGCTAAGTATATTGCCAACTAGTTGGCTGCTAGATATTTTAAGCACGCAGCTAGGACATTATTATCATGAGGAAGTTCGTAAAAAAAAAAATTTTAAAAAGGAAAATGTGAATTTGTAGGTCAATAGGGTAGGCTATGGTGATGTTTTAGGAACCGCAGTAAATCGGATACATGTGGCCTGGCCTATATGTACATGTACGTGTGCATGTGAAATATACACGAGCATGGCAAAGTGGAAGGTAAACATGTTAAAGGGAAGAAACGTAAAGCCAATTATAGTGATGAAGACAATTTATTTATAGCGGAAAGATGAACAGAAATGATGAATAGAAAGAGGTTCTTGAGAGTAAGCACAAAGACGTCAACACCAATCGCAAGAAGAAAACAAGTTATCCTCACCCAGCATAGGGCTATATTCTCCACAACCAATATAACATTGGGAGACCTAAGAAAATAAGCTCTCAAAACTAAAATCTGAATAATTTGTTTTTTTTACCCAATGTAAAAAGTCCCGTAACAAATAATTTAGTTGCCAACTGGTGACTTAGAGACACCCCAGATCAACTCTAATGTTAGCAGCCAACTTAACAAACAACTAAGCTTAGCGAAGTTTTATGAATATCACTTATTAGCTTCCAACTAGGCTTAGCTGTCAACTAGTGGCCATTTTAGCAGTCAACTAGGCTTAGCAGGCTTTTATGAATATTGGCCCAGTTCTCTATTAGTCCAGTCAAAATACATAATTTTGTTTTGTTGACCTCAAACAAATTGCAACAGATTGTTTTTCACCACAGTGCACTTCTATAAGGTCCCTAGAATGACATACTAAAAATCTACAAAAATCCAAGTGGTGGAAATATGACTAATTTGCATAAATCGTTAATCCCTGCCGCGTAATATATGTATTCCCATATTTGGGTATATATATATTTTTTTCATTTTTTGAAAAGTTTATTTTGGTGATTCTACTTACATATCCTTACTTTAATAACATTTGCTAAATCATATAAGTGACTGAATAATTATGAGAACATAGTAATTATCAAAAATAACAACTTCGTGACCCTATAAATGTGCGCATATTACACTGTCTCCAGATATCATCAAGTAGTCAGTATTGACGTGCTTCAAATTCACCAAGTTGCTCACTGGCACAGTTATCTTATTAAAACCTTATGGAAAATCATATAAACAATGATAACATTGTGATATTTAGCCCAGCAAACACAAACTGGGAGAAAATGGTGTGTCCCTAAATTGGGCTAACAAGTAGGTGAAGGGTTGCCTAAGGTGAGAGACTTGAACAAGTTCAAGGAAACCTCCCAAATTAAAGATAGTTGTTGCTTACAATAATCCTATCTACGTTAAAATGTATTTTTGGGATTTCCTTGAACTTGTTCAAGTCTCCCATGTTAGGCAACCCTTTAACTACTTTTTCGCCCAATTTAGGGACACACCATTTTCTCCCAGTTTGTGTTTGCTGGGCTAAATATCACAATGTTATCATTGTTTATATGATTTTCCATAAGGTTTAAATATGATAACTGTGCCAGTAAGCAACTTGGTGAATTTGAAGCTCACCAATACCGACTACTGGATGATATCTGGAGACAGTGTAATGTGCGCACATTTATAGGGTCACGAAGTTGTCATTTTTGATAATTACTATGTTCTCATAATTATTCAGTCACTTATATGATTTAGCAAATGTTATTAAAGTAAGGATATGTAAGTAGAATCACCAAAATAAACTTTTCAAAAAATGAAAAAAATATATATATACCCAAATATGGGAATACATATATTACGCGGCAGGGATTAACGATTTATGCAAATTAGTCATATTTCCACCACTTGGATTTTTGTAGATTTTTAGTATGTCATTCTAGGGACCTTATAGAAGTGCACTGTGGTGAAAAACAATATGTTGCAATTTGTTTGAGGTCAAAACGTATTTTTACTGGACTATATATATATAGGACTTTTAAAAAAATCACCTTAAAGATGACGTAACATACACTAAGACGACGTCATCATCACGCCACTTGCCTGTACATTATTTGCAATTACCTATCTGACCCAGCATTTGAATAAATTAAACAACAGAACAAAACAAAAACACTTCTAAAAATCAACCAATTACGTCAATACATGTATAACGTAACTTTGTATTTAGTATTTCTTTCTCTCCACCAAGTTTCCTCGTGATCTGACTCAACCTTAAACCTTAGAAATCGCCTTTTTATGACGCATCATGCCGTCACACGTTTATCAGGTCTTTTGGCGTTTTTTTTTTGCTTTTTATATATGGCCTAACAAACCTATCACTGAGAAAAAAATTTGAATCTAGCATATTCTGTTGATATTCTGTTGACGCGATGTGGCTTCAAGATCCAAGAGTGAAAATATTTTAAACCGTACCAGTCACGGTGGCGTTTACTTCTTAATATTTACCTATAACACACACATCCCGGTTTACCAACATACCAACTTTGAACCGAATCAATGTGCATGTCAATTGTGTCTGCAACACGATCCAACTGACAACGTACAATGTACAATGTACACAGATTTTGATTTTATCTTGATTTATTTCTTTGTCATTTTGGGAAGACAAATAATTTATAACCAGTTATAGAAAGTTTGTTATGTCATGCAACTCACAATGTAGGCTCCTCTTAAAAAAGAAAAAGAAAGAAAAGGAAATCCATTCCTAAAACAGTCCGATCCAAAAGAACTTGAATTCATGACCAGACTTATCAAATTCGCCTTAAAGGGATCGTATACATTTGGTAATTACTCCAAAAATTAATGGCAATAAAAACTTACTTGGTGGGAAGTACAGCAGCTTTGGATAGTATAATGCATTTTTAGAAACTTTTCACTTTAAAGTACTGCGGTTATGGAAAAAGATATCACTGTTTATCCCCAAAAATTTGAATCTGAGAAGCGTTACTGCAGTGACGTTTCTCAGACTGTGTATTCCAATGCAGATTATTTTTCCAGCCTGGACATAACCGCTCCAGATTGTTGGCAATATCTCAAAATCCCTACCACCTTTTGAAATGAAATTTTTACAGGTTAGTTTTATGGCATATATCTATAACTATATAGGATTGAAACAAACAATAGGTTCCAATTACCAAACGTGTACGATCCCTTTAATTTTCCGATGTCATCAATTCGTGCGTGGTGCTACACATTTTCACAGGATCTTAGGATGAAAATCTAATTAGCTGCTCGATTTCTTTTCACGTGAGAGAGACTTCAGTTCTTAAAAAAAAAACTGGTAACATCTCGAGTGGGTTTCTGTTCCGAATCGAAATATATAACCGATACATTATAACCTTATCCCAAACTTGCTGAGCAGAGGGGAGGAGAATCCCAGATTCCCTGATTTTCAAAGGGAAAATCCTTTGAGTTTTCCCCTTCTTGTTCTTTGCCGTCGCTTTGAGACTGTCCAAACCTTGAAAAAAAGGTAAAAAAAATCAGGATATGGGACATTATTTTCCAGAACAGACATATCAACTTGGCAGATTTTTGTTGGCAATGTGTGAAGACAGAGTCTGCAAAATTACTTTCTGACCCCGAAAATAAACGACAATTTTTTTTTCCGTAAACCAAAAAGCATATTAATAGATAAAAAAAGAAAACCGCTCTTGCAACAGTCCCTTGAATTCATTGTATAATTACATTCAATAAATAATGAGTTGCACATAATTCTAATATTAAAAACATACAAGACAAGTCATCACTTAACACACCACAAACGTCGCCATTGGTATTGGTAAAATTGGTATACATTATTCACTTACCCTGCAATACATTGTGTTTTGAAAAACTGAATAGGTATTACACATTAAAATCAGAACGGACATGTTTGAATCAAAATAAAAATTACAAAAATGTATACAAACTCATATTGAATGAAAGAACTTTTAAAGAAAACAATCAATGCATTGCATGGTATTAGTTATAAACCCATTTGATTCATTTAAGGGTCTGTAACTTTTAAAATGGCAACAATGCCACTTGTACAGTTTCCACAATCCACACATCAGTATGTGTGGATTGGATTGTGTTCATAAAGAACCCTTGACAAAATGAAGATTTGTTGCCTTTACATAGCCAAGTTCTAGATTAGGTATGTAACCAAATGAAAAAGTAAAGTAAACATGATTCATTTCAATCATGCCCAACTAATAAAACCAACACCAACTAATAAAACTCATACCATCAAATCCATCCACGTTTCGTCCAAAACTATTCATCCTGTGGGAAAAATCCTGATCCCTTTCCAAGTTTGATCCAAATCCCCGTCTGAAATCCTTTGATCCAAATCCCCGTCTGAAATCCTTTGGTAAATGGTTTCAGAAAGTCTGAAATCCTTTGATCCAATCCCCGTCTGAAATCCTTTCTGAAATCCTTTGATCCAATCCCCGTCTGAAATCCTTTGATCCAATCCCCGTCTGAAATCCTTTGATCCAATCCCCGTCTGAAATCCTTTCTGAAATCCTTTGATCCAATCCCCGTCTGAAATCCTTTGTTCCAAAAATGAAAAAAAATCCAAAAAAGCTGCTCCCAAATCTGAGACTTCTTTTCCCGTTTCCATCATGACTTTTTTTCCTGTTTTTTAATCCTTTTTTCCTGTACTCCTCGATTCCAGTGCTTATCCTAAGGAATCCGAGTTTCAGAAAGTCCATCCTTACGACACTGAGAATATTGAAAAGACACAAGAAGATGTTAGATCTAACATATGCACTCAAGGTAAATAGTTTCAGAAAGTATAGCAAAAATCTGAATACATTAAAATAGCCCTGCACAAGCGCAGCGTGTTCTATTACTCGCTCGCATCTATATCTAAATAAGGGGAAATGTGTACCTGCGCAGTATGTATGCGAGCCATCCGTACGTAAATACGCGACTACGTGCAAGAGTGATCAGTGATAACATGTATTTTCCTTCCTTTAAAACTCTCAAAATGAATTAATGTCACCGCATCATCCAGACTAATTTAGATTTTGATTCCTTTTGTTAATTTCCCACTGCTAGTGTTTTCGCATGTAACCGGCTCGGCAGGCCGATTACTAAACTCGCACCAGGCCCAAGTATATATGCGTGAGAAGTAATTAGGTGAGCGTCAAATCGGATGGTAACGCGTTTACCCGAGTAAGCGCGGGAGAAGAAAACGAACACGCTACCGAACGCGCTACGAGCAAGGCCGGAAATATCTGTCAGTGACCGGCTCGCAGCGAGCAAGGCCAGAAATATCAGGGTGTGCTACCCACAGATGCCAGCCTTAACCCGTCTCAGATCGAGGTTCGTGAAAAACAATCCTGTGCCTGGGTCCGGTCAATGTCAAAATAATTTAATGAGTTAAATAAATGATTATTGGTTCTTTCTCATTCAGAAGTAGCAGAACTTTGCGAGTTCTTGTGGCTAATTAGAAAACAAAATTTTGAAGCGCCCAACAACAAAAAATACCACCATATTATCTATGAAGTGTGAAAATGTGCAATAACATTGCACATTTGTTGGCAACATACATACATGTACGTACATGGTGACATAAAACATTTGTTGACAACATAGCCTTTAAAATGAAACTATTTTCCAGGAGGATTGGTTCTGATTAAATAGAACCTCTCCCTCCCAGTACTTGGACATTCACTTCACAAAGTTCATACATGTGCATTGCTTGTAACAGTTGAGCATTATTATTATAAAACTACATGTACAAAGTTCTTGTTACATAATCTAGTTACTAACATCTTTACATTCTAAAATACCAAAACCATCAGCTGAATCTAAAAGCTAATATACATACATACACTATGCATTTGAGAACACTAACCCTTATCCACCGTTTCCAAGTTACATTGTACTTGTACTTTGCATATCTACCAGACCTGCCAACATTTGGTATCACTAAACTGAATACAAAACTCAAAAAGTTGTACTATTTCAAAAATATGCATCCAGACGAGTTTACTAAACAAAGATTTGATGTGGCTGCAACACTCCAACATGTCAACAATCCGTGGTTAGGTTGGCCTCTTGCATAGGCCTATGATAATAAAATTGATGTCAGTTTCCCCAGTGTTTTTCACAAAGAGTTCCCTAATTGTTGTTTTTTAGATTTCCCTGTTAGAAATTTATTTGTTGTTTTTGGAAAATGTGTACATTCTCCGATGTCTAGAGCAAAAAATGCACGGTCATTTTGTATAGCTACACACGCGTTTGTTTATAGTGTAAATGGAGGACACATGCCTGGCGACACAAGGTGAATTGGGGTTAGGGTTAGAATCGAGGACGACCTCGATTGAGATTCGTGTACAAAATCAATGAGAGCCGTCGGAAAAAGAGTACAGACAAATGAAATTATCGAGAGGAACAAAAGAAACTCCTTGATTTACACCATAAACAAACGTGTATGTATGCGGCATCACGTACGTGGACATACATGTACATGTACATGTATGGTGTACATAAACTTCCTGTTGGAAGCATCTAGCTAGTCTGCAGCCACTTTCCATAGACTTGTGTACCGTAATGCCTAATGCTTTTATATGCAACGTTCAATACGATCCCAAATGCATTGGTTTACATTCCATGTACCAATCACGGATGCCCTACATGTAGCTTGCGAGATCACGATGGATTGTCGAGCCATGTGGCCGTTTTACAAACCCCAGGCACGTTCCATTTCGGCTCCATTACACCAAACTGCATAAACAAAGCCACAATGGAGACAAAGCTGGGGTTTGGTAAACAGCCCACATAATTTCTAGCATAGACTATACTCGTAGCCATTTTTTATCTAGCATAATCTACACTCCCGGTTGCTTTGAACTAGGTTTTATTCGGGTGCGTCAAAATAGTAAAGACCCATATTTGTTTAAAAAATCCCATACAAAATTATATGTATACAGCAAAATTGTACTAGTTGGCAGGTCTGATTTACCCAACTGGTAACTGGTTTAAATTTATATATAGCTTTAAAAAAGACCCAAAGAAAAAAAGGAAAAAGAAAACATTACCTCAACATCTCTGGGATCACAAAAAGGTTTTTAAAATATGTCCGTAGTAAAAGACTTCCCCTTAACCGTTTTTAATATATAAACCTACATGTACACGCATGTATCTCTTCCAAGCCAAAAACAATACGAACAATATACAGCATTACGTTTTGAAAACCTAAAAAGGAACATTTGCTATGATGATTGTAGTTCAAAAGCATTGACAACCTTTCACAAGCTTAAAAAATGCTCCCCCCAAAAAGAACTTGAAAATCTAAAAGTGTTTAGTAGGAAAAATCTAAGTTGTCTGCAAGTAGCGCTGGGCGACTAACTCAATTATGTCACTACTCGTGATCAGTTTTTACTACTCGTTAAACTACTCTTTTTTTTAAAAAACTATTCGAGTACTCGTGCCAGCACGAGTAGCAATAAGTACTCGCGAGTAGTGTTTGTTAGCGAGCAAGATTGTTGACACGTACCGAATAAACTGTGGTAGTAAGATGCAACGACACAAAATAAATTGGCTTGCCGCTCCCCATAATTGCACGCCTACAATGGCACGTCTTTTTCCAAAATAAATAAAGTTCAACAAAGTAAATCCTTTGAGTGAGCCGACACGAAATGTAGCCAAATTTGCCGAACGCAGATGTTCCCGGACAGCTCTCTGACCGCCGAGTTTATACAATGGAAGCAAATACATGTACCTCTACTGCAAATATCAGGTTTCAAAACCACGTTCCAGGTTTGGGTCCGTCGGATCGTACATTTATTCAGCAGTGAGTTCAGTCAGTGATATAGTTTCTTTCCAGACAACGTACATGTAATTCCTCTTGATGTTTGTGAATTGGATCTTGGGTGATAAACGATACCAAATTGCTGCCGAAGTCGCTGTGAAATTACTGTTGTGCTTTGAATGAAAACAAATGGTGATGAACATGTGTGTGACCGTCATTTTACCCCTTGCGAATATTGTGACAACTACTCGCGAGTACTCAACTACTTACGAGTAATTTCTTCACGAGTACTCGAGTGAGAAAAATCACTACTCGCCCAGCACTATCTGCAAGTCCCTGCAAGTCTAAGCAAGTCCCTGCAAGTCCCTCATAAGTTCTTTAGTCTCAAGTCAAGTCAATAGCTATTCAAATGAACTGTTAATCAGTTACTGGGACTGACTTTTAAATAAAGGACGTGTGACTGGACTTGTGAAAGGACTTGGAGGGACTCGAATACAACTCTTGGAAAAAGGTATTTGCATTCTGATTGTGTAAAGCAATGAAGCTATCGTGTTTTTCATACTACTTCAACGAAAACCAACCTTGGTTTAATTAGTCCTTGTAATGAGGTTCTGGATCTCCGCGCAGACGGCAAACTACATCAGGTGTCGAGGTGCGTTCTTCATCAACACTCAACTCTTGTTCTAAAGGGAGAGTGTTAACGAGAGTGAGAGCGGCTGTCACGCCCCTTGGATCGGCTGCGAGAATGAGAGTGTGAGTAGGAGCGACGAGACCTCTTGGGGCTGTAGGAGGAACGTCGAGGACTTCGCTTTGGGCTGTAACGTCGAGGCGATCGGCTACGGGATCGACTGCGGCCCTTGTAGTCTGCTTTCACACGAATGTACGATGTGTCTCCCTGCATAGTAATTAAAATAAACAAAATAACTTCAACGATATGGCACCGATCTTTGAATATCAAGCTTTCTGAAAGCAGGCCCCCACACAAACATGGACAGACAAGGTGGAAAAGTATGCACCTTTGGCTTTACCGACGGGGCATAAAAGCAGAACAAACAAACAGGAGCAAGTGATTTACGATACGAGGGGGTTTATCAGGGATACCAGTGGGCTTCAGCACCGGAAAAACACAGTAAAGGTTTACAATAGACATGTAATATAATGAGGCAACATGCTCGCATCTTTTGGCATTCTACTGGTTGCTATACTGGCTGCACCTAGCCCAGGTTGGACGAAGTTCTTCATTGCATTACAATTGACGTCCAGGGTATCAATGTTTCCTGCCATAGCGAAAAAATTTACAACAACATTTTTTCTTATTTTTTCCTGATGAAGGAAGCCAAAATCTCGCTTATGCTTTCCTTGTGTCTGGAACTACAGATCGTCATGGGTTATTAAAAGTTAATGTGTCTTTAGGCAACTTATTTACAGAAAATAATTTGCAAATCCTCGTTTTTGGACATGAACATCATGTACGAACTCTCTACAATCTCTACATCTACATGCGTGCGCGGGTACCCAGCAGCCGTGCCGGCCTACAACTAATGAGGCTGCCGGGTACCCGCGCACGCATGTAGGGATTGTAGAGAGTTCGTACATGATGTTCACGTCCAAAAGCGTGGATTTGCAATTTATTTTCTGTAAATAAGTTGCCTAAAGACATATTAACTTTTAATAACCCATGACGATCTGTAATTCCATACACAAGGAATACATAAGTGAGATTTCGGCTTCCTTCATCAGGTAAAAATATGAACAAAAAGTTGTTGTAAAAGTTTTTGCTACTTGGCAGGATACATTGATACCCTGGACTCCATTGCGTTGTACACAACGGAGGAGTCCAACCTGGGCTAGGTTGCACCATACCTTGCATATAAATCTGGTATTAGTTTTCAGTAGCTTTTCAAATAACACACAGAGCCAGATTTTGTGAATTTAAAATTCATTGTTTTTGTTGTTAGTTTGTTTTGGTGAATTGGGTTTAGATAGGGTCGGTGGTAATAAAAAAGTTTTTTTTGTGAGGGGGGGTTGAAAAGCCCCAAAAAGGGTCAGTTGAAAATGAGAACCAAGGAAATAAAAAGGAACATCGCCCTTATGTTCTGTCGCAAGTAACAAGGAATGAAACATGACAAAAGATTAGCTTATCATGCGACTTGTGATTGGATTCCTTGTGATGGATGCAAACACTGGTACAACCAGTGTCTATCTTGATTTGCCATCACCTCGTGTGAGCAGAACTTGCTGTCATCCAGGGTCTTGCAGGCATAACGCATGTCCTCCTCTGTGACGTACTCCACGACCCCAGTGCAGTCCCTGTGCACATCTGCATAGCAGACATCACCAGCCTCGCGCATGTGGTCCTTTAAGTCTTGCCAACTGCCAGTGGAAGGCAGTCCTGAAGATACATGTACGTCAACAGATTAAATCCAACTAATCAACAAAAATGAGTCGAACAATCAATACACATTGCACTTAAAAGGGATCGTATACGTTTGGTAATTACTCCAAAAATTTATGGCAATAAAAATTTACTTGGTAAGAAGTACAGCAGCTTTGTATAGTATAATGCATTTTCAGAAACTTTTCACTTCGAAGTACTGCGGTTATGGAAAAAGATATCACTTTTTATCCCCCAAAATTTGAATCTGAGAAGCATTACTGCAGTGACGTTTCTCAGAGTGTGTATTCCAATGCAGATTATTCTTCCTGCGTGGACAAAACCGCTCCAGAATTTCGGCAATATCTCAAAAATCGCTTTTATGGTATATATCTATAACTATATAGGATTGAAACAAACAGTGGGTTCCAATTACCAAACGTATACGATCCCTTTAACACAGGAAGGCATCAATATGAAGACATTCGCATCAGTACACTCTTTTGGTTTGCACCATTAGGCCATTGCCTCGGTCCAAAAATTAGACCACTGCGGTATCAAATGATCAAAAGGAGTAACGATCCTAGCAATATTTGGCAAGGTACATGTATGCACACCTAGAGTTGAAAAATGTGTGATGAATACCATTGCAGCAAGAGCGGTGGCAGCTTTTTGGGTGTTATCACCTTTTCCAATCTTTTTACTACAAGATGGCTACCAATTTGCTTGTTTACAATAATATCGCTGCAATGCCATTGCTGCAATGTTCACATATTTTCAAACTACAGGGGTGCATACTGGGTACTTTGACAAAAATCACCATGCGCATTAGTCCCCTCATTTGATACCGACCAGCAACCCCCCACAGGCTGATGGCATGTGAGCAAGAAAACATTTATTTCTGCAAGGCAGTTTGCTGCTTTTTATTTAAAATGGGTCATTCAATGATGTTGGGACACGGCGTGACGTGCTGTGACGTGCCGTCCCTATTATTGTATGTCTAAAACCTGCTGTGAGGCAATTTCAGTACTTCTACATAAGGCCATTTAAAATTAATAAAAAGTTTTACATCGCTGAGATTTAAAAAAATTGGTGGGGAGGGGAATTTATATTTTATATTTTATATTTTTAGTTTTTTACTTTCCTTCATATCCAAGGTGTCCAAATTGTATACGTAGCGATCGTTTACTGTTCATTGTTTATTTAATAGTATCAATACAGTGTGGCTTGAACACATTTGAAGGATAGTCATAGTGGAAGGAATAGGGCCTACGACTTGCAGCGACTTGCCCTGTTGACTGACGATCTTTGCAGCTAGCGCGCTATTGCATGCCGTCAGCCACGTGACGCGAATTTATTTTTGACGGGTTTTGATGAAGCGATCGCGTACATCTCCCTACAAGCACTGCATGGCGCGCGCAGTTGTTATCGACGATCTTAGACCATCAATTGCATGCACAGAAGTAGAAAAAACACAGTTTTAGAAAAAATATAAAATATAAAAAAATATCGGGACGGATGGCGATGTAAAACTTTTTATGAATTTTAAATGGCCTAATGTATCACCACACAGTCTTCTCATACTATACATAACGTGTACATGTATGTTTAAAAGCATAACACACAGAATGAGCCCCATACAATCTAGTACAGCGGTTCTTAACCTGGGGGTCGTGACCCCCGTGGGGGTCATTTGGGGTTTTACCAGGGGGTCATGAAGGGGTCATAAACCATTTTAGATATAATCAACCAGGCTGTTTCTTTCAATTTTTTGTTTTGGGGGTCATGGTACTGACCAAGAATGTCTGATGGGGTATGGGGCCAAAAAGAATAAGAACCGCTGAGTTAGTAAGTCTTACCTTAAATTATTATGTACAAGTGAATCAGTACTGGTAGCTACTACATAGTGTACTGTAAAACAAATAATTGTTGCATTTGTTTCTTTGATCGAGGCTTTTCTTTCTCGAAATCGCTAGTGCTAGTGCCGGTCCCAATGTTCCGTGCCTGTACCACATCGTGAACATAACGTTCCTTGTAGAATTTCAAAGACTTGCTGGAACTGTCCTTACTGGCTTTATTCAGCCATTCCGGTAAGGTCTCGGGTACAAACTCCGGAATATTCTTCAGAGATTTCGAGAAAGAAAAGCCTCGATCGAAGAAACAAATGCAACAATCATCATGTACTTTGCAACAGCGGCACTTTGCTATGGAGGATTGATGTTTGATTGATACCCACTATAGGTCACTTGACTTAGAGGGCGCAATCCGTCTATTGTAGCAAAATTTCACACTTTGAGTGCCAACTTCATGGAATGACCCAAATAGGTCATTCCACAAGGTTGGAACACAACATGTGACATTTTGATAAATCTCTAGTTGCATGGATCTTTCAACTAAATTTACTGAATTTTTTTCGGGATGTTTGTCTTAAATGTTGGACATATTTGGGCAAGTCTTGTACCACTTGAACAATAGTTTCCAGATAAATTTCGATCACAAATTTAGGACTCCGATGTTAAAGAGATACTGTGTGACTGTGTCTCTTTTACATTTCTGTATCGTGTTGCGAAATTTATTTTACCGGTACTGGCTTTGAGCAAGTTCGGGCGCGAACTATAGTTAACCATAGTTCGACTAGTGTCGCTCGACACAGAATGGTTAGACTATCTAGTCGACTATTTGGAACAAGACCCCGGGGCACGGTTGCCGCTGGTTGACAATAGCCTCTTTCCATAAGAAACCATGGAGAGAACCAGTGACGTGGGAAAAAGTGACGGCAGTAGTCGGACGGAGGGAGGGAAAGGCAGAAACGTTAAGTGAAATTCTGGCAGGCCTAAAGTTTTTTTTCTTTCTTGTTTTTGGACCAACATGACTAACCTTATGACTTATACTACATATGCGTGGGAAAATAGTGCCAATACCCATCTCATTCATGTCGTAAATGTTAACGAAGCGGTTCCTATCTTTTCAACATTAGTTCGACTAGAGCCGTTCGAACAAACTGCATTTCAGCATGCGCATTTATAAAGCAGAGACTGACTAATGGTCGACTATAGTTTGCGCCTGAACTTGCTCCTTGCTCCTTGCTGCACCAACCGACCACAAAATAGAACCGCGTGTATTTTTATATGAATAAGGATAAAACTGCTGCAAACTGCTTACTGGCTGGAACGACCTGAAATATACAAATCAAATAAGTTAAGAGGGCCCAATATTTTGATCTTAACAAGATCTTCTTCAGAGACTAAATGACTGTGTACAAGAAACACAGTCATTTAGTCTCTGAAGAAGATCTTGTTAAAGGGTACTTGAAATTCAAAACTTTAATATGGCAAAATATACGTTTTAATAATGCTGAATACTTAACAACTGCAAAACATTCATATTTGTTTGTGTTAGTTCATTAATCGTGACCCTAAAATAAAAAGCAATATGCGCCGTGCCCCGTCATAAAAGATGACGTCACGGTAAGAATAGAGCGTGGCTGTACCAGGCTAAGCATAGCTTTGAATACAAGGCTATGCTGTATCCGCAACGTGGGATCATCGTTTGCCACAACACTAAACGTGTAGATAGCCGTATACATACATGTAAGTGTACATGTATAGCCGTGCACATACGTATAATAATGCATTGCGGGCTATGTACATGTTTGGTGTTATGACAAACGACGATCCCACGTTGCGGATACAGTGCAGCCTTGTATTCAAGGCTAGGCTTAGCCTGGTATATCCACGCTATATTCTTACCGTGACGTCATCTGTTGTGGGCGGGGCACGGCGCATATTGCTTTTCATTTTAGGGTCACGAATAATGAGCAAACCTAAACAAATAAGAAGTTTTTGCAGTTGTTAAGTATTCAGCGTTATTAAAGCGTATATTTCGCCATATTAAAGTTTTGAATTTCAGTTACCCTTTAAGATCGAAATATTAGGCCCTCTTAACTTTTGTATTGATTTTTATATGTTGGAAAAATCTGTTTCAACATAGCAAATGTCACATTGTATTTTGTGCAAGAGTAATTTCAGTGCCGTGTTTTGTATTAAACTAAAGCTGTGTAAACTCCTGGATGTTGTGAAAAAAAGAAAGAAAGATTGTTTGAGATTGAAAACATTCCCCCTTTGAGGTATTGCCATGACGACTGATAGCCAGGCAAACGATTCCAATCCAATCCCAACCGCAGCCCTTTTTCACAACATGCAGGATATTAAAAAGCTGAAATAACACAGCAATTAAATTCATTAACCCTAACTCCCTAGGGTGTGTGCAAAATCATATTGATTTTGGAGGTTCGAGCAAGGAACTTGGTCACAATGTCTGAAAATGTTGTCGTGATCAATTGACAATTGTGCAGTGACTGAAATTCAATGAAACTCATAGGGAATTAGGCCAAGGATATGGAGTATCTGCACAATCAAACATTTTCTGGAAGTAAACAAGTACACTGTACATTTTTTACTTTTTCGCATTTTTCATTCCAACAAACAGTTGTCATGTCTTCAGATCTCACAGTGTCTGTAAGGTTAGTAAAAATAGTTCTGAAAGTAAACAAGTACACTGTAGTGTACGTGTAATGTAGCAAAACATTCCTGTGTACCTGATACAATACACCTGTACTTGGATCTCCTTGGTGGGGGTCCCCCTCTTCTGCCACCGCTGCTCCCGCTGCCACCACTAAAGCTTCCCCGAGCACCACTACTTCGTGGACACTCAACTCGTAATGTGTAGCGATCATAATCGTACCCATTCCTGAAGTGAATAGCATCTTCTGCATCTCTACATAATACACAATTTAAATATTAATAATAAGGTTAGTTAAAATAAATGTTAATCACTCCTGTTAACCAGTTCGCGCCAGATGACATGTATAAACGCAAAGGTTTCCCCCAGATTCACAACGGATGTCGCATAAACACGCAACTAGCAAGGCCGGAAATGTCTGTCAGCAGCGAGCAAGGCTAGAAATTCGTGGGTGTGCTTCCCGGTACTATCGGCCTGAACACGCCTCGGATTGAGTTTCGTTAAAAATAATCCTGCGTGTCAGCTCGGTGGTATTAAGATAATCGTGGCGCGAACTAGTTAAGAAAAGAAAAATCAGTCGGGCGAAAATTCATATACAAATTTGACTTCTTCATTTTAAAGGTCACACCATTTGCTTTTTCCTGCGATTTAACCAGTTCGCGCCGGATGACGTATATAAACGCAAAAATTTTCCCAAATTCAAAACGGATGACGCATAAACACGCCAAGTTCAAGTTCGGAAATGTATGTCAGCAGCGCGCAAGGCCGGAAAACGGTGGGTGTGCTTCCCGGCACTATCAGCCTGAACACGCTTCGGATCGAGTTTCGTTAAAAATAATCCCGCCCGTCGGCTCGGCGATGTTAAAATAATCCCGGCGCGAACTGGTTAAAAAAAAATTGATGGGTTAGGGGGTTCATATTTATAGTAAATATTGTGACACTGACACAGACCTGTTTTTTTAAGTTTTGTGTTCAAAGATGCTAGAAAAACCAGGAACATTATTGTTGTTTTTGTAGTCTGGTTCCTTGACTTCCTTCCAACGAAACGGAGCAATTTGTAGAATGTCAGGGAATTATCAGGTTAGGAAACCTGACTAATTGGCTGTCACTCATTTCTGTTAAAGTCCTCTTTGCAAATTGCAGGATTTTGCAGGATTGAGGTCACTTGAAAGTTGATGCACCGGAGGAATATGCAGGATTGAGGGCGTTTGGGTTTTGCCACTGGAGGATAATGCAGCATCCAGGTCATAACGCCTTAACTAATGCTGGATGATTTTACTGGATGATTTTACTGGATTGAGATTACTTGGGTATTTATCCAAATGATGATTTTAGAGTGTTGCGACTAATTATTAATTTGCACTTTCACACTGCTCATGCTCATATAAGTTATGTAAAGTGTCAAAGATAAGAAACGTTTGCATACCAAGGGTCATGTGTGAAAACCCTTGTTGTAATAAAGGGCACTTTATAGCGGGTCATACTAATCACCGACAACACACCAACAACACGCACAGTACCGACAACACACCGATAACCCATCCAAAACATTCTATTATTGACAAAAGTGCATGAGCATCGGCCACCATTTTGCCTTTACAACTCCGCGTGCAAAGGCAAGATGGCGGCCAACGTTCGGGCTGGATAGAGATTTGTTCTCGTGAAAATAAAGTTTAACAAATGAAATGAAACCTCAAGTTGAGTGACACTCTTTTGTATCGTATGCGGTCATACTTTCTATATCGTATGCGGTTATATTTTCTCTATCCAGCACTAACATTGGAGCCATCTTGCCTTCGCACGCGGAGTTGGCCTAGGCCATCCGGGTCCAAATTACTTGGCTGCGGCTTGAAGTTTGGCATGAGTTTATGGTATAGCGGCTGCAGCCACATCTCATAGACTCGTGCATAAATCAAGCCGCACACAGAAGGCAAAATGGCGGCCAATGTTCATGCTGGATAGAGATACATTTTTGCGAAAAAAAAAAAATCCATTTACACAAATGAAATGTAACCTCAAGGCTCAAGTTGAGCGACACTCTTTTGTATTGTACAAGTATGTATTATAATTCTCTGTCAATATAGAATATGTTTTGAATGTGTTGTCAGTGTGACCGCACTTGGCAGCTGTTTGTTCCATGTGTATGTACAGTTTCTTATAGCTCAATGGTAAACACACTGCAGAATTTTGCAGGATTCAGGTAGTGCCTGTGGTCACCAGGCAGTAATAAACATTGAACATTTTTCAGGATTCAGGTTTACATGCAGTTTTAACACTTTGGAATTGCAGGATTTTGCAGGATTTTGCAGGATTTAGGTTTGTCTCAGAAGCAAATAGACAAACTCGACCGGTAGGACAACTCGACTAGGACAACTCGACTTAGGACAACTCGACTTACAACTTGACCAGTGGGACAACTCGGTTGTTGCGTGTACAGTGTAAGCATAGCGCATGGTAATGTGTGTCACATAATTGCCGGCACACTTTGTTGCATGATTGTGCGGAGGGGACCAAGTTGGTCTCCCTTTGCATAGTATACCCAGAATTATGAGGCTCCGAGGCCCCGCGGGCGGGTCCTCGGAGCCCTATAGTTTTAGGAGGAGTACACAGTCATGACAGTACGCAATGAAGACGTCATCCAACCTGTGGTGGTGTCCAACATGTGGTGATTAATCAACCTGGGTTAGCCTACACGGAACAAACCCAGCTTGCACAGCTGGCGCAGTGGCCAGGTGCTGCGCTGGAACAGTGATACGAGCGCACCTCGTCCTCGCGCTTGCAAAAAATGCTAGTCCGGTCTTATTTATTATCCAAATGTCTTTCCACTTTACACATAGACAGTCAAGTTGTCCCACCGGTCGCGTTGTCAGTCATAGTCGCGTTGTCTTACCAGTCGCATTGTTCCACCGGTCGAGTTATCAGAGCTACCAAAATTCTCAGTCCAGTCCCACCTTTTATCGTCAAATTCGACGAAAGCAAACGGAGGCCCAACCTTGGGCATTTTCAGGTCGATATGTAATATTCTGCCGTACTTGAAAAACAAGTCCTCGATGTCTCTTTCTCTGATATCGGGGGGTAAATTCCCGACATAAATTCGGCCATCCGTCGGGGCTTCGCTGTAACGCGACCCTCCGCCTCCGCCGCCTCCGCCGCCGCCGCCACCATTGCCGCCACCGCCACGACCACCGCCGCCCCCGCCACGACCGTAGTACGCCATTGTTTGGCGCTATAGGCTCGCCTTCGAATTCGATCGTTTGTCCGACACCGTCTTGCTATTTCAGTTTTTGATCGAATTAAATTTACGATCAAAGATTGTTAATTAAAGATTGAAGATAAACATTTAGGGATTTGAATTGTAACAACAGTGGCGAAGCTAATTGTTCACATAAAGGTATATAAAGGATAAAACACAAAGGCCATCTGGACAAAAAGAAGAAAGACTTCCAATCAATATGATTGTTGTTTGCGGGCCGCGCGGGCCGGCCGGGCAGACATGCTCCCAAACCAACTCGGTCTCTCAAGTCAACTCGGTCCCAACTCGATAATAATTATAAACTATCGGTAATAAATATGTACGTAAATAAAATCTAACAACTCGAGTAACATTCAACATTGATTGTGCACTTTTTGCGACATCACCGGCATTAACAATAACACGTACGCCCAAATCATTACAACAAATAATTGTGTTTACCATGGAGTTAGGTAGTACCATCATGGAGGAATCCTCCATGGTACCATGGAGCTACATGTACAAAAAAACACACAATGATTTGTGTGCACTTTTCCCAAGGAACCGAGTTGGTTTGAGACCGAGTTGTCTCCAACTTGTTATTCATAACCACTGATGACGTCATGTTAGGGCCTTTTCGAATCCCTGGCTTCGTTTCGTCTGTGCATAAGGCAATATTAGGCTCCATGTGAGAACTACGTACAGCCAAATGCTGGTGCATGTTTGTATCAAAATAATTCAATAGATTGATATAAATAAACCCAAAAGTTAGAATATTTATATTTTCTTTCTTTTTTATTGGCTCCTAAGTGATTCGGAAACCAGATGAAAAGCCCAAGCCGAACCAAAGCAAAGGTTTCGAAAAAACCCTTTGTCGGCTATAATCTGCGCATGGCAGTTGCCATTTTGTTACAAGGGACCGTATTTCGTTTCCAAGCAGTCAGCAAATACAATACCACTTTTTCTTACATACAGCCAATAGAAAAGTCAAATGTTTGCATATTTTGTTACAGGCTACCGAGACCCTGTTACTGAAAGAACCAATCACAACACCATATTCGTGCTACCCTGGAGCTAAGTACACACGTACGTGTACATGCACGAGTACGGCATGCATGCATGCAGTGAAGTTCGGGGTTGTTTTTGTACCGCAGTATTGCCGCGCCGGACTACCATCATAAAGACATTGGCAATTCGCAGCCGTGACGGAGTTGTGTGAAATCGCAAGAATTATTTGAAGACAAACGTGGTATGTACTAGTATTACTGATAAAATTGCAGATTGACCTCAATGTATTCTCGTATAGGGCAGTGATCACGATTACTTTACTGCATGTCCGTGAAGTTAACACGGATAGTCGTATATACTTGACTTCAGTTTTTCATTTTGACCTGTAATTTTACCGAGCGCCTGGACTCAGAGTAGAGTAGAGTAGAGTAGGGGCCTAGTAGAGTATCCTAAATTAACGTATTTTCTTATCGCAAATGTATGAATTAAATTATCATTTTATGTTGTTCACATCGTGCCTGTTAATATTATGACATTAATTTACAAAGGTTGACATTGTCAGCGCGTCTCCCAAAATATAATTACCAGAATTCCACCCCCTCCTTGCGTCTAGCCCCCTCCTTATGTGGCCGTCGTATGTCACGGCATGGATGAATTTATCTATGGTCACGGAGTTCAGATCATACTCGGCCACAGATCGAGGCTAGTATTATCCTTACTCTTGCCACTGGTTTGGTAAAAGAAACATTGCAATTTGTATGCATTCGCTTTCAGACGACTGCAACAAAATCCTGTGCACGTCCGAAATTTGTGTGGACTGTGTATGTAATGTGTTAGTGTTACTAGTAATATCCAGGTCTTTATTATACGCTTGACTGATCATTATATATATAAAATCGGGACTCGACTAGGCCGTTGCGTCGTAACAGATATGCTATTAATCATGTTTTACCATAAAATATATAGGATCAAAATGCTTTCTAGTGATACCTTGCATTCCTCCGGTCATATACATTGTACATCATTTAGCACCATTGTTTGGACAATTGTATGTGAAAACCCTTTTGGGATAGTTTATGGCCGGTCGGTCAGACACGAGCAGCACTGTTATGTGCCACAAGGGGTTTTTCTTCGGGTCCTCCGTTTTTTCTCCCTCTGGGAAAAATCGAACACTTTCGATCTCAGGCTGTGCTCCGTAATTGTTGTATAAGTCGATGTGGTCGTGGCCGACTGCCATTACTAGGCGCCTTTACGTGCCAGCGGCTCGACCACGTTGTAGCCGCGTCCTTCGCAATTCAGCACACCAGCTGCGAGTATTAAGGAGGATTAGCCTCCCCAATTATTATTATTCATTCAGTTTTATGCACCAACACCTTCTACGTACCCATCTCCATTTACGATATCAATTAAGTGAACAATGTTGTCCACTGGGCCAAGCGTGAGAGTGTGCATTCCAAAAGGGTTTTCACATACCATTTTCCAAACCTTGTGCTCAGTGATGCATGACCGGATAAATGCCACAAAGGTATCGCTGGAAATAATTTGGCTGCTACTTTATGGCAAAACACGATTAGCCCTAAAGTGCATTATTGGTCAAAATAAGCCTTATTATCAGAATTACCTTTTTCTTGGACACCCTGTATAACTTCAACAATATTGGCACTATTTATTGTCGCCTATCTTTTGGCATACTGCGCATTGCAATTGATTTGGTGTCATGTCCCGAGTTTGATTTGGCTACAGTGGCCCCCGTGGGACCCTACCCCCGACCCCGGAGGTCAGTGCCTCCTACAGTCTGTGCCCCCCCCCCCCTCCCCCCCCCCCCCCTCCCCCTTTTTGAAATGTTGAAGTGCACCAAAATTATAGTTGTTACCGGTACCATTCAATTCCCCGTGTACAAATCCAACCCTAGTTACGCTGATGTTTGGCTAGGCTGGAACATCGATTGCCACTTGGATTGTTACTAAAAAAAGAGGGGTAAATAGCCGTTGAGCACGGTATAGCATATTGAAATATAATGAATCTGAAACCTTTCTTTCCTTCCTTTTCTACAGCAGAACTACAACAAGTAATCATGTCTGAGCGCAAAGCCGTGATCAAGAACGCCGATATGGCCGAGGATGTCCAGCAGGACGCAATTGAGTGCGCCACTCTGGCCATGGAGAAGTTCAACGTGGAGAAAGACATCGCTGCCTACATCAAGAAAGAGTTTGACAAGAAGTACAACCCCACCTGGCACTGCATCGTGGGAAGGAACTTCGGCAGCTACGTCACGCACGAGACCAAGCACTTCATCTATTTCTACCTGGGCCAAGTTGCTGTGTTGCTCTTCAAGTCTGGCTAGAAAACTTTGTTGGTACAGCGGTCGTTGGACTTGAGCGCTGATAATGACCGCCAAAACATTGTACTCGCCATGTTGATTTAGACAACTATATTGATGTCGTGTGGCGCTGTAAATACAGTAACGCTAAGCCATGCTGAACCGTTTGTGCCCGTATGACTCGTGATGCACGCATTGGATTTTGCTGATTTGTACACGTAAAAGAACCCGTTCATATCCATAGTTAGTTGCCGTGGGTTGAAGTATTGGTATAAAATACAGACAGGCTTTTTATTTCATGTTTCTGGCGAGCAAACCAAAGACATATCGCATATTATAGATAACATAATGATATTAAAAGCTACCAATTACAGCATTCACTGTTAACTAATACATATAATTAGTGTTTGTTTTGAGTTGTTTTTTATGTGGTGCTAGAAATCATTATCATCCCCTATCAAAAGTTGTATAAAATGTTTAATCGTGACAATTTTGTTTTCAAGTCCGAGTCGCAGCATCTGAAGATAACAATCCACCCCAAAATTCCATAGGTTTTGTTTTGCATGCGAGTAGCACGTCCCTTTAGTGATAACGGACGTTTCTCTATGCTGTTATATGCATGTTTACCGAAATCAACAATCAAGACTTGTGATAATTGTGATGTGATGGTTGTCCTGTTTCCCAAAGAAAAACGTTTAGGCCCTACGTATGTTCCACCAAAGATGTTTGTTCGAATACTTAATAAAAGCTAATGTTTTATACAAAAGCCACATCTCATGAGTTCTTTACATATTATTCATAAATACCTGGGACAGTTTAGGCATTCCTATTGGTCGAGAGCCCGTCACGTGGCCTGTATTAAACGGATGATAAAGACATGGCTGGAAGTGTTTAAGACCAGCTGGCAACAAAGCTAAGGTGGCCCCTGCACATGGGCCCCGTGAGTCAGTCGACTACAATGACAACGTGGCCGTCAATCTGTGCCGAGTTCGGGCGGTCTGTTCTTGTAACTTGTTCTTGCAAAACCCTGATGGATAGGTGGTGTGTGTTCTTGTTCTGAGTGCAATGTTCACGGGTCGCGTTCCCGCCGTTCGAGCGCGAAAATAGAGTTCGCGTGTCAAGAAAAGGTATTTATGAATGGGAATAAATGTGTGTTCGTTCGGTTTTAATCACTCTGTTTAAGAAGTTGGAGTCTGGGTGCTGATAATTACCGGAGCCGAAGTCATTAAAACCTCTCGAACACACATTTATTCCCTTATTAAAGTTCATGTTATTGTCATTTTAGTTTTTAATCTTCGGTCTAAATCGATTGTCCCGCTGCTGCAGTGTTGCTAATTATTGCAAGAATATAAGTAGTAATTATATCAAGCAATCCCAACAATGGAGGTTTCTTGCCATAACTCGATGATTTACATAGGAAGTCACTAGGCTACCGGTATCTCGTGTAGCGGTTTTTGTATTTTTCAAGGCACGTGAGTAAACCTGATTATCCTTCAGTCTTGCTCTATATGATTAAAATAATCCGCAACAAACATTCAGGAGAAAAAGATTAAAGCTAACATAGCCGGATTCGAACCATCGACCTTTTGATCCATAGTCCACCTATAGCACCTCTCTACCAACTACAGGGTGTCCCCCCCCCCCCAACCCCCCCCCCCCCCCCCCCAAAAAAAAAAAAAAAAAAAAAAAAAAAACCGTGCAAGTGGAACGTGTCATTTTGCTCATTAATATATTCAGCATTTGCTATTGATGTTGGTATGAGCTTCAAGAAAACGAAATCAGCTTTCAAATACCGTTTGTTTTATCTGTATATTATTATATAAGAGGAAGGTTATATAAAATGTTATATAAAATGTTCAACAAAGACTCCCGTGGCATCGGTTCCCGCGTCGCTAATCAGAGAATGAAAGTTGTATATTTGCGTCTACCGCCCGCATGCTCCAAAACCTTCCGCCGAAAAAGTTCATTATTTAAAAAAAAATGCATTATTTACATAAAAACGGCTCTCCATCACAAAAATTAGAGTTACAAATCATCAAACGGCTGTAACTAAAAGGGAAAAGAGACGCATAATACATAATAGTACGCGCATGTAGTTACCGCCAACAAGCTTCGATCTTATACAGCGGTACACCTAGACTTGATGACAAGTCGTTAGATAGTCGTGTTTTATCCGTGAATTTCAGTCAAAATCCATCGGCAAGGCTGGTTTAAGACTAGTAACGTGCCGAGTTGCGACAGATCTAACTTCGAACTCTGCAAATTGGGAACGAGGCAACCGCAACCTCCCCCGTGTATATACCGAGTGGACCGCTTATTACCGACTTGGCACCAAGTCTACGGTACACCCGGTATCATAATCACTCTCGACTCCATGGGCGCGTGCGCGTTCCCTTCACTAACCCCTGGCCGTGAGGAATGCGTACACGACGCTGACTGACTATTCAGTGCGTACTGCGTGCGTTTTTCTTAAACTGCACGCCCTGAATGTAATGCGCGCGCGTGTTCCTGAACGCACGTCACGTATAAACATTTTTTTCAAGTCTGCGCCTTACCTGTACAATATGGATTTTGGAGGCCTCGTTTCCCCCCAAAAAACACCGTTTCTAACGTTATAGATGGTAGGCCTACGTACATTAATATAAATCCTTGTTAAATATTGCGAGGTCAAAATATCATGTTTAAAAGGTTTGATTCTGCAAAATAACATTTACAAAAATGTTAAAGATTGCGTCGCGCGTTAAACGCATCGACTGCAGCCCTAATTTAAATGTGCCAATATGGGTGCGTTCGTTTAGCTCACCCGGGGGAGTTAGGGTTAACACTCGGGGGATGGCACGAGGGGAAGCTAATCGAACGCACTCGTGTTTTCCACTAAATGTTCTGCATGGTTGTATTTTTTAGTTGCATGCATTTCAAATACAATTCTACAACAACAAAAAACCTACAAAATAAATGAAAAATCGGAATATTTTGCAACAAAATATTTACCTTTCCGCCATCTTTACGCCGCCCTAGACGTCGTCGACTCGACTACGCATGCGTGTGACGTTATTCCACCAGAAACCCTGCTACGGGAGCAGGGTTTCTGGTGGCTGACCCGTGCCTAGCCATACATACACGTCAGAGCTAAAAGAACGGCGCGGGGCTTACCCGGGGCGCCACGGGTGAGCTAAACGAACGCACCCTATAATGAACATTTAAATTAGACATCCAGGGGTTAAGATCGCGCAAGGCATGGTGGGAAAACATTGCGCAGCAAGATCGTAGCTTTGGTAACGAGGTTGATCCTGGGACTATTATTATGGGCACGTGTGTGCAAGGGGGGGGGGGGGCATGGTAAGAAATGGCGCAACAATGATAACGAGGTTGCTGCAAAGCATTAGGTATCGCGCGGCGCGGCGCTACACGAAATCGTGTCGACCGTAACTGCAAACCTTTTTGGTTAACTCTGTCAACCAATACAATATGTTGTTTCAACTGCTGCTACAGGTTAGATAGTATCAATATAAAAAAATTATGAATTTGAAAGGAAAAAAAACCAATAATTTATTTACAGCCAAAAAACCAAAAACGGGCTAACCGCCCATGGGGGAACCCCTTGCCATTTTATTCCACACGAATTTAATAAAATGATTTTAGCATAAAAACAACCGGGCTATGACCCATTAGGGAACCCCTGGCATATGCATAATTTATATGCATAAACAGTACACCACATGATGAGGATGATGATGATGATGATCATGATGATCATGCATTTGTAAAGCGCCATCTATCTAGTTGCCTATTCCGAGGCGCTGCCAGGAACACCGGGGCAAACCCCTTCTCCTAGCGAAGAGTGTTACTGGGTTCTTTTACGTGCATTGCACAACGCACGGGACCTACAGCTTTACGTCCCATCCGAAGGACGAAGCAATAGTAGTGGTTTAATTGCCTTGCTTAAGGACACACGTGTCGACACCGGGACTCGAACCCACGCTCAGCGGAACAGAAAACCGAGTTCTTATCCGCCCGACCACGACACTCCACAGGCAGGGGACTTCTGTTGCATCTGAAACTTGGAATGGCTCATTTTGTGTCTAGAATTACTAGTCCAAAAAATGTTGATATCCTAAATTTCAAAAAGCCTATATTGAATCTGTCATGTTTATTTCCTAGGAAAAAGTACCTGAAAAGCCCAGGAAATGCTCTAAAATGCAGCAGAGGGCATCTAAAGTTCAAACATTTTCCCCACGCCATGTATTTGCAAATTGTCAGTCACCCCATAAAACCTCCCACAGTTAAAACAAATCCTTGGTAGAACCCTGGTAATCATATATTTGTTATATTTGATTTTGGATTTACAGGTAAAGCGAATCATGGAAATTAAAGAAAATAGCCGTTCGCAAATGCGAGGAGAGTGGAAATGTTCTAAAATCCTGGACATTTGAGCAGTGTCTGGAATCCATGATGATGTTGAGGAAGAAGATGACTTCTATCCACAGTGCACCGATTGCCAAGAGGGGTACCCAATTAGGAAGAGGCCGGCATGATGCTGCTTTTAGTCAAGGAGCAATATCCTCAAACCCTCTAATTAAGGAGTTGGTGCAACATCCACTATATCTCAGGTTTGACGGCATAGATGGTATAATAGACTCCCTGGAACACATCTAGGTAGTATGTGGGCTCAAATGTGCAGTGCAGTATGTGCAGTCTTGAGTTACAGCGCTGTAATGTGTTTTTCCATAGGAACGTGCTTTATATGATTCTGTACTAGATGATTAAACTTTGAGAAAAGATTATAAACATATATATATAATATTCATATTTGGTAACTTTATAACTTTCCTATATACATAGGTTTGTGATTGTAGTCATTGTTGGATGCAGATGGAGAAAGGGGCGTGTCCTCCTCCTCCCCTAGGCCTTAGCGCACAATTAATGTGCACAGATATTTTATATAACACATTTTCTGTAATTTTTGCCAGGTGATTTGCTGGGTATATATATTTCCTCCCTTAGCGCACAAATGTGCACAGAAACTTGAAATAACAAATATCTGAAATTTTTGCCGGATGACCAACAATTTGCTGTTTACATATATTTCCTATAATCAACCACAGTACCAACTTGATAAATTAAATGTCCGACTTTATGTTTTTATTTATAAAGCCAAGTCGGTAATAAGCGGTCCACTCGGTATATACACGGGGGACGTTCACACACCTCCACACATGAACAGATCATCATTGTTTCACATTTGAAGTCGGCGCGAACTGGAAGTGCAACATGGCGGACCCACGACGTCACTCTGTGAGCCAATGAAATGTCCAGGTGTAGAGTTCAGTGGGTACGGTACGTATATGACGTAATGTTTATAAATAAGAAATGTACAGAGTAAATCCACTGACCTCTATACACCTGGACATTTCATTGGCTCACAGAAGTGACGTCTTGGGTCCGCCATGTTGCACTTCAGATCGCGCCGACTTCAAGCGTTAGCACAGCAGAATATGGACAATGGTCCGTCCAGGTGTAAAGGTCACTAGTGGGGACGTTGCGGTTGCCTCGTCCCCAATTTGCAGAGTTCGAAGTTAAATTCTGTCGCAGCCTCGACTCCATGGGCGCGTGCGCGTTCCTTCACTAAGATACCGCAAGGCACGGAGGGAAAACATGGCGCAGCAAGATTGTAGCCATGGTAACGAGGTTAGATATGTCGCAACTCGGCACGTTACCCTAGTCTCAAACCAGCCGTGCCGATGAATTTCGACTGAAATTCACGGATGAAACACGACTATCTAACGACTTGTTATCAAGTCTACAAACGCAATTGCAGCAATCTCATATGCAGCAATCCCTACTAATGGTACCCAACAAATTCCCTTAATCCGTCGAACCCGCAAATAATCGCACAGAACTTCAACAAAGAACTAACAAAAAGGCCACCAAGGCTACCACTGATGCGAGACGCTCAGCCACGCAACCAGTTAAAAACATGCACCAAAGACCACTCAAACAGAAGAAACAGCACAAACACAAACAGAACACACTCAGTGTATTTGCAATGATGTGGCAGAGGGGTCCCCCCCCCCCCCCCTCTTATCCCTATACTTTATACACACTCAACACTGTTGTTAAGCCCCAGTCCCACAGAAAGCCGGATAAGCTACGAATCACCCCCGGATGCACTACGGTTCATATCCGGGGTCATCCGGGAGTGGAACTGTAGACAAACCGTGATAAACCGTAGACAATCCGGGACCATTCGGGGCCATCCGGGACCATCCGCGGACATCTGTAGTACGTCCGGGAAGCGATTTTTTTTTCCGTACCACTAACGTGTCAATTTGCCCGTTTCATTTGAATTGGGCGACTTGAATGGAGACCAAAGCGCACGCTTCAATTCGAATCGATTCTGATACGCGCGGAACGTATGAAGACCAACGACGTTGACAGCCATAGTTCACCAAAATTAATGGATACAGTCCCTAGTTAATTGTATATAGTCCCTAGTTTTTCGTATACACGACTTTTATACCTTTTTCTATTAACCCAAATTATTGGTTAATAATCTCATCTAGATAGGGTCTTATAGAAAAAGGTATAAAAGTCTCTATTCAAGTCGCCCCATTCCAATGAAACGGACAAATTGACGCGTTAGTGGAACGGAAAGAAAAATCGCGTCCGGGAAGTCGAGCGTCACCCCGGATCAACATCTAGCATTCGGGGTGACCCGGGGCCATCCGGGAAGGGGGCGGCGGAGAACCGTAGTGAAACCGTAGTGAAACCGTAGTGAAACCGTAATGCGACCGTGATGATCCGTAGTGTATCCGGGATAAACCGTAGCGTAACCGTAGTGTAACCGTGTTTATCCGGGATGAAACGGGAGTTGGTTCACACACGGTTTCTCTACGGTTCCACTACGGATGACCCCGGATACACTACGGATCACCACAGATTCACTACGGTTTCACCACGGATGTGCCACGGTTCACCGGGTGAATCGTGGCACATCTGGGATGAACCGTGGCGCACCCGTAGTGAAACCGTGGCGGAACCGTATAGTGAATCCGTGACCATCCGGGATGATCCGGGCCAATCCGTGGCGGAACCGTAGTCAAACCGTAGTAGAACCGTAGTAGGACCGGGGAACATGCCACTTGTTTTCGATTGCCTTCCCGGACCACCCCGGATGACCCCGGATCAAACGTCCGTTTCATTCGGGGCCGTCCGGGGCGAACCGGGGCGATCCGTAGAATATCCGGCTTCAGTGGGACTGGGGCTTTACCTAACCCATCCCCCCTTGAAACCTAAAAATAATTCCTGAGATTCCGGGAACACAATGTCAACACAAAAGAGAGGGGGGTTTTCTCTGCCACATATCGTGCTTCATATGAACTCCTCACTGGAACAATGCAGGTTTAGGAAACAATACATCACTCACCCAACTTGCCAGTTTCAGCCTGCACCAAAAACTAAACCAACAAAATCATGAACGTCCTCTCAACCACCAGCCAATACAAAGCAAGGAAACACTTACCAAGTCATCCCCCCAAAAAATATCCTCTGCCCAAGAAAACAAAGACTCACTAGCAAATAGCCAAAAAACGTCAAGAAAATTAAACTAGAAATGTGTTTGTGGACAAACACAGAGCTGTTTCGGGTGTCTAATTTGTTTTGTAAGAAGTGGGTGGTGGTCTAAGTGTGTCGCAAATCTGAAGTCAATCTGATTTACCCAAGTGCCAAAGATATATTGGTTGGAAAAAAACGTGTACAAATCCTTCGGGGAAACTACACCTTTAATGTGACGTAACATGACCCACGATGATGTCATAATTACGTCATCTTAATTTTCGTCTATAACACATCCTCGAATACTTGCAAACCAAGTTTGACCCCAACCGGACTTGTACTTTCAGAGTTAGAGGGTCTTAAAAACTACACCTTTAATGTGACGTCACATGACCCGCGATGACGTCATGTTGATTATTTTTCTCTTGGCCCTCCTAAGGATAGCGGTCGAGGTCTGTGCTAAGTCTCAAGTCGATCGAATTTACAGAAGTATCCAATTCAATATTTTGAAGAAAAACGTTTACAAATCCTATGGGAAAAAATTAAACCTTTAACGTGACGTCACATGACCACGAATGACGTAATCGTGACGAATTTCTTTTAGGATCATCTGTGGGTGGTGGTCTAAGTGTATGCCAAGGCTCAAGTCGATCGGATTTACCAAAGTGTCAAAGTGTATTGTCCGAACAAAAAACGTGTACAAACCCTATGGGAAAAAGTCTGAAAAAAATAAAAAAATATAAAAACAACTGCACCTTTAATGTTAAGTCACATGACCCACGATGACGTCATCATGACGAATTTCCCTTGGCCCTCCTGGGGATTGTGGTCGAGATGTGTGCCAAGTCTCAAGTCGATCAAATTTACGAAAGTGTCAAAGTCAATAGTCTAAAGAAAAACGTGTACAAAACCTATGGGGGAAAAATTTGAACCTTTAACGTGACGTCACGTGACCTTGAATGACGCAATCGCGCCGAATTTCTTTCAGGAACATCTGGGGGTGGTGTTCTAAGTGTATGCCAAGTTTCAAGTCGGTCGGATTTACTAAAGTGTCAAAGTCAATAGTCTGGAGGAAAACGTGTACAAAACCTATGGGGAAAAATTGCACCTTTAACGTGACGTCACGTGACCATGAATGACGTAATCGTTACGAATTTCTTCTAGGACCATCTGTGGGTGGTGGTCTAAGTGTATGCCAAGTTTCAAGTCGATCGGATTTACGAAAGTGTCAAAGTGTATTGGCTGAAGAAAACTGTGTACAAACTATATGGAGAAAAGTCTGAAACTGAGGAAAAAAAAAAAAAAAAAACTAGACATGTGTTTGTGGACAAACACAGAGCTGTTTCGGATGTCTAATTTGTTTTGTAATAAGTGGGTGGTGGTCTAAGTGTGTCGCAAAGCTGAAGTCAATCTGATTTACCCAAGTGCCAAAGATATATTGGTTGACAAAAAACGTGTACAGATCCTTTGGGGAAAACTACACCTTTAATATGACGTCACATGACACCCGATGATGTCATCATGATGTCATCTTAATTTTCGTATATAACACATTCTGGAATACTTGCATACCAAGTTTGACCCCAATCAGACTTGTACTTCCAGAGATAGAGGGTCCTAAAATCTGCCCCTTTAATGTGACGTCACATGACCCACGAGGACGTCATCATGACGATGTTTCCCTTGGCCCTCATGGGTATGGTGGTCGAGGTGTGTGCTAAGTCTGGAGTCGATCGGATGTATATATCGGGTGAAAAAACGTGTACAAATCATATGGGGAAAACTACACCTTTAATGTGACGTCACATGACGTCATTATGACGTCACCTTAATTTTCGTATATAACACATCCCGGAATACCTGTATACCAAGTTTGACACTAATCGGACTTGTACTTCCAGAGATAGAGGGTCCTAAGAACTAAACCTTTAATGTGACGTCACATGACCCCCGATGACGTCATCATGGCGATTTTCATATTGGCCCTTCTGAGGTTGGTGGTTGAGGTGTGCGCTAACTTTTAGGTCAATCGGATTTACTAAAGTGTCGAAGTCAATAGTCTTGATGAAAACGTGTACAAAACCTATGGGGAAAATTGAACCTTTAACGTGACGTCACGTGACCATGAATGACGTAATCGTGACGAATTTCTTCTAGAATCATCCGTGGGTAGTATGCTAAGAGTAGCTAGCCAAGTCTGAAGTCGATCGGATTTACCAAAGTGTCAAAGATATATTAGTTGAAAAAACGTGTTCAAATCCTAAGGGGAAAACTCACCTTTAATGTGACGTCACATGGCCCACGATGACGTCGTCATGACGTCATCTTAATTTTCGTCTATAACACTTCCTGGAATACTTGCATACCAAGTTTGACCCCAATCAGACCTTTACTTCCAGAGATAGAGGGCCCGTCTTAAAAACTACACCTTTAAAGTGACGTCACATGACCCACGATGACGTCATCATGACGATTATCCTTGTAGCCCTCCTAGAGATGGTGGTCGAGGTGTGTACTAAGTCTCGAGTCGATTGGATTTAACAAAGTGTCAAATTCAATAGTCTGACGAAAAACGTGTACAAAACCTATAGGGAAAACTGCCCCTTTAATGTGACGTCACATGACACCCGATGACGTCATCGTAATGTCATCTTAATTATCGTCTATAACACATCCCAGGATACTTGCATATCAAGTTTGTCCCCAATCGGGCCTGTACTTCCAGAGATAGAGGGTCTTATAAACTGCACCTTTAATGTGACGTCAAATGACCCACGATGACGTCATCATGACGATTTTTCTTTTGACCCCTCTGGGAATGGTGGTCGAGGTGTGTCTTAAGTCTCAAGTCGATCGGATTTACCGAAGTGTCAAATTCAATATTCTGAAGAAAAACGTGTACAAATCCTATGGGGAAAAATTACACCTTTAACGTGACGTCACGTGACCACGAATGACGTAATCATGACGAATTTCTTCTAGGACCATCTGTGTGTGGTTGTCTAAATGTATGCCAAGTCTCAAGTCGATCGGATTTACCAAAGTGCCAAAGTGTATTGGCTGAAGAAAAAACGTGTACAAACCCTATGGAGAAGAGTCTGAAGGAGAAAACTAGACATGTGTTTGTGGACAAACACAGAGCTGTTTCGAGTGTCTTACATTATTTTCAATATGTGTTAGTAGTGGTCTATGTGTGTGCCAAGTCTCAAGTCGATCAAATTTAAGAAAGTGTCAAAGTCAATAGTCTAAAGAAAAACGTGTACAAAACCTATGGGGGACAAATTAAACCTTTAACTTGACGTCACGTGACCTTGAATGACGCAATCGTGCTGAATTTCTTTCAGAAACATCTGGTGGTGGTGTTCTGAGTATATGGCAAGTTTCAAGTCGGTTGGATTTACCAAAGTGTCAAATTCAATAGTCTGAGGAAAAACGTGTACAAAACCTATGGGGAAAATTTCACCTTTAACGCGAAGTCACGTGACCTTGAATGACGTAATCGCGACGAATTTCTTCTAGGACTGTCCTTGGGTGGTTGTCTAAGTGTATGCCAAGTCTCAAGTCGATCGGATTTACCAAAGTGTCAAAGTGTATTGGCTGAAAAAACGTGTACAAATCCTATGGGAAAAAGTCTGAAAGTGGAAAAAAAAAAAAAAAAAAAAAAAATAGACATGTGTTTGTGGACAAACACAGAGCTGTTTCGAGTGTCTTACATTATTTTCAATATGTGTGTGTGGTGGTCTATGTGTGTGCCAAGTCTCAAGTCGATCAAATTTACGAAAGTGTCAAAGTCCATAGTCTAAAGAAAAACGTGTACAAAACCTATGGGAGACAAATTGAACCTTTAACGTGACGTCACATGACCTTGAATGACGCAATCTTGCCGAATTTCTTCCAGAACCATCTATGAGTGATGTTCTAAAGGTATGCCAAGTCTCAAGTCGATCGGATTTACCAAAGTGCCAAAGTCAAGAGTCTAAAGAAAAACGTGTACAAAACCTATGGGGGACAAATTAAACCTTTAACTTGACGTCACGTGACCTTGAATGACGCAATCGTGCTGAATTTCTTTCAGAAACATCTGGTGGTGGTGTTCTGAGTGTATGGCAAGTTTCAAGTCGGTCGGATTTACCAAAGTGTCAAATTCAACAGTCTGAAGAAAAACGTGTACAAAACCTATGGGAAAAATTTCACCTTTAACGCGAAGTCACGTGACCTTGAATGACGTAATCGCGACGAATTTCTTCTAGGACCGTCCTTGGGTGGTTGTCTAAGTGTATGCCAAGTCTCAAGTCCATCGGATTTACCAAAGTGTCAAAGTGTATTGTCTGAACAAACGTGTACAAATCCTATGGAGAACAAAAGGCAAAAAAAAAAAAAAAAAAAAAAAAAAAAAAAAAAAACTTTAACGAAAACAATAGCTGTTTCGGTGAAAAACCGAAACAGCTAAAAAAAAAAAAAAAAAAAACTTTAACGAAAACAAAAGCTGTTTCGGTGAAAAACCGAAACAGCTAAAAAAGATATATAAGTTGAAAAATACGTGTACAAATCCTATGGGAAAAACTGCACCTTTAAAGTGACGTCACATGACACCCGATGATGTCATCATGATGTCATCTTAATTTTTGTCTATAACACATTCTGGAATACTTGCATACCAAGTTTGGCCCCAATCAGACATGTACTTCTAGAGATAGAGGGTCCTAAAATCTGCCCCTTTAATGTGACGTCACATGACCCACGATGACGTCATCCTGACGATTTTCCCCTTGGCCCTCCTGGGTATGGTGGTCGAGGTGTGTGCTAAGTCGGAAGTCGATCGGATTTACAGAAGTGTCAAATTCAATATTTTGAAGAAAAACGTGTACAAAACCTATGGAGAAAACTGAACCTTTAATGTGACGTCACATGACACCCGATGATGTCATAATTACGTCATCTTAATTTTCGTCTTTAACACATCCTGGAATACTTGCAAACCAAGTTTGACCCCAACCGGACTTGTACTTTCAGAGTTAGAGGGTCTTAAAAACTACACCTTTAATGTGACGTCACATGACCCACGATGACGTCATCTTGATTATTTTTTTCTTGGCCCTCCTAAGGATGTTGGTCAAGGTCTGTGCTAAGTCTCAAGTCGATTGGGTTTACAAAAGTGTCAAATTCAATATTCTGAAGAAAAACGTGTACAAATCCTATGGGAAAAAATTGCACCTTTAACGTGACGTCACGTGACCACGAATGACGTAATCGTGACAAATTTCTTCTAGGATCATCTGTGGGTGGTGGTCTAAGTGTATGCCAAGTTTCAAGTCGATCGGATTTACCAGAGTGTCAAAGTGTACTGGCTGAAAAAACAACGTGTACAAATCCTATGGAGAATAGTCTGAAACAGAAGGAAAAAAAAACTAGACATGTGTTTGTGGACAAACACAGAGCTGTTTCGAGTGTCTTACATTATTTTCAATATGTGTGTGTGGTGGTCTATGTGTGTGCCAAGTCTCAAGTCGATCAAATTTACGAAAGTGTCAAAGTCAATAGTCTAAAGAAAAACGTGTACAAAACCTATGGGGGACAAATTGAACCTTTAACGTGACGTCACGTGACCTTGAATGACGCAATCGTGCCGAATTTCTTCCAGAACCATATATGAGTGATGTTCTAAGTGTGTGCCAAGTCTCAAGTCGATCAAATTTACGAAAGTGTCGAAGTCATAGTCTAAAGAAAAACGTGTACAAAACCTATGGGGGAAAAAATTGAAACTTTAACTTGACGTTACGTGACCTTGAATGACGCAATCGTGCCGAATTTCTTCCAAGACCATCTGTGGGTGATGTTCTAAGTGTATGCCAAGTTTCAAGTCGGTCGGATGTACCAAAGTGTCAAAGTCAATAGTGTGAAGAAAAACGTGTACAAAACCTATGGGAAAAATTTAACCTTTAACGCAAAGTCACGTGACCTTGAATGGCGTAATCGCGACGAATTTCTTCTAGGACCGTCTTTGGGTGGTTGTCTAAGTATATGCCAAGTCTCAAGTCCATCGGATTTACCAAAGTGTCAAAGTGTATTGGCTGAAAAAACGTGTACAAATCCTATGGGAAAAAGTCTGAAAGTGGAAAAAAAAAAAAAAAAAAAAAAAAACTAGACATGTGTTTGTGGACAAACACAGAGCTGTTTCGAGTGTCCAAAGTTACTTTCAATGTGTATGTGGTGGTCTTTTGTGTGTGCCAAGTCTCAAGTCGATCAGATTTACTAGTGTCAAAGTTAATAGTCTAAAGAAAAACGTGTACAAAACCTATGGGGGAAAATTGAACCTTTAACGTGACGCCCCGTGACCTTGAATGACGTAATTGTGCAAAATTTCTCCTACGACCGTCTGTGGATAGTGGTCTATGTGTGTGCCAAGTCTCAAGTCGATCGGATTTACTAAGTGTCAAAGTCAAGAGTCTAAAGAAAAACGTGTACAAAACCTATGGGGGACAAATTAAACCTTTAACTTGACGTCACGTGACCTTGAATGACGCAATCGTGCTGAATTTCTTTCAGAAACATCTGGTGGTGGTGTTCTGAGTGTATGGCAAGTTTCAAGTCGGTCGGATTGACCAAAGTGTCAAATTTAATAGTCTGAAGAAAAACGTGTACAAAACCTATGGGGAAAATTTCACCTTTAACGCGAAGTCACGTGACCTTGAATGACGTAATCGCGACGAATTTCTTCTAGGACCGTCCTTGGGTGGTTGTCTAAGTGTATGCCAAGTCTCAAGTCCATCGGATTTACCAAAGTGTCAAAGTGTATTGTCTGAACAAACGTGTACAAATCCTATGGAGAACAAAAGGCAAAAAAAAAAAAAAAAAAAAAAAACCAGAACGAAAACAAAAGCTGTTTCGGTGAAAAACCGAAACAGCTAAAAAAAAAAAAAAAAAAAAAAAAACTTTAACGAAAACAAAAGCTGTTTCGGTGAAAAACCGAAACAGCTAAAAAAACTAGACATGTGTTTGTGGACAAACACAGAGCTGTTTCGGCTGTCTAAGATGACTTTCATTATGTGTGTGCCAAGTCTGAAATCGATTGGATTTGCCAATTTTCCAAAGATATATAAGTTGAAAAATACGTGTACAAATCCTATGGGAAAAACTGCACCTTTAAAGTGACGTCACATGACACCCGATGATGTCATCATGATGTCATCTTAATTTTTGTCTATAACACATTCTGGAATACTTGCATACCAAGTTTGGCCCCAATCAGACATGTACTTCTAGAGATAGAGGGTCCTAAAACCTGCCCCTTTAATGTGACGTCACATGACCCACGATGACGTCATCCTGACGATTTTCCCCTTGGCCCTCCTGGGTAAGGTGGTCGAGGTGTGTGCTAAGTCGGAAGTCGATCGGATTTACAGAAGTGTCAAATTCAATATTTTGAAGAAAAACGTGTACAAAACCTATGGATAAAACTGAACCTTTAATGTGACGTCACATGACACCCGATGATGTCATAATTATGTCATCTTAATTTTCGTCTTTAACACATCCTCGAATACTTGCAAACCAAGTTTGACCCCAACCGGACTTGTACTTTCAGAGTTAGAGGGTCTTAAAAACTACACCTTTAATGTGACGTCACATGACCCACGATGACGTCATCTTGATTATTTTTTTCTTGGCCCTCCTAAGGATGGTGGTCAAGGTCTGTGCTAAGTCTCAAGTCGATTGGGTTTACAAAAGTGTCAAATTCAATATTCTGAAGAAAAACGTGTACAAATCCTATGGGAAAAAATTGCACCTTTAACGTGACGTCACGTGACCACGAATGACGTAATCGTGACAAATTTCTTCTAGGATCATCTGTGGGTGGTGGTCTAAGTGTATGCCAAGTCTCAAGTCGATCGGATTTACCAGAGTGTCAAAGTGTACTGGCTGAAAGAATAGTCTGAAACAGAAGGAAAAAAAAAAAAAAAAAAAAATTTAACAAAAACAATAGCTGTTTCGGCTGAATTGCCGAAACAGCTAAAAAAAACTTTAACAAAAACAATAGCTGTTTCGGCTGAATTGCCGAAACAGCTAATGCCGAAACAGCTAACTAGAAATGTGTTTGTGGACAAACACAGAGCTGTTTCGGGTGTCTAATTTTTATTAGCTGTTTCGGTTTTTCACCGAAACAGCTTTTGTTTTCGTTCTGGTTTTTTTTTTTTTTTTTTTTTTTTAGCTGTTTCGGTTTTTCACCGAAACAGCTTTTGTAATCGTTAAAGTTTTTTTTTTCTTTTTTTTTTTTTTTTTTTTTTCTCCTTTTTCAGACTTTTCTCCATAGGATTTGCACACGTTTATTCAGACAATACACTTTGACACTTTGGTAAATCCGATGGACTTGAGACTTGGCATACATTTAGACAACCGCCCAAGGACGGTCCTAGAAGAAATTCGTCGCGATTACTTCATTCAAGGTCACGTGACTTCACGTTAAAGGTGAAACTTTCCCCATAGGTTTTGTACACGTTTTTATTCAGACTATTGACTTTAGCACTTTGGTAAATCCGACCGACTTGAAACTTGGCATACACTTAGAACACCACCCCCAGATGTTTCTGAAAGAAATTTGGCACGATTGCGTCATTGAACGTCACGTGACGTCACGTTAAAGGTGCACATTTTTCTTCCATTGGTTTTGTACACGTTTTTCTTTAGACTATTGACTTTGACACTTTAGTAAATCCGATCGACTTAAGACTTGGCACACACTTAGACCACCATCCACAGACGGTCCTAGAAAAATATCGGCACGATTACGTCATTCAAGGTCACGGAGCGTCACGTTAAAGGTTCAATTTTCCCCCATAGGTTTTGTACACGTTTTTCTTTAGACTGTTGACTTTGACACTTTCGTAAATTTGATCGACTTGAGACTTGGCACACACATAGACCACCACACACACATATTGAAAGTAATGTAAGACACTCGAAACAGCTCTGTGTTTGTCCACAAACACATGTCTAGTTTTTTTTAGCTGTTTCGGTTTTTCACCGAAACAGCTTTTGTAATCGTTAAAGTTTTTTTTTTTTTTTTTTTTTTTTTCTTTTTCAGAATTTTCTCCATAGGATTTGTACACGTTTGTTCAGACAGGTCACTTAGGTACTTTGGTAAATCCGATCGACTTGAGACTTGGCATACATTTAGACAACCACACAAGGACGGTCCTAGAAGAAATTCGCCGCGTTTACGTCACTCAAGGTCACGTGACTTCGCGTTAAAGGTGAAATTTTGCCCATAGGTTTTGTACACGTTTTCCTTAAGACTAATGTCTTTGACACTTTGGTGAATCCGACCGACTTGAAACTTGGCATATACTTAGAACACCACCCCCAGATGTTCCTAAAAAAAAATTGGCACGATTGCGTCATTCAAGGTCACGTGACGTCACGTTAAAGGTGCAATTTTTCCCCCATTGGTTTTGTACACGTTTTTCTTTAGACTATTGACTTTGACACTTTAGTGAATCCGATCGACTTGAGACTTGGCAAACACTTAGACCACCGTCCACAGACGGTCCTAGAAGAAATTCGGCATGATTAAGTCATTCAAGGTCACGGGGCGTCACGTTAAAGGTTCAATCTTTCCCCCATAGGTTTTTTACACGTTTTTCTTTAGAATATTGCCTTTGACACTTTAGTAAATCTGATCGACTTGAGACTTGGCACACACAAAAGACCACCACACACATATTGAAAGTAATTTTAGACACTCGAAACAGCTCCGTGTTTGTCCACAAACACATGTCTAGTTTTTTTTTTTTTTTTTTGCCTTTTGTTCTCTATAGGATTTGTACACGTTTGTTCAGACAATACACTTTGACACTTTGGTAAATCCGATGGACTTGAGACTTGGCATACACTTAGACAACCACCCAAGGACGGTCCTAGAAGAAATTCGTCGCGATTACGTCTTTCAAGGTCACGTGACTTCGCGTTAAAGGTGAAATTTTTCCCATAGGTTTTGTACACGTTTTTCTTCAGACTATTAAATTTGACACTTTGGTCAATCCGACCGACTTGAAACTTGCCATACACTCAGAACACCACCACCAGATGTTTCTGAAAGAAATTCAGCACGATTGCGTCATTCAAGGTCACGTGACGTCAAGTTAAAGGTTTAATTTGTCCCCCATAGGTTTTGTACACGTTTTTTTTTAGACTCTTGACTTTGACACTTAGTAAATCCGATCGACTTGAGACTTGGCACACACATAGACCACCATCCACAGACGGTCGTAGGAGAAATTTGGCACAATTACGTCATTCAAGGTCACGGGGTGTCACGTTAAAGGTTAAATTTTTCCCCATAGGTTTTGTACACGTTTTTCTTTAGACTATTGACTTTGACACTTTAGTAAATCTGATCGACTTGAGACTTTAGTAAATCTGATCGACACACAAAAGACCATCTCACACATATTGAAAGACACTCGAAACAGCTCTGTGTTTGTCCACAAACACATGTCTAGTTTATTTATTAATTTGTTTTGTAAGAAGTGGGTGGTGGTCTAAGTGTGTCGCAAATCTGAAGTCAATCTGATTTACCCAAGTGCCAAAGATATATTGGTTGAAAAAAAACGTGGACAAATCCTTTGGGGAAAACTACACCTTTAATGTGACGTAACATGACCCACGATGATGTCATAATTACGTCATCTTAATTTTCGTCTATAACACATCCCCGATTACTTGCATACCAAGTATGACCCCAATCGGACATGTACTTCCAGAGATAGAGGGTCCTAAAAACTACACCTTTGATGTGACGTCATGTGACACCCGATGACGTCATCGTGATATCATCTTAATTTTTGTCTATAACACATCCCGGAATACCTGAATACCAAGTTTGACCCTAATCGGACATGTACTTCCAGAGATAGAGGGTCCTAAAAACTACACCTTTAATGTGACGTCACATGACACCCGATGACGTCATCATGATGACATTTTAATTTTCGTCTATAACTCATCCTGGAATACCTGAATACTAAGTTTGACCCCAATCGGACATGTACTTCCAGAGGTAGAGGGTCTTAAAAACTGAACCTTTAATGTGACGTCACATGACCCCCGATGACGTCATCATGACAATTTTCCTCTTGGCCCTCCTGAGGAAGGTGGTTGGGGTGTGTACTAAGTTTTGAGTCAATCGGATGTAACAAAGTGTCAAAGTCAATAGTCTGAAGAAAAACGTGTACAAAACCTATGGGGGAAAATTACACCTTTAACGTGACGTCACGTGATCATGAATGACGTAATCGCGACGAATTTCTTCTAGGACCGTCCTTGGGTGGTTGTCTAAATGTATGCCAAGTCTAAAGTCGATCGGATTTACCAAAGTGTCAAAGTGTATTGGCTGAAGAAAACTGTGTACAAACTATATAGAAAAAAGTCTGAAACTGAGGAAAAAAAAAAAAAAAAAAAAAAAAGAAACTAGACATGTGTTTGTGGACAAACACAGAGCTGTTTCGGATGTCTAAAATGTCTTTCATTATGTGTGTGTGGTGGTCTAAGTGTGTGCCAAGTCTAAAGTTGATCGGATTTACCAAAGTGCCAAAGATATATTGGTTGAACAAAAACGTGTACAAATCCTATGGGAAAAACTGAACCTTTAATGTGATGTAACATGACACCCGGCGATGTCATCATGACGTCATCTTAATTTTCGTCTATAACACATCCTCGAATACTTGCAAACCAAGTTTGACCCCAACCGGACTTGTACTTTCAGAGTTAGAGGGTCTTAAAAACTACACCTTTAATGTGACGTCACATGAGCCGCGATGACGTCATCTTGATTATTTTTTTCTTGGCCCTCCTCAGGATGGTGGTCGAGGTCTGTGCTAAGTCTCAAGTCGATCGAATTTAAAGAAGTGTAAAATTCAATATTTTGAAGAAAAACGTGTACAAAACATATTGAGAATATTGAACCTTTAATGTGACGTCACATGACACCCGATGATGTCATAATTACGTCATCTTAATTTTCGTCTATAACACATCCTCGAATACTTGCAAACCAAGTTTGACCCCAACCGGACTTGTACTTTCAGAGTTAGAGGGTCTTAAAAAACTACACCTTTAATGTGACGTCACATGACCCGCGATGACGTCATCTTGATAATTTTTTCCTTGGCCCTCCTAAGGATGGTGGTCGAGGTCTGTGCTAAGTCTCAAGTCGATCGAATTTACAGAAGTGTCAAATTCAATATTTTGAAGAAAAACGTGTACAAAACCTATGGAGAAAATTGAACCTTTAATGTGACGTCACATGACACCCGATTATGTCATAATTACGTCATCTTAATTTTCGTCTATAACACACCCTCGAATACTTGCAAACCAAGTTTGACCCCAACCGGACTTGTACTTTCAGAGTTAGAGGGTCTTAAAAACTACACCTTTAATGTGACGTCACATGACCCGCGATGACGTCATATTGATTATTTTTTTCTTGGCCCTCCTAAGGATGGTGGTCGAGGTCTGTGCTAAGTCTCAAGTCGATCAAATTTACAGAAGTGTCAAATTCAATAGTCTGAAGAAAAACGTGTACAAATCCTTTGGGGAAAAATTGCACCTTTAACGTGACGTCACGTGACCACGAATGACGTAATCGCGACGAATTTTTTCTAGGATCATCTGTGGGTGGTGGTCTAAGAGTAGGCCAAGTCTGAAGACGATCGGATTTACGAAAGTGCCAAAGTGTATTGTCCGAACAAAAAACGTGTACAAACCCTATGGGGAAAAGTCTGAAGGAGAAAAAGAAAAAAAACTAGACATGTGTTTGTGGACAAACACAGAGCTGTTTCGGCTGTCTAAGATGACTTTCATTATGTGTGTGCCAAGTCTGAAATCGATTGGATTTGCCAATTTTCCAAAGATATATAAGTTGAAAAATACGTGTACAAATCCTATGGGAAAAACTGCACCTTTAAAGTGACGTCACATGACACCCGATGATGTCATCATGATGTCATCTTAATTTTTGTCTATAACACATTCTGGAATACTTGCATACCAAGTTTGGCCCCAATCAGACATGTACTTCTAGAGATAGAGGGTCCTAAAACCTGCCCCTTTAATGTGACGTCACATGACCCACGATGACGTCATCCTGACGATTTTCCCCTTGGCCCTCCTGGGTAAGGTGGTCGAGGTGTGTGCTAAGTCGGAAGTCGATCGGATTTACAGAAGTGTCAAATTCAATATTTTGAAGAAAAACGTGTACAAAACCTATGGATAAAACTGAACCTTTAATGTGACGTCACATGACACCCGATGATGTCATAATTATGTCATCTTAATTTTCGTCTTTAACACATCCTCGAATACTTGCAAACCAAGTTTGACCCCAACCGGACTTGTACTTTCAGAGTTAGAGGGTCTTAAAAACTACACCTTTAATGTGACGTCACATGACCCACGATGACGTCATCTTGATTATTTTTTTCTTGGCCCTCCTAAGGATGGTGGTCAAGGTCTGTGCTAAGTCTCAAGTCGATTGGGTTTACAAAAGTGTCAAATTCAATATTCTGAAGAAAAACGTGTACAAATCCTATGGGAAAAAATTGCACCTTTAACGTGACGTCACGTGACCACGAATGACGTAATCGTGACAAATTTCTTCTAGGATCATCTGTGGGTGGTGGTCTAAGTGTATGCCAAGTCTCAAGTCGATCGGATTTACCAGAGTGTCAAAGTGTACTGGCTGAAAGAATAGTCTGAAACAGAAGGAAAAAAAAAAAAAAAAAAAACTTTAACAAAAACAATAGCTGTTTCGGCTGAATTGCCGAAACAGCTAAAAAAAAGAAAAAAAAACTAGACATGTGTTTGTGGACAAACACAGAGCTGTTTCGAGTGTCTAAAATTACTTTCAATATGTGTGTGGTGGTCTTTTGTGTGTGCCAAGTCTCAAGTCGATCAGATTTACTAAAGTGTCAAAGGCAATAGTCTAAAGAAAAACGTGTACAAAACCTATGGGAAACAATTGAAACTTTAACGTGACGCCCCGTGACCTTGAATGACGTAATCGTGCCGAATTTTTTCTAGGGCCGTCTGTGGATGGTGGTCTAAGTGTGTGCCAAGTCTCAAGTCGATCGGATGTACTAAAGTGTTAAAGTCAATAGTCTAAAGAAAAACGTATACAAAACCAATGGGAGAAAAATGTGAACCTTTAATGTGACGTCACGTGACCTTGAATGACACAATCGTGCCGAAGTTCTTTCAGAAACATCTGGGGGTGGTGTTCTAAGTGTATGCTAAGTTTTAAGTCGGTCGGATTTACCGAAGTGCCAAAGTCAATAGTCTGAAGAAAAACGTGTACAAAACCTATGGGGAAAATTAAACCTTTAAAGTGACGTCACGTGACCTTGAATGACGCAATCGAGCCAAATTTCTTCTAGGACCATCTGTGGGTGGAGGTCTAAGTGTACACCAAGTCTCAAGTCGATTGGAATCACCAAAGTGCCAAAGTGTATTGGCAGAACAAACGTGTGTAAATCCTATGGGTAAAAACACTGAAAGTGGAAAAAAAAAAAAGGAAAAACTAGACATGTGTTTGTGGACAAACACAGAGCTGTTTCGAGTGTCTAAAATTACTTTCAATATGTGTGTGGTGGTCTTTTGTGTGTGCCAAGTCTCAAGTCGATCAGATTTACTAAAGTGTTAAAGTCAATAGTCTAAAGAAAAACGTATACAAAACCAATGGGAGAAAAATGTGAACCTTTAATGTGACGTCACGTGACCTTGAATGACACAATCGTGCCGAAGTTCTTTCAGAAACATCTGGGGGTGGTGTTCTAAGTGTATGCTAAGTTTTAAGTCGGTCGGATTTACCGAAGTGCCAAAGTCAATAGTCTGAAGAAAAACGTGTACAAAACCTATGGGGAAAATTAAACCTTTAAAGTGACGTCACGTGACCTTGAATGACGCAATCGAGCCAAATTTCTTCTAGGACCATCTGTGGGTGGAGGTCTAAGTGTACACCAAGTCTCAAGTCGATTGGAATCACCAAAGTGCCAAAGTGTATTGGCAGAACAAACGTGTGTAAATCCTATGGGTAAAAACACTAAAAGTGGAAGAAAAAAAAAAGGAAAAAAAAAAAAAAAAAAAAAAAAAAAAAAAAAAAAACTTTAACGAAAACAAAAGCTGTTTCGGTGGAAAACCGAAACAGCTAAAAAAAAAAAAAAAAAAAAAAAAAAAACTTTAACGAAAACAAAAGCTGTTTCGGTGGAAAACCGAAACAGCTAAAAAAAAAAAGAAAAAAAAAATCTTAACGATTACAATAGCTGTTTCGGCTGAGTTGCCGAAACAGCTAAAAAAAAAAAAAAAAAAAAAAACTAGACATGTGTTTGTGGACAAACACAGAGCTGTTTCGAGTGTCTTTCAATATGTGTTTGATGGTCTTTTGTGTGTCGATCAGATTTACTAAAGTCTCAAGTCGATCAGATTTACTAAAGTGTCAAAGTCAATAGTCTAAAGAAAAACGTGTACAAAACCTATGGGGGAAATTTAACCTTTAACGTGACACCCCGTGACCTTGAATGACGTAATCGTGCCAAATTTCTCCTACGACTGTCTGTGGATGGTGGTCTATGTGTGTGCCAAGTCTCAAGTCGATCGGATTTACTAAGTGTCAAAGTCAAGAGTCTAAAGATAAACGTGTACAAAACCTATGGGGGACAAATTAAACCTTTAACTTGACGTCACGTGACCTTGAATGACGCAATCGTGCTGAATTTCTTTCAGAAACATCTGGTGGTGGTGTTCTGAGTATATGGCAAGTTTCAAGTCGGTCGGATTTACCAAAGTGTCAAATTCAATAGTCTGAGGAAAAACGTGTACAAAACCTATGGGAAAAATTTCACCTTTAACGCGAAGTCACGTGACCTTGAATCACGTAATCACGACGAATTTCTTCTAGGACCGTCCTTGGGTGGTTGTCTAAGTGTATGCCAAGTCTCAAGTCGATCGGATTTACCAAAGTGTCAAAGTGTATTGGCTGAAAAAACGTGTACAAATCCTATGGGAAAAAGTCTGAAAGTGGAAAAAAAAAAGAAAAAAAAAAAAAACTTTAACGAAAACAAAAGCTGTTTCGGTGAAAAACCGAAACAGCTAAAAATCAGAAGGAATACAATAGCTGTTTCGGCTGTAGTGCCAAAACAGCTAAAAAAAAGAAAAAAAAAAACTTTAACGATTACAATAGCTGTTTCGGCTGAATTGCCGAAACAGCTAAAAATACATCAACATGATAATTGTTATCATCATGGTCCTCATCTTACAATGGAACGCCTAGTCTTTGATAGCTCATGGAAAACACCTCGAAAGAGAAACCAACTGTCATCTGTATCCAGGAAACCTGGCTTAAAGAAGGCGAACACTTTACCTTCCCTGATATGATTATGGCGGAAAGGTATAAATATTAAATTGCAATCCTTGTGTATTTCTGGACGTATTACTAAATGCATTAATAACTTCCATGGCGACAGAAAAATCAAAGTCCGTATCAACAATATTTTCTCTCAAGAAAGAACTTTCGAAAATGGACTCCCTCAGGGAAGTGTCATTAGCCCTCCTCTGTTCAACATTGCTGTTAATGACCTCGTCAATGAAGTCACCGACATCAATGTTTCACAATACGCTGATAATATCGGCTTCTGGAAATTAAATAGAAACACCCCTTACTTACATAAAAACCACAATTTCAACAAAACCTCGATAATATCAATACATGGTGCGAAGAATGGGGATTTAAAATTATTGATCCCCAAAACAATTTAAAATTTAATAATTTAAAATACCCACCAATTTCTTTACGCATTCATAATTTAGCGATCCAAATGAGTTAAATTATTGAATTTATTTTTACCGAGTGGATAAAAGCACCATATTTGGCATGAAGATCCCTTATAGGGCCTAGTAATTAATATTAGCCTAGTTGCCCTCTGAAGTTCTTTAAACAATATGCCTAATTTGCATAAATCATAAATACCTGCCGTGTAAAATATTTGCTGTGATATTTGGGTATATTTCTTAATTTAATTTCTTAATTTTTTAAAACTTTTTGGGGGGTGATTCTACTTTACATTCTAATTCAATAACATTTTCTAAAGCATAAGTGACTCAATAATTATTAGAACATACATTATAGTAACGATCCAAAATGGCTAATAATTATACCCTTAAGTTGCGCGCATTTACCTTGTCTCCAGATATCATCAAGTAGTCTTGCCAAACCTCAGTATTGATGAGCTTCAAATTCACCAACTTTGTATATGGTAAACCCACTGCAGGATTTTACAGTGTTCACCAGAATTGCAGGATTCAGGTTAGTACATGGAGTTTTAACACTTTGGAATTGCAGGATTTTGCAGGATTCAGGTATTGTGTCAGAAGAAAATAGACAAACTCGACAGGTAGGACAACTCGACTTGGGACAACTCGACTTAGGACAACTTGACCAGTGGGACAACTTGAATGCGGGACAACTTGACTGTGACGTGTACAGTGTACGCATATAGCGCATGGTATTGTGTGTCGCATAATGCGGGGACTAATGCTGCGTTCCAATCGCGTCGTGTTTATCGTGTTCACCGTGAATTTCTTCATGTTCACTAGTGCTGGGTTGCATTCCAACCGCTACTCACCAAGACGCACGCGCACAGTCGAGCTAGTCGTGCGATAAGGACATTCTTTATCGCGAAAGAACTCTTAAGTGAACCAACACGCATGCGCGAGTATATCATGCGTTTATGAAGTCGTGAACATGGAGAAAACATTTCCACCTCGAGTTCACCACTGGTGAACACGAGTTACCAGGCGATTAGAACGAAATTATACGACTCGTGAACTCGTGAACACGATAAACACGACGCGATTGGAACGCAGCATTAGCCCGCGCATGACCATGCGCGGGGACCTAGTCGAGTAGGACTCCCTTTGCGTATACCCATGGGCCTCAGAGCCCCATAGTTGTAGTAGGGGTACGCATTAGTACTATAGTAGTGCAATACGTCGTCCAACTTGTGGTGGTGTCCAACATGGTGATCCAACCTGGGTTAGCGTACACGGCACGGACCCATGCAGCTTGCACAACTGGCGCAGTGGCCAGGTGCATGGTGGGTGCTGCGCTGGAACATGTCTTGATGCGGGCGCACCTCACGCCAGTTGACTTGTCTTCCCACTTTACACACAGACGGTCAAGTTGTCTCGTTGGTCAAGTTGTCTTACCGGTCGAGTTGTTCCACCGGTCGAGTTGTCCGAGCTCCAAACATTCTCAGTTCAGTCCCATCACCTTTTATTGTCAAATTCGACGAAAGCAAACGGAGGCCCAACCTTGGGCATTTTCAGGTCGATATTAGCCTTGGTCAAGGCGTTCATCGTTACCCGCCCGTACGTACAGCGCAGCGGTAATCGGAGCTCAAACTACGACCTCACGCGGCCACTATTATATGCAAACTAACTGAGGATACTCGAACGCCTTGGATCATTAGGTTTTGGGGGCGGTGCTCATTATGCTAATAGATTAAGCTGACCTTTATAGTCGTTTTCTTATTGGTCGATCGTTGCGTAGAAACTGCATAATTTGAGCTAGCGGTGAAAGGTCATAGCTAGCTCGCAAGTGTTTACGAACACCGCCATCGTTGACATATTTTATCGGAGAAAGTTGAGTGATTTTTACGAAGGCTTGTAGGAATTACACATGAAGATTTGAACTGTCTTAATTGCTTGATTGGTGAGGGTCGCAGTTATTTTCGCTCGTTTTGCTGGGTATTTTCTTGAATGTTGACATTGTTATGGTCAAAACTAGTTGTGTTTAGCTGCTTAGTTTTGAGTTTTCAACCGCGGTGACTGGAGAAGGCCGCGACTCTATTGAAACGTGTCGAACTCGGCCCTATATTATGTCGCACACATCTAATCCAGCTGATCTGAAAACCGTGGCTCGGTAAAACGCGGAACTCTGATAATTAAATGCCATGCCGGCTGAATTTTGCCAAGAAAATAATCTGAGGAGTTATTGGGGATATAAGACACTTGTCCCTGTTTAAATTACGATATTGCGATCACTTTGAAGGTTGGTTCTGCAGCCGTAAACATGCCCCCTCCCCACAGCGTTGGACCATGCTTGGACCACAATGTGGCGATACCGCACAGACCAGCATGCCTGGGTTAATGCCGATTATGCGGCGATAAGAAACTGACCGAACACGCTGAAAACTGACGCAAACTGGCCGTACGTGCGAGCTCCGAGCAAAATGGGGCTCAGGCTGCCTGAAAAATGACGGATTTCCCATAACCTGTCGGCAAATTCACAAAGACCACGAAGAAAGGATTCTAATGGCCTTTCGCTGTTTGGGTCTAAAATCTTCGAGGGATAATATTTTCGCTGCAAAATTCAAACAACACGACAGATCTTCGGACGAAAGACGACGCTGAATATCTGCCATTTTGTCTTAAATGTCATGCTGCATCAAATTTGATGACGTCGGGTTTCAACCGCGTTGTGATTGGACACTTCACATCTTAGCCCCGCCTATACTTATCTGTATTCGCATACGAGGTCATGCGCCACAAATGTGGCGCAAAATATAGGAAAAACATAAGATTTAAAAAACCCAATGATCCAAGGCGAAAAAGTAGCCTCAGTAGATTTGCATAAATAGTGGCCGTATGAGGTCGCTGTTCGCGCTGTATCTTTGCATGGGGCGCAAGCTAGCAGCATATATGCGGGGCGCGCGCACAGTGTATTTCTGGACGGATAACGACGGACGGATAACGACGAACTCGCCTTGACCAAGGCTAGGTCGATATGTAATATTCTGCCGTACTTGAAAAACAAGTCCTTACGGAGCCCCTAAAGGGACATATGACGAATAAAAATCACAGTGACGAAATAATTTGAGTTTTTTATTTCGTGCGCTCGAAATCATTTCGAGCCCACGAAATCATTTCGTGCACTCGAAATAACTCATTTCGTGAGCTCGAAATCATTTAGTGCGCTCGAAAAAAAACTTTTCGTGAGCTCGAAATCATTTCGTGCGCTCAAAATACCTTATTTCGTGCGCTCGAAATACTATATTTCGTGCCCACGAAATGATTTCGTGCGCTCGAAAAAAACCTTTTCGTGAGCTCGAAATCATGTCGTGCGCTCGAAATACCTTATTTCGTGCGCTCGAAATACTATATTTCGTGAGCTCGAAATGATTTCGTGCGTTTGCTAGAAATCGTAAATATGACGTTGTGTCAGCATTAAGCAGGTAGTAGGCTAGTCTTGCTCCAAGACCGAGTTGTTCATTTGTTCCGGGCGCGCCGTCTGTCTAGTTTATCAATCATCAATACTCCAAAAACGGGCTTATTGAGGGCGCCCTTGATTATCACGAGATTTGTTTTACAGCTCAGTCTTGACGCATACAGTAGGTCACGTGAACCCGTAAAATTTCAAAGGCATTCTAAGCATAGCTCAAATATAGCTACTCGCCCCCGCAAGCGCTGAGTCGTTTTAATTTAATGTAGTTTATGATTGCGATATACACGCTGTGTAATTGCACACGACACCATTGCACAAATGTGTTTTCCTACACGTCCGCAAAAATTTCCAGGTGTATCATGGTGCCATTGCAGCCGAAAGGTCTGCCACATTTGTGCAATGGTGCCGTGTGCAATTTATTGGAAACACACAGCGTGTATATCGTAAACTACATTAAATGAAAACGACTCAGCGTGCTTGCGGGGGCGAGTAGCTATTTGAGCTATGCTTGGAATGTCCTCAGAACCAAGCCCGCCTAAGCACATTCTACAAAGTCATCAATAACCAAATAGCCATACCAATCCCAGACTACATCCAACCAAGGCTCCGTACAACACGGCAACAACAACAACACAGATTCATGCGACTCGGCTCCCACTCTGACAACTACAGGCACAGCTTCTTTCCAAGAACTCTGCGGGACTGGGATGCGCTCCCCCAAAACATCATTGAGCTGCCCACTGTGGAGCAGTTCAAGGGAGCCATCAGTGCCTAAACCACAGGAGCCGACATTTTTACTTGCACCATCACTCTGTATATGAGAGCACCCTGCACAAGCGTCCACCATTTGAAACACCACACCACAGTCCTCGTTTAGTTGCTGAAAAGGCTTTGACGAGTATCTGCATAGAAGTAGAATTGTACGGGTTTACGTGACGCGTCGAGCTGTGAAACAAATCTGGTGATAATCAAGGGCGCCCTCAATTAGCCCGTTTTCGAAGTATTGATGGTTGATGAACTGCATAGACGGACGGCGCGCCCGGAACAAATGAACAACTCAGTCTTGGAGCAAAACTAGCCTACTACCTGCTTAATGCTGACACAACGTCATATTTACGCGACCCTCCGCCGCCGCCGCCGCCGCCGCCGCCGCCGCGAAGCCAAAAAATGTTCACATAAAGCCTAAAGCCGGTATACTACTAGACCCATCTGAAAAAAAGAAGAAGAAAGACTTCCAACATGTTCGTTCACAGGCAGATATCAGCAGCTCCCAAACCAACTCGGTCCCCATATTAACTAGGTCCCAAGTCTGTCAACTCGATCTAACGGCAAAATGTACGTAAGTAAAACTTAAAATTGATTGTGGACATTTTTTTGGCGACATCACCATACCATTAACAATAACACGTATGCCCAAATCATTACAAACAATAACTGTTTTTTACCTTAGAGGTATAGGTAGTACCAAAATAAAAACAATGATTTATATGCACTTCCCTATACTAGGAACCGAGTTGACTTGGAACGAGTTGACGTGGCACCGAGTTTGTTTGAGACCGAGTTGGCTCAAACTTGTTATTCATGACCACTGATGACGTCATGTTAGGGCCTTTTTGAATCCCTGGCTTCGTTTCGTCTGTGCTTAAGGCAATATTAGGCTCCATGTGAGAACTACAGCCAAATGCTGGTGCCTGTTTGTATCAAAATAATTCAATAGATTGATATAAACTCAACAGTTATAATATTTATATTTCTATTGTCTTTCTTTTTTATTGGCTTCTAAGTGATTCGAAATCGGAGGGGAAGCCAAAGCCGAACCAAAGGAAAGGTTTCGGAAAAAACCTTTGTCCCCTATAATTGTGCGCATGGCAGTTGTAATTTCGTTACAAGGGACCGTATTTCGTTTCCAAGCAGTCAGCAACTACAATACATTTTTTTTCCTTACATACAGCCAATAGAAAAGTCACGTTTTTGCATATTTTGTTACAGGCTACCGAGTTCCTGTTACTAAAAGAACAAATCATATTAGGCCTATGCACATCAATGTACACGAGGTGCAGTGAAGTTCGAGGTTGTTTTTTAACCGTACCGTATCGGTTGACCATTGTATTAGAGACAATGGGCCGAATTCATAAAAACTAGCAATTGCTTATAAGCACAGGCACCGAGCAAAAGCAAAAGTTCATCAAGCAGAAGCTGAAGCAAAAGCAATTGCTTACAAAATTGTATAAATAACCTTTTTCTTTGACTAATTGCTTTTTCTCAAGCTAGCCCAGCAATTGCTTGTATGTTCTGAATAAAGCGCTATTCATGTGCGATGAGGCATGCGTAAATGTGAAGCTTTTTATTAGAAGCAGGTTTGCTTTTCCCACACAATTTCCAAAATGGCTGCACAGAGTGATGATCCAACTGTTGTCAAATGTGATCAACAAGTGAGTGCAGTTTTGGTCAAAATCATCCCAAAACACCCTGTGCTATTAGACAAATCTCAACTACCGAGTAGCAAGGAAAAGAAATGCAAGGCACTTCAGGATGCCAAAGCAACAATTGCTACAAACACCGGGAAAAACATGGATGACAAACAAATATTGAAGAAGGTTGCCAACATAAAAGTACAAGTCAAGAAGAAAACGGACGCAAATGAAACGGGTAATCGAACGATCAACCTGTGTTCCTGGGAGAAAGATCTCTTCGACGCACTGAAAGGGCAAGAAAACCCTACCATAAACAAGATGGCTTCCGCAGTTGTGCTTCTGCCGATGCCCGATTTGGGGTTTGTATTTTTTGTCCTAAAGTTTTCTTCTTCTTTTTTTTACTATAATTTTGCATTCGTTAGAAATGATTTGATCACTGTATTGTTGGTTTTGTCATTCTATCTTACTGAATATTAAAGTCCCATCCAACATTTGCAGTGAAATCTGTATTCCACAGAAATAAAAAGCAGTTGCATCACTTTATACATCAACTGGTTGTGTTCACTCAGCACTATTTTTATCATGACAAATCTTTTACAAATGAAATATACAAATAACACAAAGACATCTTTGAACCATTCTGTTATATGCGTTTTTGAATTTTCAATATCGTACTCGATCTACATTATATCGTTCTAAAGTAAGTTTAGGCAACCAAAAATCATAATGCATTATTTGATCTTGCAGGGTATAAAGAATTCAAGTGGGCAATGCGGTTCCAAATCAGCCTTGACGCACCGATACCTCTTCATGGATTAGTAGGGGTTCTTATGTCCTAAAATAGGCTCAGGTGTTTTCTAAGACCTAGAAGAGATCTGGAATCCTTGAAATGTCTGTTTTCCGAATTTATATGTTTCCAAAATTTCTTTTAAATGAAAACACAGTATTTTGGGTAAAAAACATGACAATTTATATTTTTTTCAATAACTTTAATAACATTCATTCTGACAGCACAATTTGGGTTTTGATTGTTCCTGGTAAAGCAACATACTTTTTGGGGGGTCAGACTTAACATTTTCCTAAAATATTTCTGGTAAAATGCCATTTTTATCAATTTGTGTGAAAAAAATACTATTTTTTTAAAAAAATTTCCATAACTAAAGTTGGGTTAATCCGTGCTTTTTTAAAAATTAGATTTTCTTTTCCGAACGAATATTGAAGGAAGATCATGTACTGTATACGAATAAATTATATTTGTTTGCATTGGCAGGCCATTACACATTGTTAAAAGTGGTTTTTATCATTGCGCCAAATGCGCGCTCCAGTTCGGTTGTGCATACTGGGACGCTCCTAATTCAAAATTAGAATTTAAATAAATAATTACTCGCCTGTTTTTTTCGTGGGATGTCTCGTTCGAAAGCTCATAAAAAAGACAATGCTTAAAAATTATCGATTCAATTCGAAAATCTATTTTTCAGGGTGCAACTCCCTAAACGCACGGACACACCAACTTAAACTCTAGTAATAAATAAACAATTCTAAATTAAAACAAATTCTTATTGGGTCCCTGACATGTGTATATACACTAAAATAGAATGCAACTCTGAATATAATTTGAGGAGCAAACTCCCATTTCGTGGATTGTTTAATTACAAAAAGTTAAAGCATTTAATACATCACTTCATTTGTTCAAACTGTTCAGGTGTAATATGATGTTTAATATATTCCTGTTGACAAGTTATTATTTCCTATTTATATAATAATAATCATTTTTTAGTGGTATTTAAAGAGAAAAGGTTAAAAAGGTAATTTTATTATTTTAAATATAGTATAATTATACAGGGTGGCCCATAAAAAAGGACAAGTATTACTTCTACTACCCTGGGGCCAAAGCTATCTATACCAACGGATAGATAATCTTTCTTGACGAAAAATTGTAGCGAGATATCTGGATTTGGGCAAGTAGTTTTGCTCTAGAGTCTAGACCCTATTTTGTGAAGTCAGGGGTCGATCATTTTGCACCGAGAAACCGCACATGGCACAGTTTAGTTTTTTCTCGGTGCGAAAGGACCACCGACTGCATTTCACAAAATAGGGTCTGGAGCTAAAACTACAGCCCAAATCGAGATTTACTGGTATCATTTTTTTTCTAGAACGATTTCCATCCGTTGGTATATATAGTTTTTGGTCTCAGGGTAGTGTGGGTGTGCTTGTTTGTCCAGATATGTTTGTCCAATTGTTTTTAGGGGGGGGGCACTCTGTATAATAGAAGAGAAAGAGAAAGCCGATCGAATTGCCACGAACAGCAATTCTCAAGTAAATCAAGAAATGGTTATGGCCTGCCTCGGTAAAATATAGTTAAAGATCGTGAAAGTGCCCCGACATATTTGGACATGTTCAAAATTGTTGGGGTGATTCAGGAACAAATTTCAAATCTTGTTTTTTTCTTCAACATTCGCAACTAAGAATGTATTTAAGAATAACCAAGAATCAAGCAGAATTTAGTTCGAATTGATTCAGAATAGTCCAGATAGAAGTAACCAAATAAACCAGAACTGTTAAAGAATTGATGTGAAGATCTACTCTGCTCGGCAAACTGGAACTGACTGACATGAGCTCTTGTTGTCTGGATCGTTGTATATACATGTACCTGGATCGTCTGAATTCGGCGTGGTTCTTATGATTCTTGCTTGTTAAGATTAAAATAGGCTTAGCTCGGGGTTGTTCGGGAATGTTCGCATTACATTCGGCTTATTCGGTTTTTGTTCTTATTAAATTTGTAATGAAATCGGCATAATCCTGGATCATTCTGGATGATTCTGGAGAACTTCCGTATATTATTCTTGACAAAATCGCTACAATTTGGTTTTATTCCGCACTCAATCGCGACCATTCGGTCTGATTCGGCTTCCAATTCATAAAGTTCTAGATTATTCTTGTTTTATTCTTAAGTTATTCTATTTATACAAACAGCGAATCGAGGCTAATGTCTGCCGATGTCATCAACCATTTTTATTCGGGATAGATTGGGGTATTCTGGGTTATAATTCGGGAATGTATGAACCTGATTTAATGCTGACTGATGTTTTAATCTGTAACGTTTTGGGGAGTATATGACTCCCCTTCGTCAGACCTAAAAACGATAACAAAATATATCAGAAAAAGAACATTATTTCAAAAAGGGCGAAATATAGAGGTCTCTATATGTCGATATAGGTCTATATACATTAGATAAAATATATATGCCCAAAATACGTACAGACTTTTGTGGGGGTCCTGACGATGCCGTCACTACGTTGTGGGAGCTAGGTTGTATCAAAGTCGTGGAAGGTCGTAGCAAAGTCGTAGAGGTATCATAGGGGCACCGTGTTGGCATCTTGCCGGTGTCGTGACTGTATCATGCCTGGCCAATTCGTGGCACGTTCTTGACACTCGCCTTCAAATTCGTCAAAGTGGGAAAGGGGCTTACCCCTGCGACTACAGTCAAACACATTTATAACCAGGTTCTTTGGGACATTACAATTACCTTGTTATAACAGGTACCGCAACCCTTGTATTATCAGTACTTAGATCCTCATTGAGTAAATAGCCACCATCTTTAATTTACCGCCCAAAGCATTAAAAGTATGATGTCAGCATAAATATTAAGAAAGGCGGATGAATCAGAGCATTCCGCTTACTGAGACTTTTGATATGAATCATGCTAAATTTTAACCAAATGGAATATAGCTCTTTTTAATGGCAATACATTCATATTCTATACTTCTTCATATACATGTATAAACACGTGTGCTTTTGTATACATATTTCATATTCAAGGTCTACAGAAAATGTAGGATTTAAAAAAACCACACCCACAACTAATTTTCATTAAAATAGTGTCCAATGTTTGCAAGGCGTTGGTCTACTGGTTTGCACCCAAACACCTGCAACTATAATCGCAGTGAAAAATGCGTACTACACATATACTTCGAATCAGGAAAACCCCTAAAGGGGCGTGGTTTGTTAATTTAAAAGCCACGCCCACAACTAATTTTCCAGAAAAATGGTGTCCAATGTTTGCGAGGCATTGGTCTACAAGTTCAAACTGGTTTGCACCCAAAACACATGCGTTGAGAATCGCTGAAAAATGCGTACTACTTAGAATCAGGAAACCCCTAAAAGGGGCGTGGCTTGTTAATTTAAAAGTGATATTATATACATAAAACATTTTTAATCATCATTTGAAAACATTGCGGATATTTATTTAGATTCAACTCACCGATAGGAATTAAAAATCAGTAATCGGTGTTGATTTTTGCGTGCATATTTAGCGGTATTCATTCCCCCCCCCCCTTTGTTAAAAAAATAGCCACAGAAAATGACCAAACCCCCCAAAGAAATTTTGGAAACATATAAATCTGTGGAATGGACCCACCAAGCATTCCAAAACTGTTTTCAGATCACTTCTAGGTCTTAAAAAACACCTGACGACATAAGGACCCTAGATCCAAAAGAAAGAGTTTCCCTGGTGAGACTGATGAAACGATGAACCTGTCTACAACAGAACTACAGCGACGTCTGCAGTTGGAGCAACTGAAGTACACCAGGATGAAAATGAGACGGCTAGAGGAGAAAAACAAACAGACAGCACAAGAGGACCAATCAAGTGGATCAACGGATGCGATGCATTTCACTAACTTGAGCAACTATACACGATCATGGGATTACAACATAAAAGTGTTGACATTTTTCTTTACATACCATTCTTTAAACAAAAACGCTGATGCAGGAGATCTTCCTATTTCACAAAAGTGTATTAGGCTTTTTTTTAGTATTTATTTCCTGTTTCCACTGTCTTTTTGAAAAGTGTCCAAACATAACCTTTATATTTTTGGGAGGGGGTGGGGGGATAGTTGACCCCAAAAATTGAAACAAATGCAAAGAAATTAACCAAACTATAGTTATCAGAAGAAAACACTGAAAGTATTTAGTTTCTAGATTATTTATTGTTATCACTACAAATGAGAAAAACAAGTCTCAAACAGGTGATGATTATTTTATCATTATGATTTTGCAAAATTGTTTCCGTCACAGCTGTAGAGCAAAAATAAGAAAGCTTTATGGCTGCATAGTATAAATGTGGCAACGGGCACTTTTGTTAAAACTGAACTTGCTCTTAAATTTCTTCGTTTACATGCAGTGTTGTAAATTCTTCTCACAAACAAAAATGATTACTATGGCCTTTCAAATAGAAGTGCGGCAATTTCGTCACGTCGCTGCTGTCCACGACGTCGTGTGATTCGCATGCTAGGTTGTGGGTTGTTGACTGCATCGTTGGCGACATCATCCTCCTCAGGCCCATACGCAGGGGGGGGGGGAAGGGGTGCGTACAAACGCACCCCCCCCCCCCCCCCCCCCCCCAAAAAAAAAATAATAATAATAATTACAAAAAGTTTCACATTTTTTGGGGTAAACAATGGTATTTTGATGTAGAAATAACGGTACTGGCACACACAAATTGTTGGTTCCAATTTTGGTCCCATCAGTACAAATTCGCACCCCCCATAAACAAATCCTGCGTACGGGCCTGCTCCTCTCCCACCATATCAGGGTCGTCTTCCTAAAGATCATCATCGGGATCGTTCAGGAATTTGGACACGTTGTGGAGCATGAAACAGGTTATGATGCACTTGTGGATGTTGTCTATCTTGAGCCGAATGCCATATTTCAGAATAGGGAACCGCTTCATTTGTCCAAAGGACTGCTCGATAACGACCCTATTACTTGAAAGAAGCCTGTTGAAGATCCTCTGGGAAGGAGTCTTGGGATTACTGTAGGGTCTTATGAGTTAGGGAGCTATTCCGTATTCAGTATCCCCAAGAAGGAAACCGTTCACATTTGTTGAGACTACATTGTGTACTTCCGATGTTTGGAAGATGCGGGAATCGTGGATCCTGGCCATCCAACATCTACACTTGTGAACAGGCGCGGATCCAGGGGGGCCGCGGGGGCACGTGCCCCCCGGGTAAAATGAGTAAAAAAAAAACTAAAAAAACGGGGGTGGGGGAAAAGAGGGGGAGGTGAGAGGGGAGGAAAGGAAGGAAGATCAGATCGGAGGATCTGCCGTCTAATTTTTGGCATAATAATACTGACAAAAAATGGTTATCAATCCATGGAACCCCAGTTTGCGACCCGCACCCGTTTAATTTATCCATGCACATGAAGCCCTCTTAGGGTCTCCCCTCGCAGCGGAAGAGCGAGGCCGGACATTGGTGTTATTCGCAGAAGACAACCTGAACCCGCCTGGCGCGCATCTAGCCGCTCGTTGGTATCAGATGTGGCTCCGTTAACCAACGTATAATACTCGGACTACCTGGCATCGAGGTTCGATAAATAACCCCGCGCCTGGTGGACATTGAATTGGCAGTAATGTCCCCTCTATTGCCAAATACCCTTTTATTGCAGTATATCTAGATGAATGTTTATGTTCTTAATGACCTTGTGTAAGAATGTTAAAATATATATTCTCGCATGTTCCAGTTTCGGGTGTGGCCCACATTCATATACATGTATAAACTTATATAAATTAAATATTTTTAATACATTTATAATCTCCATAATTATCCATTTTTGTTCAAACAAATCAGAGGAAAGAGGCCAGAAATCGCCTCAGATTGCACCACAAAGCATACAGAATCCAAAATTTCCAGGGGCCCTTAAGCGGGTCCCGAACCCCACGCCGTAAAGGTTTTGCGCCCCGCGCTCACATTTTTAAATTTGGGGTGTGCCCCACATTCGTCAAGAAATGTATATGTAATATAAATTTGTATGTATATATATTCTCTATTATAATCTCCATAATTATCAATTTTTTCTCCATATACTTATTTTACATTTTTGCTAAAATAATCAGAAGAAAGTGGCCAGGAATCGCCTCAGATTTGCACCATAAAGCATATAGAATCCAAAAATTCCCGGGGCCCTTAATAAGCGGGTCCCGGACCCCACGCCGTTAAGGCTTCGCGCCCCACGCTCACTTTTCAAAGTTTTGGGTGTGTTTAAATATACATGTACATGTAGTATATATTTATTTATTTATATATTCTCCATTAAAATCTCCATAATTCTCCCCTTTATCTCCATATCATTTTTTTTTAAATTGCTAGAAATATCAGAGGAAAGAGGCCAGTAATCGCCTCAGATTGCACCACAAAGCATATATATATTCCAAAATTGTCCGGGCCCCTTAAGCGGGCCCCGGACCCCACGCCGTAAGGGCTTCGCGCTCGCATTTTTAAGTTTTGGGTGTGCCCCCCGTCTAAAAAAATCCTAGATCCGCGCCTGAAGATATACCAAGTTTATTGATGCACTATAAAAGCTCAACGAACTAATTGCTACCTGAAATGAACAATAAAATGCACAACTTGGTCCATGGGTGTACCTTGTATAGGCCATCACCATTAAGATTATTAGAAAGAGAGGCTGAATAAGGTATGTTCGTAAAAATGCCTCTCATTTTTAAACCGATTATGATGCCACCCTAACATTTAGACAAATTGGAGAGTGGAATCCACTGAAGATGCTACGTAAATCTCATCCAGTTTCCATGTGTAGTTTTTCTTCCAAAAGTCGAGGAACTCCGGCACCACATTCAAAATTTATTATGTGAACTTTTTTGTGGAGCGACACATCAGAGCCAACACACCCCGCTTGCAAATTGACCCGTAATTTCCAAATCCATTTCGATGCCACCCTGGGACTTTCACGACTACTAGATGAGGAATATATTAATACGTTTTGTGAATATCATAAACATTCTATGCATAGTTTTTCTGTAATTTATCGCCAGATTACGGGATCAACATTCAAAAAAGTGTAAGGTAAATTTGCAAGCGGGGTGTGGCTCTGATGTGTCGCTGCACATAATATATTATCTTAATGTGGTGCTGGAGTTCCTCGACTTTTGGCGGTAAAACTACACATGGAAACTGGATAAGATTAACGTAGCATCTTCAGTGAATTCTACCCTCCAATTTGTTCAAAGTTTAGAGTGGCATCATAATCGGTTTAACAAATGAGAGAATATTTATTTGTCATCATGGCCGAGTGAGATACATCTAGATCTAGCTTTAATACCCTTCTGAGAAACAAAATATGTTTTACAAAATTAAAACTTAGACAAAAAGAATAATGGATTCAGTGAAGATCATAGTACTCACAGTTATATAATGTGTAGCCAGTCATGCATAAAACTGGAATCTTACCATAAATCTTACCTTGTTTTTGTAACAGAAGGCTTCATTGTTGTAACACTATATAAACAAAGCAACGATCGAGACGCGTCGATAGCGATCGCTGCGGGCGCGGAACGGCCGGCGCGCAGACCATTAGCCTCTGTCATGAAATGACGAAAATCAACCGAATATGGCTTCCGAGCTCTCGCGTAAGACTAACGTAATTAGCTATACCAGGGAGGAAGGGCAACAGATAGTTAGTGAATTGCGGGGAAATACTTAATAAAAAATGGCCAATCATAAAACTAGATTTGTTTCCTGCACTTGAAAAGACCCGCCGTGTATTTATGCTCCTTAGAAAACCGGTTAGGCCCAACATTTTAACCATTTTTTTTTCTTCAGTGGCACTGAACTGAAGCTTTATCGAATGCCATTAATTGAATGCCCTATAGTAAAAAGAATTCTGGGGCCAATTCATACAAGCAATATTCTTTTTGCATTTTAATTTTTTTTTGTACATCAAAATGTAAATTTTGGGCTTTACACACGAGCACTTTGTTAAAGCCCAGTCACACACTACCGTTTCAGCTGAACGCACGCCTAACGCACCAAATTATTTTCCTGCGTTGAAATGCGTTGATACACTGTAGAGGTGCGTCAGAGGTTCGTCCAGATTCGGTAGAAGGCCGGCGGTACACGGCGATACACGGGCATGTGCGCCTATGCCAAAAACATATTTTTGAATATGCACTAAAATTGTGAACGTACGATAATTACGCGATGTGTGCGGCAAAATGCGTCCGAGGTGCGGGGAATGCGGTAGAGCCGCGGTAGGGCTTCGTTGAGTGCGTTAGCAGTTCGGTACAGTACGGCCACAAAAGTTGGACGACATCTTCAGCGTACACCCCGAACGCACAGATCGCGACTCTACCGCGCGTCTATCGCGCGTCTACCGATTGTGAACGCACGTATAGCGTTTGTGGACGTATTTCAGCGCACATAGGACGTTATCAGACGTCTGTATGCCGTAGTCCTACCGCACCCAGCGCATGTCTACCATGTGTCTACCGTGTCCAGCGCACCGCCACCGCATGTCAGCGCACGTCTAGCATTTGGCACTCGTACGTCAAGAAAACTATCTAAAAAGGCACCCAAATCTGGATCTCCTCATGTTTATTTGTGCTCGCCATCAGGGCACATCGTAAACCATGGAGGTAGCTCTTCTGCAACACAACCATGACCTGCTCCACCTGACCCTCAACCAAGTCAACCTCGCCAGAAGAATAAGGAGAAGACGAAGAAGAAGAAGGAGGGATGTTTGGGTGCGGCCATGGATAGCTAAACGAGCAGAGTTTGGCCTCTACGACCAGTTGATGGTTGAGCTCCGCAACGAGGATGCCAGGTCCTTCAGGAACTTCCTGCGTATGCCACCGGAGATGTACGATGAGCTGCTTGCCAGAGTGGGGCCCAGGATCACCAAGCAGACGACCTGGTACCGAAGACCTCTAGAGCCTGGCCTGAAGCTCGCCATCACACTTCGCCACCTTGCCTCTGGGAGTACCTACCACAACATGCAGTATGGCTGGAGGGTACCCCCCAACACCATCTCCGTTGTCGTCAGAGAGGTCTGCCAAGCCACCGTGGACTAGTACATGCTAGAGGTGATGACCTGCCCCTCGACACCTGATGGCTGGCGTCCCATCTCCGACCGCTTCATGCAGAGGTGGAACTTCCCCCACACCATGCTCTTGATGGGAAGCATGTAGCCTGCAAGTGCCCAAGCAACAGTGGATCCGTCTACTACAATTACAAGGGATTCTACTCTCTGGTGCTGATGGCCCTCGTGGACGCGGACTACAAGTTTGTGTGGTGCGACATCGGAGGCACTGGTGCTGCATCTGATGCTCAGGTGTACAACAATGCAGAGCTGGAGAAAGGTGCAGACAACAACACCCTGGGATTCCCTGAGCCAGACCCTCTTCCCAATGACATCAAGGATGTCCCCTACTACTTCATAGGGGATGATGCCTTTGCCCTGAGAGACACCATGATGAAACTTTCAGTCTGCGAGGCCTCTCCATGGACGAAAGAATCTACAACTACCGCCTCTCCCGTGCCAGGAGGGTTGTGGAGAACGCATTTGGGATACTGGCAAACAGATTCAGAGTGATGATCACCACCATGCAGCACCACCCCTCCACTGTGAAGAAGATTGTGAAGGCAATACTGTACGCTCCACAACCTGATGCGCATCCGCTACCCTGGCCTCCAGAACCAGCACTTAGACCATGAGAACCTGCAGCATGAGGTGATCCCTGGCGCCTGGAGACAGGACCGCAACCTGGTTGACACCCATGTGGTGCCAGGTGGCAACAGATAGAGCCACCAAGGAAGCCAAGAAGCAGAGAAACCTCATCAAGCACTTGGTTAACAGCGAAGCTGGATCCGTTCCCTGGCAAGGCAACATGATTTGATTGTGTTTTACTATGTATTTTGTTCCATATGAGCTCTTGATGATTGTGTTATACCTGTTGTACCAGGATATGAGCTCTTGTTTATTATAATAACAGTTTTTAACACCTTTTACAACTGTTGTTTGGTGTTTATCTTAATTCCAATTGACTTGAAGCCTAATTTGAAATATACAAGTAATTATCTCTGGCCCTTGCATTTAAAATGTAATTAGCCCTAAAACTATGTTATATGATATGTAATTACCCACATATACCACCATCTACAACACACTTTATTTTTAGATAATAACTATAACACATGGCCCTACAATGTTTCAACAAACCTCATTTGTAAATGCTAACTTTAGTGTAAATTGTAATATTGAAATTACATTTCATTAAAGTATGCATAAATAAGTTTTCATATGTATGGGAAATAAATTGAAAATATGAAAAAAGTTATTGGATTTATATTGCAAGTGTGTTGTTGTTAAAACTATTTAATTACATCTCAAATAAAAGGAGGCCAGATATGGTAATTGCAAATTGTATGGGCAATAGTTACAGTTAATTTATATTGCAAGTGTATTGTTAAAACTATTTAATTACATCTCAATAGAAAGGGCCATAATTTAAAAATTAACTTGTGAAATAATTGCACAAACTAAATAGATTACATGTTAAAAGTGTCAACTTTTATTTATAAAACAATATTCTACAACAATAACACATGTACAAAGTCTACAAAGTCTAGTAGTCTGCTGGAGATAGGCAAGGAGGGGTGTTGAGAGGCTCGTCATCCTGGATCTTGGTAGAGGTAGAGGTCTGAGAAGCGTCAAGCGTCCTGAGGAAGTACGTGCCTGGGGTGTTGTGGAAGTCCTTGAGGCTGGTAGAGTTGCTGTCCATGGCCGCGTGGAAGGCAGTGCTAAGGATCTCACTGGCTGGCACTGTGGAAGGCTCTGTGGAAGGCACTGTGGAGCTGGCAGAGGTCTGGGGCTGGGGTGATGGCACCTGGAGTCTGGGCACTTGCAGCTGGTGGAACTGCTGCTGCTGCTGCTGGTGTTGCTGGCGTCGCAGAGAGTACTGCTCCATGTAGGCTGGCTCCTGGGATTACCACACAGAACCATGGGGAGATGTCACAGAGGGGTTCCACAGGTTGGGGCTGGGCTGCCAACAGGACTGGGCACCACCAAAGGTAGGGGCAGAGCTGGATCTGGGGTACTGTGGCTGTGGCTGGTACTGGGGGTGCCTTGGGTGAAGGGTGGAAGGCTCGCCTACCAGGGCAGCAGGGGCAGCACGGGCAGCAGGGGCAGCAGGGGCAGCAGGGGCAGCAAATGTCTCCTCATCCTCTTCCTCGTCAAACTCCATCAAGGTCTTGTTGATCACCCTCTTCATCTTCTTGAAGTGAGTTGGTGACATGGTGCGGATGAGGTCCTTAATGTAGTTGCCGTAGGCTTCCCGGGCGCTTGGGGGATGCAGCTGTTGGGCTCGGAGGGTGTTGATGGCTTCGCCTGAGTCCTCCAGTCTCTTGGCCAGGGTGACAAGGATACGGTCCTCTTCAGGTGTGGCAGCGGAGGTGGTGGTGGGTCGCCTGGAGGTGGAGGCTCTGGGTGGCACAAGGCCCAGCTGCTGGTCGGCACACGCTTCTTCGGCTGCCTCGAGGTCCCCGCTATGGCTCTGGATCACCTGCTGGACACTCTGGAAGGGCTCACTGCGGTGGGTGATGATGGTCTGCAGGAACTTGAAGTTGTCCCACACCCACTGGTCCCTCTCGGTCAGGGCTGGTGGAGCTCCATCGCCGGACTTCTTCTTGTGCAGCCTGGTTTTGTTGTCTCGGAGGGAACGCCACCAGCCGAGGATGTGGTCCACAGTCTTGCCTAGGTTGTCTGCCTGGGTCTTGCAGAGTCTGTCCTTCATGGGACGGTCCCTGTAGTGGGTCATCTTCGTGTTCCACACACAGGGGTTGTCGTGTAGCCACTCGAGCATGCTCTCCTCTTCTGGCCTGGTCGAGAGTAGGTCTTCTTGGCCACCTTGGTCGTCCTCTTCCTCTTGGTCCCCTGGGTGGTGGAGGCAGTGGAGGCGACAGAGCCGGAAGTAGAAGTGGCATCCGACTGGTTCCCGTCAGCGGCAGCAGCATCACCACCAGCCAGGCGCCGTAGATCTTCTTCAGCAGGAGGGGTAGGGGATCTGGGAGGCTCCTCGGACAGGACAGGCTGGACAGGCTGGACAGACAGGACAGCACCTTGGTCGTCGGCACTGGAACTGGTCTGGGCTCTCGTACTCTTGGCAGGGGAGCTGCAGGTGGCTGCTGTGGATGCTTTGGGGGCAGTCCTTCCACGGCCTCGCCTCGAGCTGAGGTCTTCGTCTTCTTGGCAGTAGGCTTGGAAGGCATCACTGGATCGCAGGACACTGGTTAGTAGGTAACAGGACCGCAGAACGGCAGATACGATAATCGAGAGGTTTGAAAAGTGCCTCTCGATGTCAAGATCTGATGTCGATATGCCGAAACGCAGAGCTTATATTGGGAACGTCACGTGACGGTTTAGTTCGGTCGCCGCGCGGTGGGAGCGCGTCCTGGTGCGGTCATGTTCGGTCGGCATGCGCCGAGTGCGTTGTGTTACCGGTGGGGGCGCGGTGGCTAGCGGTTGGGGCGCGTTGACTTTCGGTGGCTTTTGGTGGCCTGCGCTGACAAACGGTGGGTATTTACAATTTTTGTGCGTTGGCATGCGCTGAGTGCGTTCAGCATGCGCTGACAAACGCACTAATTTTTCCTAATTTTAAGGTGAGTTTTGACTCTAGACGCTGGCCTGCGCTGGTCCTGTGCGGTGTCTACGTTCGGCACGCGTTCAGCCCGCTGTGAACATGCGGTACTATACTCTCAGAACGGCCGATTCGGGGGTATTTTTGTGGGTATACAAAAATTATTGGTTGCACGCTTCGTGTGCTGATGGCGTGCGCTAGTGTGTGACTACAGCTTTAGCCAGGAAAAGGTATGAACATAGAAGATGGATTGTCTAGGATTGAAATACAAGCAGTTGTACTGATTTTGGGGAAGGAAATGAGACGTAGATGGCCGATAATTTCTTGCAATATTGCTTAGACTGAAAAGGGCATCATGACTGCAAAGCAGCAACTTGAGGTTCCGTTTTCATTCAAACACCCCTGTTAGCGTAACATTGTCTATGCGTGGGTGTGTATCGTACACACAATACAGACTCTATTGTTATAAACCATTCGGCTGTGAAATCAATTGCAAGTAAAAAGCATTTACTGCTATTTCAGCCAGTAAATGCTAAACAGTAAAACTTTATTTTATTCATACGAATTGAAGCATTTGCTTTTCCTTAATGCTTTTACTTCGAAGTAAATGCTTTTACTTTTTGCTTGTAGCATTTGCTAGTCATACGACCCAATAAGCTTTTTTTCCAGATGCCTAGCAAGAGAAGACATTCGCTGCGACGTTGACGAGAAGATGTGGCCTGACATTAATGATCGCCTTGATCATGCATACAACGAAATAGATGCATTGGCCTAAATAAAATGTACTTTTTGTTGGCATTATTTGATGTTTTTTTCCTTCTTCTTTTGTTTTAGGACGAGATTGAATGCAAATATAAAATAAATAGAACATACACGTATAACTTTAAAATGTGTACGTTGTCATACTTTCTTCTGTTTCACTGTTTGTCAATAGACGTTTGTGATCTGTTGACAGTCTGCGCGATTTCTTGATATTTGAATGCAATATTATACACATTCTCCAAGATGGCGTGGTAAGTGGAAAGCCTCGGGAAATAGGTCCCCCTTCTGGTCACTCACAGACCCTCGGGGGAATAGACGTGCTCTAGTGACCTCATTGCCAGTCCATATGTGTTTTATAACACACCTCGGTCCAAAATATGAAATAAGAAAAGAAACCGCCATTGTTCATATTAAGATGAGCCTGGCAAACATCTTGAGGGCGCTGTAACCAGTCGAAAAAATTAAGTCTATTGCCCGCTTCGGGAACTATTTCCCGCAAATTCACGGTGGTGCAAATCTCATGCACTAGCCTATATTAGTTAACCCCACGTGACTGTGTTTCAGCCAACCAGAATACAGAACTAGCAAGAGGTGTGTTATAATTCATCATATTTGTAGTTTAAGTTAGCATACTGAGTATAGGTTCTCCCGGCTACTTTAAAACATTTTTCATTTAAATTCACCATTTCTTACATTCACTAAACCAATGTATCATTCAATTTCAACATTTGGTCACCCTTTTTAAACACCAAGTCGACAGTATTGGTTATTACTATACAGATCAAATTCGTCTAAGCAACAGCGTAGACGAAGTTGACCTGTAGTGACGAATATTCTCGAGACAATGTTTAAATAGAGTTACCAAAATTTGAAATTAGATGGTGAATGACTAAATAATTGGTTTGGCTAAAGTTAGTGAATTTGAATAATTTTGTTTTGTTTTGATGAATAGGTGTGAGGTTGCGTTTATCGTGTTGACCCTCGGGGACACCAACCCAAAATAGTGACTGGCGGGCACTTTGGTGCTCACGCGAGAGGCATGGGTGTAATATAATAATAATAATAATAATAAGTTAAGATTTATATAGCGCCCGTCCATAAAATAAATCATGCTCCTAGGCGCTTTACAATGTAGAAATATTAACAGTAAAATTATTAATTAAATACCGAAAAATGTTACTTAATACAAATAAATTTACTATCATAGAGAAAGGAATACACCACTAAGCAAATTAAATAGACTTGTACATGTAAACAAAAATTTAGAAAAAAATAGAATGACAAATACATAACTACCTACAAAGATTTTTAAAAATACTCAAAACAAATACCTTATATATTCAAGATACTATTATGCAAAATTATATAAAATTATATTAAATACACAAACGAACCACAAGGAAAACCGACCAGGCAAACCTGCACAAAGAAACTAGCAAAGCGGGACCCAAGCCCGTGACCCCGGTGCCCCGGAGGTCGATGGCCCGAGCACCGCCCCATCAATCTCCCCGCCCGCTAGGATTATATTACACACACAAAAAGATTTAAAAACTAGTTAAAAACAGGGTTATAAAAAATCAACAATTAGGTAATAAAAGCTTGCTTAAAAAGATGCGTTTTGAGCCCTGATTTAAATTTGTTGACAGAGTCAACTTCTCTCGGTGTAATATTGAGTTTATTCCACTCCTGTGGGGCAACCGATGAGAAAGCTCTGTCACCATACATGGACAACTTAGTCATAGGACAGTGCAATCTCGTGGCATCTTGAGACTGGCGAGTAGTTCTGCGGGAAACAGATCTCGTAAGGCAGAGCAATTCATTTAAGTATTGAGGACACTGACCATTTATACATTTATAAACCAGCATACACAGCTTATAAATAATACGGTACTTAACAGGGAGCCAGTGAAGTTCCATGAGCACGGGAGTAATGTGATCAAACTTTCTGGTACCGGTGAGAATCCTGGCAGCACAGTTTTGGACCCTCTGTAATGGAGCAAGCGTGGATTGGGGAAGACCAGCAAACAATGCATTACAGTAATCGATTCTTGTCATAATAAGCAAAGTAATAACCTGTTGAATAGCGGGAAAACTCAGATACTTTTTGATCTTACTAATATTATGCAAGTGATACATACAACGGCGGGACACCTCTCGTATATGTGTCTGCATGTTCATATTACAGTCTATGATGGCTCCCAGGTTTTTCACTTGAGTTGATGCAGTGATGCGGTCATCTCCAATAGTGATATTGAGAGCAGGAACTTTTTTCAAGTTCGATGGTGTTCCAATGACAAGAACGTCTGTTTTATTGCCATTCATTTTCAGGTAATTAGAGGCCATCCAACTTTTGATGTCAATGCAACATTTCTCAATAGTTATGACACTATTTGTCACATCCTTAGATGTTGGTGACGCTGACGCGTATAACATCGTGTCATCAGCATAAAAGTGACAATTAAGGCCATGTTTGCGAATCAAATTGCCTATGGGAAGCATATAAATGTTAAAGAGAATTGGTCCTAAGACAGATCATTGTGGCACTCCAAAACTCAGTGGATAGGTTGCATGTCCCGTCGTGTCTTGGGTGTGGACTTTCACAGTCTGATGCCGATTGGCCAAATATGATGTAAACCATTGCATAGTGTTGGGTGATGCGCCAATACGAGATTGCAGCCTCTGAAGAAGGATTTGGTGATCAATGGCATCAAAGGCTGCACTCAAGTCTAAAAGGATTAAGATGGCGACTTTCCCCTGGTCAACACTCATCAAGATGTCATTTTGGATGCGTGTGAGAGCTGTCTCCGTCCCATGAAACTTCTTGTATGCTGACTGAAACTGTTCATTTAATTGATGATTCGACAGATGCTGTACAAGTTGTTCAGCGACAACTTTCTCAAGAACCTTTGCGCAAAAAGGTAAGTTTGCGATAGGTCTATAGTTCTTCAGATGATTGGCTTCATCGCTGTTCATTTTTCGAAGTTTGGGAACAGGAGTCACTGTAGCCGTTTTGAGAGCTTGCGGGACAACACCGTGCACTATTGATGAGTTCACGATTGATGTTATCACAGGAGATATGACTGGCAAGCAGGTTTTTAAAAGCTTGGTCGGAATAGGATCAAGATCACTCTGTTTTAGGGATGACCGTCTGATGATCTTATCAACGTAAAGATAGGACACCGTTTCAAGTGCTAGGTGACATTCAGGCGCCTTAACTTTGTGATCGATTATGCCCAATGGGGTAGCTGCGGCTTCTTCACAGTTCAACCGTATAGTGAGTATTTTCTGCTGGAAAAACTGGCAGATATGATCTGCCAGTTTCTGTGCGGAACTACACGTTGGAAGGACTGTAGCTGACTTTCGACCGAGCAAATTATCCAGAACACGAAACATGCGGTTGCCATCACCCCGACAGTCATCGAGGAGCTCTTTGAAGTAGTTACATTTGGCTCGGTTGATGAGACTCACCACTTTATTCCGCTGATTATTGTATATTTCTCTGTCTATCGTGAGCTTAGTCAAGCGCCATTTATTCTCAAGTTTCTTACGTAACATCTTTTCCGAGCGAATTTCATCAGAAAACCATTGAGTTTTAGGACGAGCAGTTATTTTCCGCGTTTTCAGAGGAGCGTGTTTATCCAAGAGAGTTTGCAGCGTCATATTGTAAGTGTTGGCGAGAACCTCTGGGTCAGTGTTTGCTTTGGATAAGTCGGCGAGTGAAGAAGTAGAAATGTCTGCCATGAAGAGGGTTGCATCAATGTCTCTTAACCTTCGGTAAGTACAGGATGTTTGTTTTCTCATGGGTTTATGGAAGTCCAACATACCAGTCACCATCGAATGATCTGACAGTGTTGGATCCAGAACATCAATTGTTAAAATAATGTCAGAAGATGAACGGGTGACAAGAAGGTCTAACACATGACCACGGTTATGAGTAGGCTCCTTGACATGCTGCTTAAGATTACACGATTCAAGAAGATTCGTAAATGCCTTGGTCTCTCGAGAATCATTCCAAGATGGCCGTCGTCTCCCTGTAATCACAGAAATGCCGTCGTCCTCATCCCTTGCACGATAGTGTGGACGGCAGCAATTTTGCCTGCCACTTGCAAACTTTCGACGTGTTGATGGTCTCCGACAAAGTTTAAGGTCCCGTAAAATGGCGAAGACGTTCGGGGGAAGTTTAACAGAACTTGCACACAATTTCCGAAATTCATGAAGAAGACCACTAGAATAAACCCACCGCATTATTCTGGTAGCTGATCGGCCGTAAAGCTTCGGCGGTCAAATCGAGACCAACACGCTAAATGGTTCGATGATCAGGCCTGGACGGATGAGTGAACACAACTATGTAACATTGGTAGAATCAGGGCATAAAATTAACGACAAATTGTTAAAATAACAACGTTTGTTAACAATTTTCAACAGACGAACATCACCAGAAACAACCTTTTCACAGTGACTAAAAAACAAGCATGTAAGAGTTTAAAAATGTGTAAAAATTCGAATCAGAAATCTGCAGGAGCTGCCAAACAGCGCTCACACACACAGCGCCGCAGAAATATCTATGTAATATGTATATATACATTATAACTGCGTTTGGGGGGGGGGGGTCACAATTGTTTGTCTAATGTATTAGCATATCAATAGACCATCCCTGGACATGCACACCAATATTAAAGCATTCGGGCATATTAACACACACGGATTTACCACGGTGCTCACGCGGAAGGCATGTGTAAAACTGAGTTCACAGGGCTGGATGGAAGAGTGAACAAACTCTGTGTCAAACATGATTTTACAGCCTAAACAGGTGGGGTACAAGGATAGTTACACACAAAAATCAGCGGAATTGGCCCATTTTCTTTTAGTTATACACACAAGTATACAAACTTGCCCCCCGAGTGGGCCCCTTGGTTTGACGGAGGGTGGCGATTGAGAAAAACTGTAATATTTATAAACATCGTATGTTGGTTAGTTGGTTGGTAAGTTGTTCAACTTAAAATCAACATTGAAACTAAATTGGTCTAAAAAGTTGGATGGATATACACCACCAAACCCCACCCTTACCTCACCCTCGATTAAGCTCACCTTCCAGGTGTCTGCAAACAATGTTATGTTTCAAAATAATAATCGAGTAATTTAATTAATATTGTGTTGTGATAAACGATATCCGGTGTTGTTGACGTGTAGATATGACGCGTGCTTCCGTTGTTGTTAATAACAATAACATGTTTCAATTGAATGAGATTTAATTAATTCGACAAGTATTTGCGAGTTCGAAAACAACAGTTGTCCTCGGAATGTTTTCGATGGGATGAGAAAGAACAACAATCGGAACACCTGTGTCTAACTGGGAACGGATCCTAAATTGTATATAATGCAACGGTTAAGAGCCATTTAGTCGACTTTGCTTGGAAGCAGCGATCAGTCGTTTGTCTGTTGAACCTTCCGAGATTGACAAGGCGTGCTTTGTTCAAGGTAATTTGCTTTTGCTGTAATTTTCAGAAGTAGATGGTTTTGGGGTTAGATTTAGGTTTTCCAGGCTATTTTAAAACATTTCTCATTAAAATTAACCAACTCTCACATTGTATTTCGTCGGAGAAAACAATTAACACGCTTTTACCAATTCATTTTAGTCATTTATCATTCAATTTCAAATTTGTGTAACTCTATTTAAACATTGTTTGAGGAATATTCGTCATTACATATTAATTTCGTTTAAGCTGTTGCCGAAAGGCAACATTCAGAGATCGAATTCGTCTTATGTCAATCGATTTGAAATGTTTGTTGGAAGTGTGCTTGACTCAAGCACACGTCAATCTAATTTACTTAGCATAAGTTTGAAATTGATTGATATAAGACGAATTAGATCTCTGAATGCTGCCTTTCGCAAACAGCTTAGCCGAATTTGATCTGGGGCCAATTTCACGTGATCTTTATTGTTTTTGATTGATAATCAGCTGGTTTTTGTGCTTAGCATGAAAAACACATAGAATTTTGGCTGGTAACCTGTTTTTAATGAGCAAGACTTTTTGGGGCTAAGCAAACTTGTGTGCTTAGCAGCTCTATGAAATTGGCCCCTGTACTGACGAACATTCTCGACCCGGTGTTTAAAAAAATTGCATGACTATTCTTGAAAATGACAGCAGACCAGATGCCGTGAGCTCACGGGATGCTATTATTCACTTTTTAGTCATATTTAGGATAGTTCATAATAATTTGTATATAGTTGTTATGTTTGAAAATGTTGTACCATATCTTTAAAGAGTGATTTTATGTTTTCCCGGATATTTAAAAAAAAACATTTTTCATTCAAATTCACCAATTCTCACATTTTACTTAGTTTACCAAACCAATTTATAATTCAAAAACTTCTCATAGTCACCCTTTTTTTAACTCCGGTTCAAAAATATTCTTCATTACAGACTAATTTATTTAACATATGTTGTACATTGATGTATAAGACGAAATCGATCTCTGAATGTTGCCTATCGGAAATAGCTTATCAAATTTAATCTCGAACCGGTGTTTAAAAAGGGTGACCAAACGTTCCAATTGAATGCTAAATGACTAAAATGGTTTGGTAAAACCATGTGAATTATTTTCTCGGACGAAATTGAATGTGAGAGTTGTTTATTTTGAATGAATAATGTTTTAAAATATAGCCGAGAAAACCTATAGTTCAGTGCGTATTTAAATGATGTGTTTGTGACCGCTAAACTGGCGGTTAGGCGAATGACATGAATAATAAGAAACCAGGGGCCAATTTCACAAAACTCTTCTTTATTTAGGATCGATCTTGGGATTTAGGAAGAGTCCCAGCTGTAAGATCGATCTTACATAAGATGCGTCCTAAAATCGATTTCAAAAAACGCGTCTTAAGCGGGACGTATCGTAAATATAATAAAACCGTTAGCTATTTGTTAAACGAGGCTGAATTGGCAAGTTTTACGGCTATTTTATATTTATTGTAACAAAACTGCCGTCGGAATCTGTCCACAAAGCAAATTAAAGATGGCTGATTTGAGAGTTGACACTGCACAACTTGTTGGCGGTCATACTATTTACCGACAACACATTCAAAACAATTGAGATACCCCAAGCTGTGTAAACCGGTATCTTCGGATAACTTCTTCGTCGGTCAGATTGTCCAAAGGGTCTCTTCTTAACGCCCGCTCTTTTTTGCTTCGTGGTCTGCCAAAAGTATAAGCACCATTATTACTTGAGAGCGCTGGGCGACAAATATGAGCGTAAAATTCGATAGCTAAGATGACCCATACACTCATCTTAAGTTAAGATGGGTTTGACACCGTTGTCATGGAAGTTAAGACATCATGTTTAACCCTTCTTAATTTTTGTGAAATCGTTGTTAGGACGCATCCTAATGGCCCTGTCACACCAGACCATTTTAGGCCAACGCGTGAGTAACGTGTTGTAATTTTGGCAACACGCTGGCAAACGCTGACCAACGCTAGGCCAGCGTTAGCAACACGCTGAGCGCGTTACTCACGCGCTGAGACATGCTGTCACACGCTGAGGAAAACATATTTTGTTCAACATACATACAATTTCCAGCGTTTGCCAGCGTGTGATTGTACACGCTGGCGGAGCGTTGGAGGTTTGTTACTCACGCGTCGAACACGCTAGACGATCGTTATCAACCCGCTACTCACACGCTGGCGCACGCTGGCGTACGCTGGCGTACTCTGGCGACACGCTGGTTATGGCCCTGTCACCCCAGAACGTTTTAGGCCAATGCATGAGTATAGCGCGTTAAAAATAGTTGATACGCTGGCAATCGCTGAACTTTCACAGAAAAAGTCAAGTGGAACCGTGATTTCAGCGTGTCTATACAGGTTGATAACGGGTTCATAGCGTATGCCAGCTCGTGAGTATCGTGTGAGGAACGCGCTCAGCGTGTGAGGAACGTATCACTGATTTATAGTAAAAATACGACAGCGGGTCGCCAGCGTGTGAGAGTGGGTTAGTAACGATCGTCTAGCGCGTTCGACGCATGATTAACGACCACCCTGCGCGCCGCCAGCGTGTGCAGGCACACGCTGGCAAACGCTGAAAATTTTAGGTATGTTGAAAAATGTATTTTTGCCTCAGCGTGTGACAGCGTGTTCCAGCGTGTGGGTAACGCGCTTAGCGAGTTGCAAACGCTAGCCTAGCGTTTGTCAACGTTTACCCGCGTGTTACCGAAATTCCAACACGTTGGTCTAAAACGTTCTGGTGTGACAGGGCCATTAGTGTAGTAGCGCGTCGGCTTTTTATACAACTAACCATGTGGTCGTTGCAGTACGCTGGCGCGCGTTGGAACGCGCTACTCACGCGCTGGGCAGTCGTTCATCAGTCGTCGAGCGCGTTACTAACGCGTTTCTCACGCGCTGGCGAACGCATTGAACCCGTTAACAACGCGTTATTGACACGCTGAAATCACGGTTTCACTTGACTTTTTCTGTGGAAGTTCAGCGTTTGCCAGCGTATCAACTATTTTTAACGCGCTACTCACGCGTTGGCCTAAAACGTTCTAGTGTGACAGGGCCATAAGTTAGGACGAGATACTCTACCTAACTCGAGATAAGACGCGTCCTAACGCTTTGTGAAATCGGCCCCAAGACACATAGATGCACTTCCTGATAACAAATTAACAGGGGAAACAGTGCCTTTTCCTACGGAGCGAAAAATGAGCCAACATCTGTCCGTTTACGGTGACTGTAAATTTTACCGGAATTTGTTGTGACTGCCAGATATTTTTCGTACATTTTAGGTAGACTTTTTTTTTTTTTACAGTGTACGACATCGATCCTGCCTCTTCATTGCCGACCATCCGTATAGACTTCTTGTATTTGGGGGCTTTTTTTTCTTCAAATTGAAACAAAAACAACAATCCCCTCAGTCACGTCATGTTTCTAAACTCTTCTTTGTATACAGACGAATCTTAACCTGTTCACTCAGCGGTTATTTCAGCCAAGATGAGGGCATCCGTTGTTCTGCTGATTGCACTTGTGCTGTTCGTTGGTTTCCTTCACAGCACAGAGGGTGGGTAACTTCCGTTCTAGTCTCGATGTGAAACAAAAAATGAATCTTGAAATAAATCTTTTCAACCAGATCTCACCCCAATCGGTCCATTTACGTTAATATAGGTTTTCCTAGCTATTTTAAAACATTTTAAATTCAATTAAATTGTGTCCGAGAAAAATATTCACACGCTTTTACCAAATTAATTTAGTCATTCATCATTTAATTTCAACGTGTTACCACCCTTTTAAACACCGAGTCGAGGATATTCGTCAGTAGTAGGTGATGGGCAAATCATGCCTTGTTGAGAATCAAGTTGAGGATCAGGTTGTGGATCGTGTGAGCCACCCCCGAAACTCCGAAATGGGGGTAGAATATGATGACGAATCATTTGATGAAGAAAAGTCTAGTTCTAAGTTGGAAGATAATACCGCCTATCTAGACTGGTTGGCAAAGGCCAAGGAAGCTTCTACGGAGGTGTGGAATGAACAAAAATACGAAAAGTATGTCAACCTGGGCATGGAAGATCAAGCCACGGAAAAAGCCAGCAGGAAGACCCTCTGGGCAGTCAATCGAATCTTTTTCAACAACTACAAGGATTACTTGTCAAGTTACATACATGTATATCTGAAAGATAATGATACTGGTAGTTGTTTTGGAAGATTTCAGAGAAAATGTCAATAAAGGCGTGAAGGTAAACAAAGACCTGAACAGAGTAATGCCTAAACACACGGCCAAATTTGACGGACTGTTCCAGCAAGACGAACAGGAAGATAGCGAGGAAGACAGTGACAAATACAGACCAATACACATCAACACAAATTTATAATATTTTTGTTTTGTTTTGTATAAAGCCCTAATGGCAGAGGTTGTGTACATTTCTGTATTTTTTAATTGTTTATTACCAGGTGTATATACTTGCATTGTTATTCATTTTCTGATACATTCTCTTCTAACTCTGTATTCATTGTTCATTTGTTTTGACCGTATGCGCATGCGCTTTGTAATAAAACAACAGGCCTGCATCTCGGCATAAATAGGCAATCAGCGCACACTTGCTACCCAAAACAAAATCTCCCCGTTCTCCTGCACACCTCACTGAACAAAAACCTGACCGAGAGAAAACATTGAGTGTGCTTGAGAATGGCGAGGAGAATCAACAAAAGCCAAAAAAATCACAAAACTAAAAAAGCAAGAGAAAGATCGTATGAGTCTCGCAAAATAAGTACAAAGCAAAACGAACAGACGAGAACGATCACTCTCGAAATGAAGGCCAAGAAAAGTATGCCTTATGTGAAAAATCTATCAGACGCTCAACTCTCCAACATTGAACTGGTAGCATTGGGCAGGGGCCTTAACTTCATTCCGACCCCCAAAAAAACCAAAAAGGTCGACCATCCTTCGCCATTCCCGATCCTTCTTCAGAAAGATGAGATTACGGTTAAGAATGGCAGGAAGAGTCAGACCCATAAGCTCACACCCGTTCAAACTACCTTCAACTTGGACTCCCTAACCTACCTCCAATCTAAACCTAGAGTCATATATTGAAGGCACTCTGGAGGAACTGTCCAGACTGAAAATTCAAAATGTCAAACTAAATATAACAAAAGCAGAACGTGTTGCGCTATCTGGCCTTAAGAAAAGACAGAATATTATCATCAAACAATTCGATAAAGGCCGCGGTGTGTGCGTCCTTAACAAACAAGACTACATACGTGAAGGGACACGACAATTAACAGGCCCCCACTATGAAGAAATTAACAGGGACCTGACCGATGAAACCGCGGAATTAGTCTCTCAAGCCATACGCCAACTCTACGTGGACGGACTCATATCGAAAGACATATCTGAGTTTCTTAACCCCCGCAACCACGACATTAAAACACCTTGCCTTTACCTCCTACCGAAAGTTCACAAAAAAGTACCAGAAGGAACACGGTTCGTGGGGAGGCCAATCATTAGTGGTTGCGGATGACCGACTCAATCCATATCCAAATACATAGACTATTTCTTGCTCCCAATTGTCAAACAGCAAAGCACATACACACGCGATTCCGGGCATGTGCTTGAACAACTAAATAACCTGACATTGGAGCAAGATAACTTATTGATAACACTGGATATAGTATCCATGTACACTTACTGCCCACAATATGAGGCAATTGAATCAGTTTGTGACGCACTTGCAATGGCCGACGACAGACTATACGCAATACCCAAGCCCACGACAGACCACGCGCGAAGTCTCCTTGAACTCATTATGCGTCGAAACACGTTTGAATTCAATGGCAAGTTTTTCAGACAAAAAATTGGCGTGGCCAAGGGCAGCGAATGCAGTCCGGAGATTTGTGACATAACCCTATTCAAATACGAACAAGACAAAATCCTCCCTCACAATCCCCCAATTGTGAGCTACATGAGATATAGAGACGATGTTCTTATAATCTTTAACGGAAATTAAAAGCAGGCTGCTGACCTAGTGCAATCACTTAATAAAATTCATCCTACGCTGAAGTTCACGTCTGAGATCTCGCACCGCCAAGTCACTTTTCTCGACTTTATTATCTACAAAGGCGAACGATTCATACATGAAGGGATATTGGATACTCGAGTCGCTACCAAAAAAACTGATACATTTCAGTACCTAGCTCGAGATTCAGCACACCCTAAGTCGGTATTTGGCGGATTAATCAAGGGCGAAGTGACCAGATACAAACGTATATGTACCCATTTAAAAGACTTTGAGGAGAGGGTTGAATTCTTCAAAGACAAACTTCAAAAGCGCGGATACACAAACGAAGACCTAGCCATCCTTTCTCAAAGGGGCAAGACTCCCGCGGACCCTAAGCGTGAAAAAAACCAAAAACAATATCCCACCCAGCCCTCAAACGGGCTATCCTCAAACACTGGCCCTTTATTAGCAAAAACGAATATCTAAATAGGATATTTGATACCCAACCCATCCTGGCATACAAACGGCACAAAAACATAAAAGATGAACTTGTTCGATCTAGGACTAAAGCATCTCCACAACCCAACCAAGAGGAACAAAATCTTGATGAGGAGAATCTGCAAATTCTATTGGAACTATTGGAAGAACAAAACAATGATCAAAGAAATGGATCTCAAGACTAAAACAAAATAAATAAGTCAAGACACCCCTCCCCCCACCAACGCCCCCCCCCCCCCCCCCCCAAAAAAAAAAAAGCGCCGGTATTTGTCCTTGCCACGAGTCATATAAGCCGACACACAAATAAAAACAAGGAAAGGAAAATGAACTATATAAGATGGTGACTGATGACGTGCATGATATAGCACAAAAAATATGCCCTGCTCCCCTTCCAAAAAAGGGGAAAAAAGAGGGGACGGCATATTATCACCGGTAATAACCAATCACTGTGTGAACTAAAAACAAAGGGACCACTGTTGCAATACACAAACCAGTCATCGCGTCTCCAAAACCAGAGACAGGGTTTGAAACTCCCGCATTTAGGGAATGTCTAACCCAATTGGCCTGCAGACGTTTGATGTATTTGCCCGTCCACGAACTCCAACCACGGACCGTCATCTAGCAGAGATAATGTGGCTAGAACTGACCCCCAGATGCGTGTCTTACACAAAAAAGGGGAAAAAAGAGTTAAGAATTACGCTCTGGAGAGACCAGTCAAACAACCACTTTCTAGCATACCCACTAGTTAACGTACAATTACAGATTTATCTCTGCAGACCAGTCACAAATACAATCCATATGATACTTGTCAGCAGAACCTTTTCCGCGTCTCAAAAAAATAACGAAAAGCACGCAGGGGTTCTTTTGAAACTTGTACACGAAACACCCCCCCCCCCCCCCCCCCATTCCTACAGACTGCAATATCGCATAAAAAATGTGGCCTGAACTGACCTCCCATGAAGCGTATATCACTAGAAAAAAAACCTTAAATTAAGAATTACGCTCTGGGCGGGATAGTTACGCAACCACACTGCTGGCATACCAGCATATCATAAATTATACAGATTTATCTCTGCAGACCAGCCACACACCTAAAATCCAATGATACTTCACGCAGCAGAACTGCTTCAGCATCTCCCAAAAAAATTACGAAAACGATGAGAAAAGGTTCTGACTTGTGACAACTCCCATAAACACCCTCCCCTTCCCACATAGAATGAGTTCTGATTCACTGCAGCTAACTCTAGAATTGATAAAAAAAAACTAAAAAAACCAAACTGATCATTCCTTGAAGTATGCCTGCATAAACCGGTTTCTCTGTGCTACCCTCTTGTAAAAGCACTCCATTAGAATTTAAAAAAAAAAATAGTCTCACAGAAAAAGAAAGAAAATTCCACAAAACCCAGTATTACACGTCCTTCACGTTAATGTCCTTCCCAGGTGACCGAGAATCGTTCTAAAAATTAAAAAAGAAAAAGAAAAAAAGGAAGTATGATTACGCTGCTTTCCAATAAACACAAAACAAAACAAAATCAAAACAAAAATCTGATTTATTAAACAAAGAAGACGCACATCACAAAAGATAAGAAAAGAAAAAAAGAAAAAAATTCGGTGTCACGTGTCCACTTAATTTATAAACTTTAGCGCGTTTGGTGTGAGGGGCAAACATGCCTTGTTGAGGATCGAGTTGAGAATCAGGTTTGGCGCGCGAATTAAAGTGTCGTTATATCGAATATGAGACATGTGTTTAAAATATAGGAGATACTTTACACAGTTACCAATTTCTATAGGTTTTCTTTCCTATAAAAATGATATATTTTATTTGAACTATTCGCTCATTGATTGTTTTATTTCTTCAAATAGGCGGCAGACGCAGAAGGCACAGGCACGAGCACAGGCACGGGAACAGGCACGGGCACGGGCACGGGAACTGGCACAAGCACAGTGGCAGCGACAGCGGCAGTGGCAGTGGCAGCGGCAGCGGCAGTGGCAGCGGTAGCGGCAGTGGCAGTGGTAGCGGAAGTAGCAGTAGTGGCAGTAGCAGTAGTAGTGGCAGTAGCAGCAGTAGTGGCAGTAGCAGCAGTAGTGGCAGTAGCAGCAGTAGTGGCAGTAGCAGCAGCGGCGGTAGCACCTCTGAGGAATTGACAACTCTCGAACCAACTACTGACGCCCCCCCGCAGGCAACAACCGACGCCCCTCCGCAGGCGACTACCGACGCCCCACCTCAGGCGACTACCGACGCCCCTCCGCAGGCGACTACCGACGCCCCACCTCAGGCGACTACCGACGCCCCCCCTCAGGCGACTACCGACGCCCCTCCGCAGGCGACTACCGACGCCCCCCCGCAGGCGACAACCGACGCCCCCCCTCAGGCGACTACCGACGCCCCTCCGCAGGCGACTACCGACGCCCCCCCTCAAGCGACTACCGACGCCCCTCCGCAGGCGACTACCGACGCCCCCCCTCAAGCGACTACCGACGCCCCCCCGCAGGCGACTACCGACGCCCCCCCGCAGGCGACTACCGACGCCCCTCCGCAGGCGACTACCGACGCCCCCCCTCAAGCGACTACCGACGCCCCCCCCGCAGGCGACTACCGACGCCCCTCCGCAGGCGACTACCGACGCCCCCCCGCAGGCGACTACCGACGCCCCTCCGCAGGCGACTACCGACGCCCCTCCTCAGGCGACTACCGACGCCCCCCCTCAAGCGACTACCGACGCCCCCCCGCAGGCGACTACCGACGCCCCCCCGCAGGCGACTACCGACGCCCCTCCGCAGGCGACTACCGACGCCCCCCCTCAAGCGACTACCGACGCCCCCCCGCAGGCGACTACCGACGCCCCTCCGCAGGCGACTACCGACGCCCCCCCGCAGGCGACTACCGACGCCCCTCCGCAGGCGACTACCGACGCCCCTCCTCAGGCGACTACCGACGCCCCCCCTCAAGCGACTACCGACGCCCCCCCGCAGGCGACTACCGACGCCCCCCCGCAGGCGACTACCGACGCCCCCCCTCAGGCGACTACCGACGCCCCGCCACAAGCGACTACCGACGCCCCCCCGCAGGCTACTACCGACGCCCCCCCGCAGGCGACTACCGACGCCCCTCCTCAAGCGACTACCGACGCCCCTCCGCAGGCGACTACCGACGCCCCCCCGCAGGCGACTACCGACGCCCCCCCGCAGGCGACTACCGACGCCCCTGCATAGCCGACCACCGACGAATTATCAGCAGAGTAATTCGTCACCGTTTTCACTGAGGGATGGGCATATCAAAAGATTTCGAGAATGTTTTTTTTTTTGGTCGCACTCTACCGTTATGTTTGCTTCTGGCAACAAAACACCCGTTAAGTATTAATAACACTATATAGGCTATTTAGTGTTGTAAGGGCATGCATCTCAATATGTACATGTACCTGCATTTTCGTTTTCACGATGAGACGCGTCAAAACCAACACGAGGCCGGTCCAATATCTGATGTTGTCTTACCAGTTCTTCTTCTGACTGCCTCGGTTTTTTCCTCCTCTCATTGTGCCCTGCAAGATGGTCTTTGCTAGGCCAGATAATAATAGTGCAGCCTTAGCCTACCCTCAAACTTTGTTGTTGTCTAAATCGACATTCCTGTCCTTTCGTGAAACCATTGACGAATTGTTTCAGCACCTGTAACCGATCACAGCATAAGTTGTTCAAATATTAGCCTCGATTATGATAACCGACTCAGACCACGTTACCTTTAACTTAGGCCTAATTGACTAAAATTAACTTCCAATTGTGGATGCGTTGTTAATTTAGACGCATATTGTTTTATTGTATATTCCATAGTTAATTCATGTCATAGTAAATAACATTTTGAACTAAATGACAACATTTCGCCAAGAAAAACCTCTGCAAAGCGTTTACTTCAAGGACCGATTTCACGAAGTAGAGTTTACTCGTCTTAACCCAACACTAACCTTTTGTAAGCGTTTGGTCTCAAAATGGTCTATCACTTTCAGAAATGTAATAATTATACACTTAAAATCAAGCTCTGTGTTGAAAGTAAGATACACCATTAGTTATTGTTTGAATTATACGTAATGGGTGGATTTGGGGTTATACTTTATAGCAACATTAATTTTTGTTTACCCGACCTGTCCAAAGTTTTACAATCATGGGTACCAGAAAAAAGCAAGAAAAACGGCATTCGTTTTCAACCGGCGTTGGGAAGTTCTTGTTTTTGTTTTTGTTTTTTCGCCTTCATCGTTCGGCGATCGTGGTTTAAAAAAAAAAAATTCATAATAACAATTACAAGATATCTAGGGCAATCGTTTTGCTTGGCAATCATTATTGACCTCTCAAGTAAGATATTTCTCAATCATTCGGTAATTTGTTATTTATTAGCAAATGGTGTATCCTACCTTTAATGACGTTTTACTATCTAATAGTGCATGTGGAAAGAATTGATGAACCTTCCAGTGTATTTGTTTCGTTCTTGGAAAGTTGTGTGTATTAGTCAATGGTTCAATAAAATAGAGTACATTGCAAGCATGAATCTGATTGATGTAATTATTGTGTTTTGTGTGTGTTTGTTGGCGTTAGTTTATGGTGTAATGGAGGACACATGCCTGGCGAAACGAAGGTGAATTGGGGTTATGGTTAGAATCGAGGACGTCCTCGATTGAGTTTCGTTTACAAAACCAATGAGAGCCGTCGGAAAAAGGAAATTAGTACAAACAAGGAAATTATCGAGAGGAACAAAATAAACTCCTCGATGTACACCATAAACAAACGCACCTACGCGTTGTTTTGTTGGAGTCGAATGTGATAGAGATGAAATACACGGCTATGCTCGTGGATCTTTTAAATATTGACCAGACTTTGTGTTCTTTATAAAATGAAGTGCTTTTCAAGCGAGAAAATAGCAAGAAATAACCGGTTTATGTAGGCAAACTCCAAGGAATAATCATGCAGTTGATTTTTGTGTGTGGATCATTTCAAGAATTAGCCGCAGTGAGTCAGAACTCATTCTATATAACTCATTCCTGTGGGCGACGCATACTTACTATTGTGGCGAAAGTTCTTCACCAAACGGGAGGAAGATTAAACTATTATTAACTCTGCCGCGTGGGGGAGGGGGATAATGATAATTCGCAATGAATCCTATAGATAGCGCTGCCACGGAGTTTCGCCTCGGTTTACCAATTCTCGATAGCTGCTACTATACTAAAATATGTGGCGAAGCTTACCAAAGGGAGAACACTCCATGGGAGATTGGACTTAAAGGGATCGCATACGTTTGGTAATTACTCAAAAAATTAATGACAATAAAAACTTACTTGGTAAGAAGTACAGCAGCTTTGGATAGTATAATGCAATTTTAGAAACTTTTCACTTCGAAGTACTGCGGTTATGGAAAAAGATATCACTTTTTATCCCAACAAATTTGAATCTGAGAAGCGTTACTGCAGTGACGTTTCTCAGATTGTGTATTCCAATGCAGATTATTCTTCCTGCGTGGACATAATCGCTCCAGATTTTCGGGAATATCTCAAAATCGCTACCACCTTTTGAAATGAATTTGTTACAGGTTAGTTTTATAGTATAATCTATAACTAACACCTTCACATTTAATTGCTAAATTTCACATTTCGACTTTTGTAGTAATTAGAGCATGAAATTGTTGATTTTAAGGACATTTTACAAGAATATATAAAAGTGAAGCACCATATTCTCAATATTGTGCTTTACTGAAAATAAAGTTATGAATATACAGCACCTTTTTATCAAACTGAATTTAAATCATAATAAACTTTACGATGCCGACAGTCTCAATCCCAAATTATTTTCATTTAGATATCGAGCAAACTCGTTTTTTAAGCTATAAAAAAGATTAGGACTACTTTCTTCAGAATGAAAGCAAACTTTTAGTAATGAGACAGACAAACTATTTATCATTGATTGAAACTGATTTCTTTTATTGGTTTAAGTTGCATTTTCTCTTTTGTTATCTCCTTCCGATAAACTAATCGGTTTAAAGGCATCCTTTGTCAAAAAGATTCTCATGTTTAAACTAATTGTTAAAACATGCATTTCTTTCAGAATAGTTAACACAAATACAGTAAAATACAAAGCAGTTGCAACAAAAAGTGTCACTCGCCAACTAACTTGGACAACAAAGAAATGACAGCATCATCGAAATGAAATATATCTTTAAATCGTCGAGTGTATTCAAACTAAGAAAAGACTTGTCTAGCCCAAGCAAATGGTCTGCAATTATACTCAAACTAGGGACAGACTTGTCTAGCCCAAGCAAATGATTTACAATTATACTAGGGACAGACCTGGGGCCAATTTCACGGAGCTGCTAAGCACAACAATTTGCTTAGCATGAACATTCGTCCTTGGTAAAAACAAGGTTACAGACCAAATTTTCACGTGATCTTTATTGTTTTTGATTGATAATCAGCTGGTTTTTAATGAGTAAGACGTTTTTGTGCTAAGCACATTTTTGTGCTTAGCAGCTCCGTGAAATTGGCCCCTGTCTAGCCCAAGCAAATGGTCTACACAGTTACACTCAAACTAGGGACAGACTTGTCTAGCCCAAGCAAATGGTCTACAGTTGCACCCAAACTAGGGACAGACTTGTCTAGCCCAAGCAAATGGTCTACAGTTATACTAGGGACAGACTTGTCTAGCTCAAGCAAATGGTCTACAATTATACTCAAACTAGGGACAGACTTGTCTAGCCCAAGCAAATGGTCTGCAATTATACTCAAACTAGGGACAGACTTGTCTAGCCCAAGCAAATAAAATGCAATTATACTCAAACTAGGGACAGACTTGTCTAGCCCAAGCAAATGGTCTGCAATTATACTCAAACTAGGGACAGACTTGTCTAGCCCAAGCAAATGGTCAACAATATACTCAAACTAGGGACAGACTTGTCTAGCCCAAGCAAATGGTCTACAATTATACTCAAACTAGGGACAGACTTGTCTAGCCCAAGCAGATGGTCTGCAATTATACTCAAACTAGGGACAGACTTGTCTAGCCCAAGCAAATGGTCTACAGTTACACTTAAACTAGGGACAGACTTGTCGAGCCCATGCAGGCAAATGTCTACAATATACTCAAACTAGGGACAGACTTGTCTAGCCCAAGCAAATGGTCTGCAATTATACTCAAACTAGGGACAGACTTGTCTAGCCCAAGCAAATGGTCTGCAATTATACTCAAACTAGGGACAGACTTGTCTAGCCAAGCAAATGGTCTACAATTATACTCAAACTAGGGACAGACTTGTCTAGCCCAAGCAAATGGTCTGCAATTATACTCAAACTAGGGACAGACTTGTCTAGCCCAAGCAAATGGTCTGCAATTATACTCAAACTAGGGACAGACTTGTCTAGCCAAGCAAATGGTCTACAATTATACTCAAACTAGGGACAGACTTGTCTAGCCCAAGCAAATGGTCTGCAATTATACTCAAACTAGGGACAGACTTGTCTAGCCCAAGCAAATAGAATGCAATTATACTCAAACTAGGGACAGACTTGTCTAGCCAAGCAAATGGTCTACAATTATACTCAAACTAGGGACAGACTTGTCTAGCCCAAGCAAATGGTCTGCAATTATACTCAAACTAGGGACATGAGATTTGTCTAGCCCAAGCAAATGGTCTGCAATTATACTCAAACTAGGGACAGACTTGTCTAGCCCAAGCAAATAGAATGCAATTATACTCAAACTAGAGACAGACTTGTCTAGCCAAGCAAATGGTCTACAATTATACTCAAACTAGGGACAGACTTGTCTAGCCCAAGCAAATGGTCTGCAATTATACTCAAACTAGGGACATGAGATTTGTCTAGCCCAAGCAAATAGAATGCAATTATACTCAAACTAGGGACAGACTTGTCTAGCCCAATCAAATGGTATACAGTTATACTAGGGACATGAGACTTGTCTAGCCCAAGCAAATGGTCAACAATTATACTCAAACTAGGGGCAGAATTGTCTAGCCCAAGCAAATGGTCTGCAATTATACTCAAACTAGGGACAGACTGTCTAGCTTAAGCAAATGGTCTACAGTAATACTAGAGACAGACTTGTTTAGCCCAAGCAAATGGTCTGCAATTATACTCAAACTAGGGACATGAGATTTGTCTAGCCCAAGCAAATGGTCTACAATTATACTCAAACTAGGGACAGACTTGTCTAGCCCAATCAAATGGTATACAGTTATACTAGGGACATGAGACTTGTCTAGCCCAAGCAAATGGTCAACAATTATACTCAAACTAGGGGCAGAATTGTCTAGCCCAAGCAAATGGTCTGCAATTATACTCAAACTAGGGACAGACTGTCTAGCTTAAGCAAATGGTCTACAGTAATACTAGAGACAGACTTGTCTAGCCCAAGCAAATAGAATGCAATTATACTCAAACTAGAGACAGACTTGTCTAGCCAAGCAAATGGTCTACAATTATACTCAAACTAGAGACAGACTTGTCTAGCCCAAGCAAATGGTCTGCAATTATACTCAAACTAGGGACATGAGATTTGTCTAGCCCAAGCAAATAGAATGCAATTATACTCAAACTAGGGACAGACTTGTCTAGCCCAATCAAATGGTATACAGTTATACTAGGGACATGAGACTTGTCTAGCCCAAGCAAATGGTCAACAATTATACTCAAACTAGGGGCAGAATTGTCTAGCCCAAGCAAATGGTCTGCAATTATACTCAAACTAGGGACAGACTGTCTAGCTTAAGCAAATGGTCTACAGTAATACTAGAGACAGACTTGTTTAGCCCAAGCAAATGGTCTGCAATTATACTCAAACTAGGGACAGACTTGTCTAGCCCAAGCAGATGGTCTACAATTATACTCAAACTAGGGACAGACTTGTCTAGCCCAAGCAAATGGTCTACAATTATACTCAAACTAGGGACAGACTTGTCTAGCCCAAGCAGATGGTCTGCAATTATACTCAAACTAGGGACAGACTTGTCTAGCCCAAGCAAATGGTCTACAGTTACACTTAAACTAGGGACAGACTTGTCGAGCCCATGCAGGCAAATGTCTACAATATACTCAAACTAGGGACAGACTTGTCTAGCCCAAGCAAATGGTCTGCAATTATACTCAAACTAGGGACAGACTTGTCTAGCCCAAGCAAATGGTCTGCAATTATACTCAAACTAGGGACAGACTTGTCTAGCCAAGCAAATGGTCTACAATTATACTCAAACTAGGGACAGACTTGTCTAGCCCAAGCAAATGGTCTGCAATTATACTCAAACTAGGGACAGACTTGTCTAGCCCAAGCAAATGGTCTGCAATTATACTCAAACTAGGGACAGACTTGTCTAGCCAAGCAAATGGTCTACAATTATACTCAAACTAGGGACAGACTTGTCTAGCCCAAGCAAATGGTCTGCAATTATACTCAAACTAGGGACAGACTTGTCTAGCCCAAGCAAATAGAATGCAATTATACTCAAACTAGAGACAGACTTGTCTAGCCAAGCAAATGGTCTACAATTATACTCAAACTAGGGACAGACTTGTCTAGCCCAAGCAAATGGTCTGCAATTATACTCAAACTAGGGACATGAGATTTGTCTAGCCCAAGCAAATAGAATGCAATTATACTCAAACTAGGGACAGACTTGTCTAGCCCAATCAAATGGTATACAGTTATACTAGGGACATGAGACTTGTCTAGCCCAAGCAAATGGTCAACAATTATACTCAAACTAGGGGCAGAATTGTCTAGCCCAAGCAAATGGTCTGCAATTATACTCAAACTAGGGACAGACTGTCTAGCTTAAGCAAATGGTCTACAGTAATACTAGAGACAGACTTGTTTAGCCCAAGCAAATGGTCTGCAATTATACTCAAACTAGGGACATGAGATTTGTCTAGCCCAAGCAAATGGTCTACAATTATACTCAAACTAGGGACAGACTTGTCTAGCCCAATCAAATGGTATACAGTTATACTAGGGACATGAGACTTGTCTAGCCCAAGCAAATGGTCAACAATTATACTCAAACTAGGGGCAGAATTGTCTAGCCCAAGCAAATGGTCTGCAATTATACTCAAACTAGGGACAGACTGTCTAGCTTAAGCAAATGGTCTACAGTAATACTAGAGACAGACTTGTCTAGCCCAAGCAAATGGTCTGCAATTATACTCAAACTAGGGACATGAGATTTGTCTAGCCCAAGCAAATAGAATGCAATTATACTCAAACTAGGGACAGACTTGTCTAGCCCAAGCAAATGGTCTGCAATTATACTCAAACTAGGGACATGAGATTTGTCTAGCCCAAGCAAATAGAATGCAATTATACTCAAACTAGGGACAGACTTGTCTAGCCCAATCAAATGGTATACAGTTATACTAGGGACATGAGACTTGTCTAGCCCAAGCAAATGGTCAACAATTATACTCAAACTAGGGGCAGAATTGTCTAGCCCAAGCAAATGGTCTGCAATTATACTCAAACTAGGGACAGACTGTCTAGCTTAAGCAAATGGTCTACAGTAATACTAGAGACAGACTTGTCTGGCCCAAGCAAATGGTCAACAATTATACTCAAACTAGGGGTAAAATTGTCTAGCCCAAGCAAATGGTCTGCAATTATACTCAAACTAGGGGCAGAATCCCTATCTCATCAGCGGAACACTCATTGCACCCGACACAAGAGGGTCAGGTTTCTCATGGAGAATCCTCATCTCACTCTTTTGTCATCACACTTAGTAGGGAAAATTAATATTCAGCATGTATATTAAATGTTTTCAATTTCCCACACAGGAACTGGAATTACTGCTTCCCTTCTTCAAGGACGCAACTGCATTGCTGTAGAGATGGACGAAGGGCAATGTCGATGGATTGATCGTCGGCTGACGTCCGTACTGTACGCAGATGCTGGAACCGAGGAATAATTAACATGTCCGCGCCGCACGTAGCCTTTAAACAAGGCCACATGTCTGATAAACGCCGAGCGACTAAAAAGAGACTAATTGCGAAAACCTGAGTGACGTCAGTGCGAATTGCCCAGACAAGTGGCCTTTATCAATCTGGTTTGGATTTCTTATGTTAACCTTTGTTTCCGACTGGAATTCGCTACCGAAATGGTAGCGTCCAATCAGCGAACGTATCTCCGCGTGACGTCAGCTTATATTTGAGTTGGACTAGTTCATTTTACAAACAGGGAATGTCCAATCATGTCACTCACAATATTTAGCTCAAATCATTAGTTGCTTCCTAATTTATTGCAATTTTGCATGTAAAATAGATTTAAATGTGATATCTTGTATTTATCATTTATATATTCAACTCAGAAGCAAAATTTATATACGTTTTTGTACCTTTTCTTACATGCTTTGATATTGAACGAATCACGAACGAAGCCAACTGGGAGATCGCCGTTCTGATTGGGCGTATTGGCATGCTAATATGTATCTATGAATAATTCATGCCGAGCAGTGAAACCTACATTGCAAAAGGCCTCGTGACATTCGTCACTCGGTCGCGCGTTCACCCCGGGTATCTAGACTCATCTCAGCCGCTTAGCCAGAGTCACGAGGCCTTGTCAAAAGGCTACGCCGGACGCGGAGCAAAAGCGCGTGGCATAGACCTTTTTACAATCATTTAATTAAATGAGGCCCGTGAGTCGGAAGTGAATTGCGGCCCCATTGAAAAATGTACAGGGGTCCAATCACTCGAGTCATTTTCTATCAATTCGTCTATACTAGTACAATTTCTCGTTTGTTTTTCTTCTTGAATGAAGCCTTGATAAACAATGGTACATCGGTGCAAGTCTCGAACAATTCAATTGCAAGGCCGTACAAGTCTCGAGTCTGTACCTAGTTTGAGTATTACAGACGGCCATTTGCTTGGGCTAGACAAGTCTAGTTCCTATAGTTTAAGTGTAATGTTGTAGACCATTAAATGGTCTAATCACTGGTCAAATGGTCAAATGGTCTAGTGGTCTAATGGTCTAATTTTGCTTGGGCTAGACAAGTCTGTCCCCGGTTTGAATATATTAAATTGTTGACAATTTGCTTGGCTAGACAACGCGGTCTGTCCCTAGTTTGAGTATAATAGACCATTTGCTTGGGCTAGACAATTGTCTGTCCCTAGTTTGAATAGACATTTGCCTGGGCTAGGTCTGTCTTTAGTTTAAGTGTAACTGTAGACCATTTGCTTGGGCTAGACAAGTCTGTCCCTAGTTCGAGTATAATTGTAGACCATTTTGCTAATAGGCTAGACAAGCCTGTCCCTAGTTTGAGTATAATTGTTGACCATTTTGCTTAGGCTAGACAAGTCTGTCCCTAGTTTGAGTATAATTGTAGACCATTTTGCTTAGGCTAGACAAGTCTGTCCCTAGTTTGAGTATAATTGTTGACCATTTGCTTGGCTAGACAAGTCTGTTCCTAGTTTGAGTATAATTGTAGACCATTTGCTTGGGCTAGACAAGTCTGTCCCTAGTTTGAGTATAATTGTAGACCATTTTGCTTAGGCTAGACAAGTCTGTCCCTAGTTTGAGTATAATTGCAGACCATTTGCTTGGGCTAGACAAGTCTGTCCCTAGTTTGAGTATAATTGTAGACCATTTGCTTGGGCTAGACAAGTCTGTCCCTAGTTTGAGTATAATTGTTGACCATTTGCTTGGCTAGACAAGTCTGTTCCTAGTTTGAGTATAATTGTAGACCATTTGCTTGGGCTAGACAAGTCTGTCCCTAGTTTGAGTATAATTGTAGACCATTTTGCTTAGGCTAGACAAGTCTGTCCCTAGTTTGAGTATAATTGTAGACCATTTGCTTGGGCTAGACAAGTCTGTCCCTAGTTTGAGTATAATTGTAGACCATTTGCTTGGGCTAGACAAGTCTGTCCCTAGTTTGAGTATAATTGTTGACCATTTGCTTGGCTAGACAAGTCTGTTCCTAGTTTGAGTGTAACTGCAGACCATTTTGCTTGGGCTAGACAAGTCTGTCCCTAGTATAACTGTAGACTATTTGCTTGAGCTAGACAAGTCTGTCCCTAGTTTGAGTATAAGTGTAGGCCATTTGCTTGGGCTAGACAAGTCTGTCCCTAGTAGTAGCAGCTAGCCCAACGTCCATTATGTCTTGTGTGGACGTTTGTTAAAACTTATTGCGGTATAGCGATTGATAGTAAAATGTACACAAGTTTGTATTTGATGTGCTTGAAGTTTTGTTTTGCGACACCTGTTGTTCGGTTGAATACAAGAAGTACAATAAAGTTTTACTAGATCCAAACTGTTCGGAGATCTGACCTAGTGTGTCTTGTGTGTTCACTTTCATAGCGTTGTTTTCATTGTCTCTGAATAGTCACACACACAAAGCAAAAAAGATGCCTGAAAATATAAATGTCTAAATACTTTGGGGGGATAGGAGACATCTTTAAAACAAATGGCACCTAAATAATGAAAATAATCGTTGTATCAAAGGTAATGCAAAAAAGGTGCACCCCTTTTGATTATTTCAATGAGAGAACAATTAACTTGTAAATAACAGCTTAAATTATTTACTTAGTTTAGGTTTCATTGAAAAACAACAAAACGAGAGCATTCATTCTTCAAATTTAGCCGCAATGTGAAATTTAGCAATTAAATGTGAAGGTGTTAACTATATAGGATTGAAACAAACAGTGGGTTATAATTACCAAACGTATACGATCCCTTTAATTAAATCAGGTTGGGAAAACAGGAATTCAAAACAAAACTGTAACATTTATTCAATTCAAAATCAGCGACTCCAATCACAGCAAAACAAATAGATTGTGGGTTATAATCAGGTTATAATATTTACAATATTTACAATCTAGCCTGCAATCCAACAAAACTATATTCTATATTTAAAATGCAAGGAGTTCCACTAATCTTTACGAGATTTACTGACGACTGTGGCTATACATTACTGCAATCCTGAAGTATATTAATTACGAGAAGAGATGGAGGGGGGGGGGGGGGGGTGTCGCACACAAAGTAGTCGAATAGGACAGGGTATCGTTTACCCCAGTCCGAAATTAAATCGAAGCAAGAAATAGGCCTCGTTTCAGCCTTTTTTCTTAATAAATAAACGAAGGCCCCGGGCCTTTAGACTTTAAAGGCAAGATACACAATTTGCAGTTATCGACAAATGTTACTACCGAATTATTATGAAATATCTTACTTATTTGAAAGTAAATAATGAATGTAGGCAACCAGCAAAAGGATTGCGCCAGCAACCTGTAATTGTTCCGAAAATAAATAAATTCTAAAACAAAATTGACGATCGCCGGACGACGATCGCAAAAAAAAACCAAGGAAAATTAACAGCATATGAACCACTACCTGACGGGCTCTCCAAAGCGTGGCTCCCAAAGCTTGGCTTCCCAAATCTTGGCTCCCCAAAACTTGGCTCCCCAAAACTTGGCTCTCCAAAACTTGGCTCCTAAGAACTTGGCACCCAAGAACTTGGCTCCCCAACTCAAGTTGGCTCCCAAAACTTAGCTCCCAACTCAAGTTGACTTCCTAATACTTAGCTCCCCAATACTTGGCTTCCCAAACTCAAGTTGGAAAGTTGACTTACTGTCTAATTCGTCACCGACACCAAGAACTGACACCTAGTGGTCGCCATTGCAGAAATACAATTCGGAGAAAAACGCTTTTAAAGGTTTGACATGAGTTTACTCAGTCAACAAATTCGTCTACATTTGTAATGTTTACAGTGAAACGTCAACAAATAATATTCCCAAAATTTTCACAATTATTCAATACGATATCTTTTTGTAATAGCTAGCTAGCTCGAATGCTCTTTTTTTAATTCGGATGCTTTTTTAAGTCGGATGCTTTTCTAGTTCGGATGCTTTTTGTAAACTCAAATGATTTTTTAATTCGGTTGCTTTTCCAGTTCGGATGCCTTTTGTAAACTCGAATGCTTTTTTTTAATTCGGATGCTTTCCTAGTTCGGATACTTTTTGTAAACTCGAATGCCTTTTTAATTCGGATGCTTTTTTTGTTCGGATGCTTTTTGTAAACCCGGATGCTTTTTACAAAAAAATTGTTTGTAAGCCAACCTCGGACCCAGGAATAAGTACCGCGTTTTATAAATGAAAAACTGCAATTTCATACCTGGGGTCGAGGTTGGTTCGCATGCCTTGGTCTGTTTGTAACGGAGGTTCTGATTGGGCGCATGGATCTTTGCGCCAAATGACCACGTATCTTTCCGCAGGGCTTTGAGAGCAAGTAGAAAGCTCGTAAAAGCGCTGAGTGGCTTAGGATGGTAATTCCGATGCCTTTTGTAAACTCGGATGCTTTTTACAAACCGAACATATTCGCAAATCGGATGCTTTCCCAATCCGGCACTACGGTGGCCCCGAAGGGACATCACACATCGCAGATTCAGCGATATCGCGCATTCTGCGAAAATTTGAACGATGTCTGATGTCAAACATGTTGTCCCTTATATCTAAGCATATTTCGGAGATGTTAAACATTTTATTGCAAATTTCTTCACGGATTTATGCGATGTCGAATCATTTTCTGCGCAGGTTTCTGTAATGTCGCACGTTATTTTTGCAGATTTCAAGTTCTTCGCAGATTTCTCAGTATGCAGATTTGTGCGATGTCGCACGGATAGGCACTTACATGTACGTTTTCATTGCACATTAACTGTGTAGCTATGTCGCAACAGCTGCGTCGCACACATGAGCTTGCACACATCGCAGTCACGCGCACCACCTCGGTGAAACTAAAATGGCGCGTATTATGTATGTTGTGTAATAATATCTCACAATCGATAAACAACGTCGGTCCGTTTCATAGTCCCCTAGTTAGGTTGAAAGCTACAGTCCATACTGTAGAGAAATACATTTACTTTAGAGAAAAAAATGACGTCAAATTTTTTTAAAAGTTTTTTTAATATAAATCATTCTTAGCGCACCTTATAGGGTCGTATTGAAGTTTAAAACCAATACAATAAATGTAAGTGGTCGCAGCATGCTTCATTGTGACAAAATGGGGCATTCACTGGTATTCGTTCACTTTTTTACATAACAGACCAATGTGTATATATATACATTTTATACAGAAGAAAAGCGTAAATAATGTAGTCGAAACAAAACAAAAATTAAAAACCCGACTTTAAAACAGATATTTTATTTCTCATTATTTCGAGCACCTCTACTTTTTAAATGGAAGAGGTACACTAGACGCCCGTTCGTACTCGGCTAACCCCACCCCCTCCCCCGTGTGATAAAAATGTAACTGCGTGTGCTGACATCGGAAGAATGTGCAAATAAATCTGCACATATCTGCGTACGTGTACTGGAACATGTGCAATTCAGTGCGACATCGCAGAATTCTGCACACTAAAAAATATGCGCAGAACTTGAAATCTGCGCAGAACTTGAAGTCTGTAGTAAAAATGTCATGTGCGACATTAAATAAATCTGCGCAAAAAATATTCGACATCTCATAAATCTCTGCAAAAATCGGCAATAAAATGTTCGACATCTCAGGAAAATAATTAGAAATATGCGATAACAATCATGTTAGACATCTTTCAAATTTGCGCAGAATGGCCGCCATAGTGCCGGTGTGGACGGTAATTCTGTCCCCCGGTAAAAGGACAACACCATCCAGGCCTGAATAAAAACCAAAAAAAGGGCCCTGAGGAGAAAAGCCAAGTCATTCAATTTGGAAGGGGGAAACCTGTACTACAGTGGACGGCTGGTTGTTGCGTCTAGTGGGTGCTATAGACTTGTGACGTGCACGGGACAAATTTACCAGGGGGACACGCCGTTTAATGTTGGCAGAGGGACAGAATTACCGGGAGGGGGACAGAAATACATAGGTAAATGTGTCCCCCCGGACAGATTTACCGGATCACGGCCTGGTAAGTCTGTCCAGGGGTACACATGGGGGGGGGGACAGAATTACCTTTCACAGGATTGGGAAAGCACCCGATTTGCGAATATAATATGTTCGGTTTGTAAAAAGCATCCGAGTTTACAAAAAGCATCCGAACTAGAAAAGCATCCGAACTAGAAAAGCATTCAAGTTTACAAAAGGAATCCGAACTAGAAAGGTATACGAATTTAAAAAAGCATCCGAATTTAAAAAAAGCATTTGAGTTTACAAAAAGCATCAGAGTTTTAAAAAAGCATCCGAATTACGAAATCATTAGGAAAGCATCCGAGTTTACGAAAAGCATCCGAGTTAGGAAAGCATCTGAGTTGTAAAAACACGTCGGATCTTTTTTACACTGATTCTGCTTCATGTACATTTTGTACAACACGTACATTGTACATGTACACGAACATTTTGTACAATACATAGGCCTATATGGCGGTTTATTTGCTCTTGGGCCCATTATATAATATATAAATATACAGAAGTGTTTTCATGAATATTGTACACTTGACTGTAACTACTTTGTGTCTAAATTGAAGATTACCGTGAGTACCAGTTGTATATTAAAAATAAATTGAACTTCCCTGAGTTTTATTTTTTGTTGCTATGGTTTTTATTGTTGGTGTAATTGTCCGTTTGGGGGCACGAGCAATGGGACAATGGCTACATGGGGTGGATAAAAGCCGAACTTTTAAATAAACTATTAAATACATTGCTTTTCTTTTCTGCACTGCAACTGCAAGAAACAATTTTGTCAAATTAGGTTATTTAGGATATTATCCTAATTGTAGTGGTGCCGAATCAATATCATCCATTGCTTCAGAAAAACTATGGGATTCACGTAACCGTCTGTTCTAAATGGTTACGTGAAAATAAATAGCCGATCTGGGAAAACAGAATAGAAATGCTTCTGCATAAGCCGAGAGATGGGTTCCTTTTTAATTACGACATTTTAAACCGTTTACGAATTAACTATCCACGGATGAAGCAGCTAGAAGCAGAAGCAGAAGCAGAACCTGATCAGATCATTCACGCAAAAAATTCCGAAATTTTAAACTGATGGCGAATAAACACTTCCCGAGCAATGACAATAACCTCGCGCGCTCCGCAACATCGTATCTCAACAATCGAGGTGTCAAAATACGCAGAACAAAATATGCACCGAGTTTAGTACAGCTTGTGCCATGTCATGAAACAGTCGTAGCTTACCCTACCACCCTGCCGCGTGGTTGTAGTTTACGAACACTTTGACCTGTGACGTGACCGGACAACTAAAAAAAGCAGTAAAATCGTCATTGCGAACAGCAAGTGTGCGGTGTGCCACTGCCTGCAGTACTCGTTCGAATTATGGGGTCGAATTGTCTGGATTTGCAGCTCAAGAATTGATCGTGAGTACCCCCGAAGCTTATCTCGGACACATATGGAAGGCTATTTAGGTGATTTTAAGGTATTTTGTGAAGTTTTTTTGGGGTGGTGGCGACATTTGGCCCGATCCGCGCCTATCAATACGGACTCTATAGTCTATAGTCCGAGGGGCCTTACTTTATCGCTTTTTTAACATCTGGAGGGCAATTCCACGCAAGTGCGACACGAGGGTCCATTTTTGTTAATGCTTTCTTCCTAAATATCTCTATGCTACCAACCAATCGTAGGTAAAAACACAAAACTTATTTCTTTTGTCATTTTTCATGAGTCTATTATTTTATATTTAATTCATTTTGGTGTTAAAAATAACTCAAGTGTCCTCTTTTACTAAAATAACTTTGTTTAAATATGAAATTAATGTTTAGATACCCAGGATGTGCCGTCGAAATAACGCTTTAGGCTTAGGTAGTAATACACCATTTGCAGATATCGAAAATATATTTACTACCGAATTATTAAGAAATATCTTACTCACTTGTTATGATTCTACTCTAGGCATCCAGCAAAATGATTGCGCTAGATATCCTGTAATTATTCCGAAACAAAATAATATTTTATAAAGAGAAATTTGCGATCGCCGGATGGCGATTGAAAAACCCCCAAAGATAACATAAGATTATAACTGCCCAACCCCGGTTGAAAACAAACGCTGTTTTTCGTGCTTTTCTCGGCATCCATGATTGTAAAACTTCGGACAGGTCAGTTAAACGATATTTACTATGAAATACAACCCCCAAATCTACCTAATGATAATTCAAGCATAAATTTACCAATGCGGTGTATCCTACATGTACCTTTAATGTAATGTCAGTCACAAAAGACGATGACTTTCCCCATAAAAACATACAGGATAACGATTAACGTGTGCCCTTCATTATTTTTTTAGTATGGGGTCTGGGTAGTGCCATAATATTATCAAGTGGGCAAATAATTGTTGAGTATTGTCGTGGTTTTTGCGACGTTTTTTTCTTTGCTGCATGTAAGAGATTTTGCAATTTGTTAATTTGTTTCTCAGTACAACAAGCTAAATCCAAAATTTGAAAAAGAGGAGTTAATTTTAGGGCCCGGCCCCAGTTAGTTGGTTTAGATCAAGCTCGTAGTGGTCGTTTAACATTTAAATAAAACCTCACTTGCCAAATGATTGTTCCTCGAAAAACATCATATTTAACCCTCAAAACGGCCACTAAATACTCGATAAGCCATCAGAAAGACAAGAACACATCGAAGATTAAGACTGAGGTACCGTGTACCTAAAGTTTACGATATGGAGGAAATCCAGTATTTGAGCCACATTTATTATTATTATTATTATTATTTCTGGTAATGAAACCAAGGATCCTTCAAAAGCGCTCAAGGCACTGTAGCTCGTAAGCCAGAAGAACCCCGTAGACAGAGGCACGTCAGCCAGGAACACCGGGGCAAACCCCTTCTCTTAGCGATAAGTGTTCTGGGTTCTTTTACGTGCATTATACAATTTTATAATGTTATAATGAGAAAGATATACACACATTATAAATTATACAACACACGGGACCTACAACTTTACGTCCCATCCGAAGGACGAAGCAATAGTGGTTTAATTGCCTTGCTTAAGGACACAGGTGTCGACACCGGGACTCGAACTCACATTCTGCAGAAAAGAAAACCCAGCTCTTAACCGCTCGGCCACAACACTCTACTAGGGAGCAAGCATAGACGAGATCAATAACCTTTCATGTATTCTTGTATTTGTGTACAGGTACATGTAACTTTACAGTTGCCCTTCAACTGCAGCTGAGTTTTGCACGCCCATAGGATGGCTTCGCTGTTTGACCAGTATGAGCAAGCCACGGCAAGAGCTGCCTCTAGCATTTCACATGGGCCAAAGGAGGCAGCGTCTGCTCCTGTAAGTTTGCAAACATCTCATAGTATACAAATGTACATGTTTGTATTTACTGCCTCATGTGGTGTAGTAAAACTAGCCTTCCAATGTGATCCATGGAGTATTCAAATTTCCTAAACCGAAGCCGAGGGTAATTATAATGCTCCATGGATCCCCTCGGGAGGCTAGTTTTACCACACCACGAGATGAAGCAGAGTGAGTACATATTTTTTAACCCTAACCCCCTCACTGCTTTTTCTAGAAAGTATCCTAAATCCGCTACAATCCACCAAGTTTGGTTTGCAAAAACTGCTGTTGTCCTGAGTCCATCAGACTCCACCAGTATGCATACTGGAGATATCCTGAGCCCATCAATAATCCACCAGCAAAAGTTGATGGACTCTGGAGGATTCAGGATACCATGCATGGTGGCATACAAAACATTGCAGTGTGTTTCTCCATAGAGTCCATCACAGTCCATCACCTAAATTTCTGAATCCTGAATCCATCAAACTCCTGCAGTAACGCTAGGCTTAAAATCCTCAATCCATCACACTCCTCCAGTTTGTTCAATATGGAGGTATCCTGAATCCGCTAAAATCCCCCAAAACAGGAAATGGATTTTGATGGACACAGGGTGGTTAGGGTTAAAGGTAGGATACACCATTGGTAATTGCTTGAATTATCATTAATGGATAGATTTGGGGGTTGTATTTTATAGTAAATATCTTTTAACACTGACCTGTCCGAAGTGTTACAGTCATTGATGACGAGAAAAGCACGAAAAACAGCGTTTGTTTTCAACCATCGTCGAGCAGTTATACCTGTACCTATGTTATCCTTGTTTTTACGCTATCGCAAATTTTTCTTTATAAATTTCTATTTTTCGGAACAATTACTGGATATCTAGCGCAATCATTTAGCTGGATGCCTAGAATCATTATTTACTACAGTAAGATATTTCTAAATAATTCGGTAGTAATTTGTTTTTATATCTGCAACTGGTGTATCCTACCTTTAAATGGAAGCTTGTTGTTTATAAATACATGACAGTGTTGGGTTTGCTAGAGCTTTTCACATGTACATGTACCAGTACATTTCACATCAAGTGCATTGCCACCCAGCATTGTATCCAAGACCTTGTTGGCAAAAAGTTCTGATGAGTTTCCTTGGCTGCTCAAGCCCAGGGAGATTTTTTTTCAAATGTCTTGGTGCTAATTTCCTAATTACAGATCACCTCTGGATACGTAACTGCAAAGATGGAGGAAGAGGTCAAGATTTTCACCAGAATGAAGATAAACTTCACGTATGTTTAAATGAATTTTTGTACATGTATCGTACTGAACTCATTTTTTTGTAAGGTCTACACTTTTTTATATGGAATGCGATCAAGCAAAATCAGTCTGAAGTACATGTAGGCCTTGGTCATTTTTCGCAATTTTACATATTCTTTTGTAGCGTACTTCAGGCTCCATTTCAGTGAAAACCCCATGTGAATACGACCTTTGGTTGAACAATTACAACCATTTGAACACCAGCACGTTAAAAATGAAGAAACTGAGAAAATACAGTTTTTGTATCACTTCCCTTCTGAATTTGGTTAAAAGAGTATTTTCATGTAAAAGAAAAATATTTTCCCCATCTGTTTTTGTAAAAAAGTCAATTTGGATTTGTCCACCCCTACGAACATATTTTGGCCCGATCTCAAAACAAGAATTGCCGAGTTCAGACTGATATTGCTTGATCGCATCACATATTTTAAAGGATTTCATTTTTTATGAAGTAAAATTGATGAAACTCTTAGATTTTACTGTGAATAATTACAGCCGTGACACATTTGTAAATAATGTTTTGGATCTTTTTCGCTTTGTCCCCAACAACTGACTGATTTAAAACAACTAAATATATCTTCTAGAGACCCTTTACAATCCGCAGCCATCTCAATATTTTTGTTGTTATGAATCCATAATGGTGAATTTGTTTCTAGTATCGAAACCAAGAATTTGTTCAAAAGTGCCCTAGGCTCTGTACCGAATAAATCACAAGCTTAAAGAAACATGCAGACAGAGACAATGACAAAATAACAGTTTTAGAAGTAGGCAAAGCAGTAGTTTCTTCGCCCTTCATCGCTGTGACTCGGGTTATAGAATCATGCCTGGGCCAATTATGTGACCGGCTCTACAAAAGGTGTATTATGTCGCAAAATAGTGAAATTAAGTTATATACATGGTTGAAACGCCCACAACGTAAGCTTTCATTTGGTGTATAATAGGGCTCAAAAGCCCCTGTCATTTTGGAGATATGACGTGTTTATATATTGATTACTTCCTTAGAGTTCAAATTACACAACTGAGAAAACATGCTTTGAAATAGCCGCCTCTGTTGTACGACATGTACAACAGAACGATGCACACAATGGTCGTTTTTGCCACTTTATTTATCAAAATCAACATTTCTTTGAAAGAAACCTGAAACTGTAGGTATTTAAGATGTCATTCATGACAACAAATACAAATCACATTTTTATGAAATGTTTACCCTCTCAACGTTGAGCAGGTCATTACATGATAGTGCACAGCGCGACTTAATACACCTTTTTGTAGAGCCGGTCACATATGTGGATTGGGTTTTGAGTCCCTGCCTGATTTTGTGAGTTACCCAGAATATTTTGGGGTTTCCTTCCACCTCTAAAACTGTAACTTCTTCTCATTGTCTTCTCTCTACATTTTTCTTCAGGCTGGTGAGCTAAAGTGCCTTGGATACTTTTGAGGAATCCTTGGTTTCATTACCAGAATTCAGAACAAATTCATAATAATAAATCCCAGAAGAAAATGTTGGGGGAATCCCACGGGATCAGGAAGAGATTGACAACCCAATCCACATGTTGACCAGGGCAGGAATCAAACTTAGGCTATAAATGTTGAAAGGAGACAATGTATTGTTATTATTTCAGGCCTCCTCGACCAATTACGCACCTTGTCGTTAACAACAACATGCTGATGATGGCCATGTCTGACAATGTCATCTTGCGAATTGATCTGGAGCACCCGGACCAACCGGACGGTAAAATGCCACAGTCATAATTCTCAAGGAGCTACCAAGATTTATGTGACCTGGCACCACAAAATGGGTGGAAAGTTGCAAAAATGACATTATTACATTTCTAGAAAGAGGAAGTCCTTAGCTTTCAAATGATGTATTGTGTGTTGTTGTAGCTTATTCCTAGCTGCCGCTATACTCTTTTGAAAGAGCTGAAGTCATGCTGCCTTGTTTTAAGAAAACGGAGTTTAAAGTCTGTGAACCGTTCCAACTCCATGTTTACTACCAATCAGTGCAATTCAGCCACAAAAAAACAAACACTTTAGAGTTTTAATTGAGCTACACGTTGTATACAATTTTGGAATATGATAAAAAAAAGGTTGTTTGTACATGTATGTAAAAACGTTCACAACTCCAAAACGACCTTCCACTTGAAAAATTGACGTTTCGGCCAATAACTCGTTTTGGTAATGTGCGACTTTCCGCTCATTTCGTGGTGCCAGGTCACATATACATGTAGTTGATGTTAAACGCAAACGAAAAGATTTTGTTTGGCAAAAATCGGATACCATCCCAAATGACACGAGTTGTAATCAAGTAAAATCACAAGCCAATTGTAAGCCAGTCACAAGTCAATTTAAGATCTGTTTACGACTATTCCAAGTCGGCCACAACTCAAATCACGAGTCAATATTAAGTCATCTGCAGGTCAAAACACACGTCAATCTTGTATTGAAGCACAAGTATTCATATCCAAAGTCATATTGTGAATCTGTCCATGTCCTGATGAGCTTATAGCCAGGCCTCAACCTTAAGCTTCAGAGGGTCAAGGCCACTTGGCCTCAAAGGCTCCAAAAATGAAATGGGCACCAAGACCAACCTAAAGGGCACCAAGGCCATTTTCAAACTGTTATTTGTTCATCCCCGGATCACCACCGCCCCAACTCTCCGAGTCAACCCCCCCCCCCTCCTTCCAAAAACCTCAAGGCTCAACAAAATCCGCTGTTTCAGAAAATTCAACCTTGAAGTTGAATATAAAATTCTTAAAAAAAGATATTCTTAGAAATAAATATGATTATACAAATTTAAAACGACCCCCCCCCCCCAAAAAAAAAGCCAAATAATTGGCCTATGTAAACGTAAATATGATTATGAAAATTGAAAACGAATCCCCCTAACGCCATATCATTCGCCTATGTAAACGTGCATGTTTATGCCTAGCCCTAGTCTATGGCCGACCGGCCGCGCGTCCATCAGTGCAAAAAAACAACAAAACGATTTCATGGAAATTATTCGGTCTCAAACTTGGCATGCAGGTTCATTTATTATAGCGCATCGATATTTCGCCATAATTAGGACTTTTCCGTGGTTCCGTCTGGTGTAATTTGTCTCTAAATCTGCGAAAAAAATAAAAAAATATTTGCGATAAACGCAAAACATCACGGCGGAACAAGTCTGCGCAGGCGTGCACAGCTCGTCGCACCGAACAACAGAGGGCGCTCTGCTAGTGCCCTATGTTGTTCGGTGCGACGAGCTGTGCACGCCGCGCCTGCGCAGACTTGGTCCGCCATATTGTTTTGCGTTAATCGCGAATTATTTTTGGCCAGTCTATACATGAGTAGTCTGGTACCGTGTTTTTAGTAGTAAACAACTCAACTACGTTTGATATGGTTGCCATGCCACGTTCTCCTCTGCAAGTACTTGCGCGATACATGGCGCAAGCTGCATTATGAAAACTAGTGCGCGGAAGAGCGTACGCTACACACGTTGAAACAATTTGATCTTCGCAATGGGTCACAACGTTAACATTATTTTTAAAAACACTTTCGACTACATAATATAATGGAATCAATGAAAAGGGGCACGACGGCCAAGTGGCCGTAAGGTACGTGTTTTTTTTTAAGGGGCTTCACGGCAATTCGCTGGGGCATCGCGGCAATGGCCGCTGGTGGCCGCTGTAGAGGTTGAGGCCTGCTTATAGCTGAAATTTTCTTATAGCTTATAGCCTTGCCAGTTTGAAAGATATTTAACCAGGCCAGTGATAACCACCACCCTACATTTTGTCATAAGTTTATATTTCAGTAAAGTATTTTTTTCCCAATAGAGGTGAGATTAGGGGAGTATCAGATTCACAAGTTGTTTCTGGATCCAACTGGTCGTCATCTTATCATCAGCACTGAGCAACAGGAAGTCTTCTATCTATCAAGGACTGGTCGTAAGGCTAAACCACTCCAAAAACTCAAGGTAGGTCATGATGGAACATACTTGTTTGTTTGTTTGTTTGGTTTATTTCCATCCGTACATTAAACTAACAACATAACAACAATTATAATATGTTAACAAATAATGTACAAATGGAGGTAACATCCAGAGGAGGTAAGACCCTCCTGTAGTGGAGTACCCAGACTGCTATTGGTTCATTGTATTAACTTTGCAAAATAACAATATAAGATAATATAATATTCCTTGGTCAGCAATGAATAAGAAAAGAAAATAAAGTTTTTGTTAAGAAGATAAATGAGATATTAATGTTCTGCTGCATTAGAACATGAATGACATGATAAATTAGTGCAAAGAAAACTGTTATACTTATCCAAATAAAACTCTTTAAGATGGCTTGCATGGACTACCATACAGAACATTATGTGACCCGTTCTGGGAAAAAAGGAATCACAACTGTGGAGGTACAACCATAGTTGCGCAGATCCGTACCACACACACGATCAGTCCCGCATGTAAACAACTACAGTAATATGGATAATTGGCAGACACGTTTGTAATATATTGCACATGTCATGTATGTGAGGGTTCAACCAATGAAGGTCCAAAAGGGACCAGCACCCGATTTTTCTAAACTCTTCGTAACTTACAAGGCATCGCAGCCCTGCGACGCGTCGAATCTCTACGGCGCGTCGCAGCTGCGATGCGTCGTAAAATCCATTTCACGAAACACATCGTACGTGCGACGCGTCGTAGGTGTATTTCTAGCACAAAACAGTGACTGTTGTATGTACCTATTCAACGCACAGTAAATAGCCGTCTGGTATTCAGCAAATAGTCGTCGAATCTCTTCTCGGAAAGCTTCAAAAATGTAAATCAAAATGGCTGACGTCTCGTGCATTTTTAACGAAAAACAAGCTTGCTGTGGACCTCTAGCAAATTTGAAATTTCAAGTGCACTATTCAAGGTTTATTCATATGACTACGACGAATGTTTCATTTACAACTTCCAATACATTGTCCGAGTATTCTAGTCTAGTTTATTTCATTTCTGGGTTCTTTCCTCGCCTTCCACCACTATGACCCGGGTTCGAATCCGGCCTGGGCCAATATGTGGATTGGGTTTTCAGTCCCTGCCTGACTCCGTGGGTTTTTCTCCCAGGATATTCTTCTGGTGTTTTCCTCCCACCTCTAAAACTGTAACTTCTTCACATCAATTGTTGAATGAAATAAAAAAATTGTTTAATGAAATTTGTTCCCGCCGTGAATATGGCCATTGATGCTGGTACGGCGTTAAACCCTAAAAACTCACTCACTCACTATTTCATTTCTGTGGCGTAAAACTGGCTATTGAAAGACGCATCTTATTTTACGACGACCCAAAAACACTTCGTAACTTACGACGTATTACTTGCCGTTGTCAAGGTATTTGCGACGCGTTGAACGCATCGTAACTTTAGTGAAATGGATCGTACAACGCGAGATGCGACACGTTACTCTTCGTAACTCGAGTTGCGACGCGTCGCAAAGTTTAGTGAAATCGGGTGCTGACTTAATAGGAGTCAAAATATTATGCGACACCGGCTAAATGAGTTTTATCGGCTGTTTAAAACTACCTTGGTGTTGGGCCCTCAACCCATTGAATGGCTAAACTTTCTCATGTTTTTTGTTTAGAATTAAACCAATTTTATTCATAAAGAAAATAATGACAACTGGATTGTTCATCCATGGTTCAGGGCCACATCATTGAATCCATTGGCTGGAACAAGCTGAATACCAGTGACAGTACCACTGCAGAGATACTGATGGGAACCAGCAAAGGTCAGTGTACAAATGTTGAGTGGCTTATTATAGTTAAATGGGAGGAATATTATTGCAAGGTGTAATCTGGACTTTTTTCCATCTCTTGAGGCGAAGATAAGTGAAATGGAAAAGTCCAGATTTTACCGAGCGATAATATTCCTCCCATTTTACAATTTCAAGGCACTTTTATATAACTGACATACAGATCTGCAAACGCTGACGTCGCCGGCCGCCATGATTTTGTATGGTTGTCCAGCAGCACCAATTGGATTACAATCTTCTTCCTAGTTTTGGGGGCTTACAACCTTCTTCCCAGGTTTTGGAGTGTGGGTCGACTATTAAAAAAGCGGTTGAATATTAAATACTATTTACCAAGGGCGAATGGAACTTTTTGAGCCCCGGCGTGAATGGATCAATCATGAATGTCACGTGATGCGAGTTCCACCAATCAAATGACAAGAATCTGTATGTCGGTTATATAATTAATCTTTAACCTTTTCAACCTGGTCAAAATAAACTCATCACAAAATTTAGCAAATAATTAATGGCCCGAAAGGGTATGGATTATTCAAAGCAAATAACCCAGTGCCTAATTTGGTTTTGCGTTGTTTGACACCTCGATTGTTAAGATACGATGTTGTGGAGTGGAGTTATTATCATTTTGAAGGTCGTAGGTCCAGTTTCAAAAGTGACAATCATCCCTATAGAAGCAGGTTTGCATTATTGTTTTGAAAAATCAGGTGTATGTCTGTTACATTTGTCATATGAAGCACGATACGTGGCAGAGAAAACCCCCCTCTTTTGTGTTGACCATTGTGTTCCCGGAATCTCAGGACTTCCTTTTAGTTTTCAAGGGGGGGTGGGTTAGGTTACAATAGTGTTGAGTGCGTATAAAGTATAGGGAAAAGAGGGGGGTACCCCTCTGCCACATATCGTGCTGGGTATAGCATTTGTGTACACGTGTGTAAAGCATAAACCTGAATATTCAAAGCAATAATGCAAACCTGCTTCTATAGGGATGATTGTCACTTTTGAAACTGGACCTACGACCCTTGAAATGACAATAACTCCACTCCGCAACATCGTATCTCAACAATCGAGGTGTCAAAATACGCCGAACAAAATTATGCACTGGGTTATTTGCTTTGATTAATCCATTCCCTTTCGGGCCGTTAATTATTGGATCATTTTTAAGTGTCTCGATACTTTTTGTGATGAGTTTAGTTAAGTTCATGTAGCCTTGCATTTATATCACTGTGTATTTTCATCACTTTTATGTTCTGGTTGTATTAAGCTTTTAACTTTACAGCTTATGCATACAGACTATTTGTGACCGGCTCTACAAAAAGGTGTATTAAATCGCGCTATGCACTATCATGTAATGGGCCTCTCAATGTTGAGACGATAAACATTTCATCAAAATTTGATTTTTATTTTTTGTCATGAATGACATCTTTAATACCTACACTTTCAGGTTTCATTCAAAGAAATGTTGATTTTGATAAATAAAGTGCCAAAAACGACCATTTCATGTGCATCATTCTGTTGTAGATCAACAGAGCCGGTTATTTCAAAGCCTGTTTTCTCAGTTGTGTAATTTGAACCCAAGGAAGTAATCAATATGTAAACACGTCATATCTCCAAAATGAGAGGGGCTATGGAGCTCTATTATTAAAAGAAAGCTTAGGTTGTGGACATTTAAAGCTTACGTTGTGGGCATGATTTAAACCATGTATATAACTCTATTTTGCGACATAATACACATTTTTGCCGGTCACATTTAATCAAACAAATGAACGTGGTTTTATTTTTTCATTTTCAGGTCTGATATTTGAGACAGAGATTCAATCAGGTGATGACAGTAGATTCTTCCAGCAAAGTCTTGACCAGCATTGGAAACAGGTTAGTCAAAATGCACATGCTGGGAAATGAACTAAAAAGACTCAAAATAAAGATGTACATTTTGAGTTCTTGTGATTGAGGCTTCAATCATATGCATTTATATAGTCAGGGTTGTAGCTACGCTGGCCGGCGCTGGCCGGCGGTAGCCGGCATTCAACATTACCGGGTCGGCACTCGGGGTAAAAATGAAGCTTGCCGGCCGGCACAAATTTTGCTGAATTACATCGCGATTTTGTTCGTGTCTTTTTGCATGCCGCAATCACTGATGCACTGGCCGCATATGCATGCATCAACACCCGCTGTAAGAGCGCTCGCAGGTTTTTCGGTTCTCAGACCAAAATATTCTGACTAATATTTCTGGTTCAGTAGGTCAGGAAACCAGACTATCCGACGTTGTGACGTCATGTCGTTTTGTTGTATTTAGTCATAGAGGGCGTGCTATCATCCAACTGGCCGGCAGGCAGTGGCTGGCTGTGTACACGTGTACGTGTATACATGCGTTTGTTTATGGTGTAAATGGAGGACACATACCTGGCGACACGAAGGTGAATTGGGGTTAGGGTTAGAATCGAGGACGACCTCGATTGAGAATCGTGTACAAAACCAATGAGAGCCGTCGGAAAAAGTTCAAACAAAGGAAATTTTCGGGAGGAACAAAGGAAACTCCTCGATTTACACCCCTAGGTTCCCGACACCCCTAGGTTCCCGACACCCCTAGGTTCCCGACACCCCTAGGTTCCCGACACCCCTAGGTTCCCGACACCCCTAGGTTCCCGACACCCCTAGGTTCCCGACACCCCTAGGTTCCCGACACCCCTAGGTTCCCGACACCCCTAGGTTCCCGACACCCCTAGGTTTCCCGACACCCCTAGGTTTCCCGACACCCCTAGGTTCCCGACACCCCTAGGTTCCCGACACCCCTAGGTTCCCGACACCCCTAGGTTTCCGAACACCCCTAGGTTTCCGAACACCCCTAGGTTTCCGAACACCCCTAGGTTTCCGAACACCCCTAGGTTTCCGAACACCCCTAGGTTTCCGAACACCCCTACATGTATGTTCCTTACACCCCTATGTTCCTTAATTGTTATGACCCTTAGATATTATGCAGGAGCTAATTTGATGTGCACAGATTTGCTAAGCTTTAGATGTGAGGACAAGTTGCTGGACCGTTCTTTACTATACCTCCTACATATTCATGATCGAGAGCCAAATTCTCACTGGGTCTAATCATCATCGCATGCCAGCTGCTATTTTTGCTGTTGGCCAAGCACGCACCCAGGTATTAACGTACATGATGTACTAGTATACTGTACATTACTAGTAATCGCATGCACTTTACGATACAATTGTGGAAGTAGCGCACGGGTGTAGTACGCACGTGCGAACATGAAAGATGGCAGCACATTTGAAATTTCATTTATTTATTTCAACATCGATATAGCGCCAATTACTGGATGGTAAGGCCGCTTACTGAAATTGACTAGCCGTGATTCTGCAGTCCGTATGCGTTGTGGCCGACAAGTCTGCAGTTGATAAGGGAGGCGGGAATCTGCAGACTGGATGGGTGTGTGCGTTCAAGCACTGCGAGTTTAATGAGCTCCACCAGCCATGCGCTATTGTCATCTCAACAATGATATAATGAATAAACATGAGTCACTAGAGACCTCATGAATCCCGACGGCCGGTACGCAGAAAGACGTACAATAGTACATGAATTAGGATACGGTCGTTTTACGAGCTCCGAATCGCAAAAAAAATTAAGCTGCTTTCAGCTAGACCAATCCTCAAAATTCAAGTAAAAGGGGTTTAAGATTCCTACCTCGAGTGTTGGACATACTAGAAATGTTGCTTTTCATAATTTGAGCTCTTCTTTTTTCGAAAATACGACGTCAACCCATGCGTCAACAGAGTTAACATCTCTATTCCTAGTTCCGGATCGTTTTAACCATTAACCAGTTCCAGATTTTTATGTGGATCGGGTACAAAAATAATCGCGCGAAAATCTATTTTCAGCTAGGATCACCCTGAATAAAGCAGATTTTCTGAAAACGTATTAAATAATTAATATAAATAAATTTCATTTTAAATACTTACAATAAAGTTTAAAAAGAGGACTTTTGAAATGATTAACGTTTAACGTTAGACAGAGCAACAAGCCTGCCTGCGCTGCATAGCCGGCGGCCCGGCGCGGCAAAACGTAAACTGCCCCGGCACAAAACACGTCACATAAATCGCTTAATTGCTCGCGTGTAGTTGGTACGGTGTCAGGTCAACTCGCCCCCTGACCGACTCGCCCCTTACCTACTCGCCCCTTTCCAACTCACCCCTTGACCGACTCGCCCCTTGACCGACTCGCCCCCTGACCGACTCGCCCCTTACTAACTCGCCCCCTGACCGACTCGCCCCCTGGCCGACTCGCCTCCTGACCGACTCGCCCCCTGACCGACTCGCCCCCTGGTTTGATTTACATGTATTTTTAATTCTATAATTTGTATCATTTGCCCTCGTAGAACCATGGTAGAACTTAACAACTGAAAAGACGATGTGGGTAAACTTTTTTCTTGATTATTCTCTTGCATAGGCCCTAATCTCGATTATTTTTATCTAAGTTTTAGAAAATACCTTTTGATGTTCGTTTCGGTGGTGGAAATTAAAGACAAAGCAGTAGGCCTAAATCCTCGAAGCCAAAAAAGTTAAACTCATAACAATTTATTTATACATTTATATATTTAAAGAAAATTGGGGGGAGGGGAAATAATCATGTTTGGTTCTTGTTTTTATGAGGTTTTTTTTCGGAGCGCGGGGGGACAAGTTGATCGCATAATTTGATGCGATTTTGTTTACTGCTTTCCAACCCAATAGGGCTTTTCAAGGAAGCTATAGGGAATCTGTCAATCACTCCACCATTCTTTGTTACGAAAACCAACGCTCTTAATGAGGGATTGAACTGGGTGTTACGACGCTCATCTACAAAACTGTCGGCTCCCTCTGATCAGTCCGCCAAACGTGGTGAAAGATGGTGAAAAACCCAGATCAAAGAGCTGACAGTGAATACAATAAAGTCGCTAATTTGACCAATGAGGTTGCTACTTTTGGAGAAGGGGGGACTGTTTTTGGTATTTTGTATGTCCAATGGTGTTAAATGTGATTTTCACATTTTATAAGACGTTTGGTATGTCGTGTTAGACCTGAGAATATTCAGAACATAAAAAGCACGAACTTTTTAAAGACACATCCATAAACCGTTTTTATGCATGCTTTAGGGTGGGTGTTTGCGGGGCACGCGAACGATTTGCGAAGGATGCGAATGCCAAAAACATGGCAAACTCAACATTCGTATTTTTAAGTTTCCAAAAGTTTGCCAAACATGCGCGGGGGTTCGGAATCGTCGTCATTTATTGTTCGCGGGAGTCCAGTCTAGTCCATCACATTGTAGATTTCTCCTTAATTATAATATTTGAATCATTTCTTTGTATGCCTAATGTAAATAAATTGTACACAACTTGAGGAAGAATATTATTAGAAAGTTGTCCGTTTCCATTGATTTCTTGGAAGTCGCATTCTTGCAGCCTATTTTTTGCTTTCTCTGATCAGTCCGCAAAATGTCTAAGTTGAGAGTTCGTTTTTATTCCTTAAAATGACGAATTTTATGGTAACGAATATACATGATGTACATCGATCGTACAAGGTCCATAAATTAAACGAGGGGGCGAGTCGGTCAGGGGGCGAGTCGGTCAGGAGGCGAGTCGGCCAGGGGGCGAGTCGGCCAGGGGGCGAGTCGGTCAGGGGGCGAGTTAGTAAGGGGCGAGTCGGTCAGGGGGCGAGTCGGTCAGGGGGCGAGTTGGTAAGGGGCGAGTTGGTAAGGGGCGAGTCGGTCAGGGGGCGAGTCGGTCAGGGGGCGAGTTGACCTACAATCGTTGGTACTTATGGTAAGGCATACACTTTACACACACTCCGAACTACATGTACATGGTACATGGCCTAGGTACGTGGTGTTCTCATAAATTGTTATCCCTCCCACGTAAAAAATAAAATTAATCAGAACAATTGTAGAAACTAACGTATAGAACGTGAAATAAAGCTTTGCTATTATATATTAAACAGAATAAGAAACATAAAAGACTGAAAAGCTACGTAAACGCTAATAAAATTAAGTATAGGTGGTAGAAATTGTCTTTTTACCAGGGGTGGACGTTCATATCATGTATTGGCCAACTTGTTTAATGGTTGCTGCGAATGTCCGTGGCCAGCTCTGCGTTGCTCAGGATGTAATTTTGCGGCTCCTGTGAGTTTCTACAAACCGTCCAAACCTATTCAAAGTGCGAGTCGGAAATCTAGCCAATTTTGTTTTCTAGATTTTTCATTGACAAAAAAGTTTCAAAAATCTTTAACGCTACCTTTTAAAATGCACTTCATCCGAGAAATAAATAGTCGGAAAGTCCACCCCCCCCCCCCCCCCCCCCCCCCCCCCCCCCCCCCCCCCCCCCCCCCCCCCCCCCCCCCCCCCCCCCCCCCCCCCCCCCCCCCCCCCCCCCCCCCCCCCCCCCCGCCCCAGGGACTAAACAAAAAATTACCAAAAGCAAAAGTCATTTAACAATTTAACACTGGTTTCCTTGACAACAATGTTCCTATGCAACCATCCTTGTTTTGGCCTTTATTAGCGTCTTCAGGCCGATAATCTCATTGGTGCTAGAATTCCGTCTCCATGACAATCTGCTGTCTAGCACTTAGTTCCCACGGTCAATACTTGGCGATGGGCCAAGAAGTTTCCCGCGCAAAGCATCAGTTTAAGTTGTGGACGGCTGTTTACTGTGCAAGTAGTAGACCTAAATGTGTTCGTCAATGTTCCTACATGGAGGTCTGCAAGCGCTGTCATCCCCGACGATTTAAGCTGCTTGTTTAAGTATTTTTAAAAATAACATTTAATTGAATTGATATAAATCTGCCTATGATTTTCTAATAGTTTACCTGTCCCAAAACAACTCCAAATGATGTCACAAGACACCGTGTGTAAAAACAAAACCAAAGTTATACTGTATCATAAAAAAAACGAATTTGTCCACCCCAAACACTTTACATTTATAAATTATCAGAGTGTATGGTCTAGTAGGCTGAATGACCAGGGGATTGGAAGTTATTCGCCAGATGCAGACAACATGGTCCCGGGAACAGGGAGTTTATGAAGAACTCACTGGAATTACTTTTGTCGACTGGTAACAATTATATAATTGAGAGATACCTTTCCTACATGATACAGCATTGTCGCCATGTGTGTTTTTCTAATCATCCTAAAAAATAATATTTCCTTGCCTGTCTATAATTATAAAATAAATATGTATTTATAAAATTCCTATAAACATTATTAAACAACGGATGTTCACAATGAATATATATTAAATCAGGCCTAACGTGGCATACTTTCGGATTGTGCGAATGTATACAATTCGTCAGACCATGTATAATAAAATGGTCAGACAATCCATGCAGCTAGCTAGTATGTTGTCGCCAGCCCAGGAACACCGTGGACGGAAGAATAATAAGCAACCGTTGATTATCCGTCCAGAGGCCTGCTACAGTGTCGAAAAACACCGACGATTTGCACCGTACCATCAGCATTGGGAAGAATTAATTTGCTTTAATTTATCAACTTGGAGAAGAAACTTCTGTACTGGAAGTTGTGCCACACAAACATTGTCCGTTAAAATTACTAGTGCGTCCCATATCTGCATTTTCAGAGTGCATACATAAATGGTCGTCGTGTTCCCTGTAGCTAGCTTGCTACATGTAGCAACTTGAATTATTCCGTGCCAGCGGGGATTTCCCGAGGCCGTTTTCGAAACCCCAACTTCGTCTCCACTGAGGCTTTGTTCCTATAGTTTGGCAATAATGATGGAGCCCGCATAGGGCCTAGGCTGGGGTTTGGAAAACGGGCCGCGTGCTTTTAGTTCCGAGTTGTGCAATACATTCGTGCGATCGCGAAGATCGCTGGAAAGTTCGAATCGTGTAAATAGGCTGTTTCGTGTATAATATCGCCTTAAGTTTTTTCTTTTCGTTTAGCAGTTTAAAACATAAAGATGGATAGAATATGCAAGATAAAGGTATCAGAGGAAATAAGAGATTCTAATCTTTGTTTAAATGATGCAAACTTTAAGAAACTTTGTGATTAATTTTGCAGTGTCTGTTCGTGAAAACAGAAAAAGGCCATGTATCAATTAGTCCCTTCGTGAAAACGAAAAACTCGCTTATGGATACATTTTTCTTAATCCCCTAAAATAATCCCCCTTAACAATAATAAATAATATCTCTTAACAATTTAAAACCAATGCCCTCTATTCGTGTTCGTGACATGCATGCATGTTCTTTTTAATGTCGCCAATAACCAGTTTGGTATGCTATTTGGTCAACTATTCTGTATTTTGTTCCCTAATATTTATAATAGTGAACCGGGCCCTCCAAATAACAAACACGATCGTTAACTTATAAATAATACTTGTACTTGGACCGTTTTCAAAATCCCTGGCTTCGGCTCTGTATCAGGCTAAAGCCTATTGCTAAACTGCAGAACGAAGACAAAGCTGATGTTTGAAAAACAGCCATGTTCGTGATCCGGGGCCAGTATGCCAAACCATCAAAATAGTTGCGGTTTTGCAAGTCGGTATTCTGCAGACTGACCGGCCATCGTCGTAACTATTCATATTTAAATTAGCTCCCTAGCGCTCCAGCTGGCCCGGCCGGTCTGCAGAAGATCGGGCATATTCACGTTGTTTGTTATTTAAATGAAGCGTTCTGGCCCGTGCTAGGACGGGTAACTAAGGGCTCTTTTGTTTAAAAAGTCTGCGGGAGTCTGCAAAAAGAACGCGGCCGGCACGCTTAGTCAATTTCAGTAAGCGGCCTAAAGTGAGGTGGGGAAAAAAAAACAGCAGGAGAATATTCTGGGGGCAAACCCACGGAATCAGACAGGGACTGAAAACCCAATCCAAGTATTGCCCAGGCGGGATTTGAACCTGGGTCACAGCGGGTGGAAGGCGGGGAAAGAACCGCTGCACCAACCTGACTCCTTTAGTGATTTTCTGAGATTGTATCAAATGCAACTGAGTTTGTGTATGAGGTACAGTTAAACAAACATGGGTTTATTTCGGGTGGTTAGTCGATATTAGCTTTCCTCAGAATTGGAAGTTGACAAACTTATTTTTTTGTTAACACTTGTGGCTACTGAGGAAAATTCCCCTGTACAGTAATCATATTTCCTAGTCTTTTGATCAATGTATTCTTTTCTATTATTAATAGGACCGAATCTGAATCTTTTGGTTGAAAACCGATCCTATGACGACATTTGTTTACATAAAAGTATAGGGATTAACAGGGACTTGCAGGGACTTGCAGGGACTTGCAGGGACTTGCAGGGACTTGCAGGGACTTGCAGGGACTTGCAGGGACTTGCAGGGACTTGCAGGGACTTGTAAAATGTCACAAAGTGTATCTTGACTGGTTCTTGTTTGATCTTTAGAAAGGATATTTGTGACCCGCTCCATCGTAATCAGGAATAAGTCGCTGAGGCCGTTTTACGCAATCAGCCGTTGAAGTGAAAGCATGGGTGAAAATTTTCACAGACGCACCCCCTCACCTCCCCCCCAAATACCAAAAGGTCCACATTTTGGAGGGTAAATAATGGTAGTAACTGGCACACGCAAAATTTTTGTTCCAATTTTGGTCCTATCAGTACAAATTCGCACCCCCCCCCCTCTAACAAATCCTGCGTACGGGCCTGTTAATGTCTTGTATGTAAAAACGATCAGTAAAGATGAAAATGAAGAGGATTTGTGTGCGCTGTCCGTATGATTTTGGTCAATTTTGTTTATTTCAAAGCTGTCATCTTCATCAGACCATAACTCGTTAACCTAAGCAGATACACAATTGTGATGGGTATCATTAGAAAGCTTATGAATTTCCCTTTCTCACCATGTGCATACATGTATCTCAAAAAGTCATTTTGAGACTTATTCCTGATGGAGCGGGTCACATTTATTTGCTTATACCCAAAAAAGTACAGAGAGACTCTGTGGTACCTTCGGAAGTTCAAGTAAAAGATGTTGATTGGCCAATTATTTGCATTATTCAGGTTTTCAACTTGGGCAAAGAGGGCGCTGTTCCTGTCACAGGCCTTGAGGTGGAACTCGTCCAACCAGCTCCGCAGAATGAACGGCGATTCTTTATTATGGCTACAACTCCTGGGTAAGAAAAAACCTCACACTTACAACTAATTATTTGCAATTTATTTTGTTCTTGAAGTCCTTGTCAAATATTTGCTGATGACTTTCGAAGCCTTGACTGCCTGACATTTTCCTGGTTATGAGGCATATTTGAAACTTACATGTGCTTACAATGCAGCTTTCACTAATCCTGTAAGTACCCTGTTTTAGCCTGGTAGCCTTTAGCCTTGGTCAAGGCGTTCATTTTTACCCGTCCGTACGTACAGCGCAGCGGTAATTGGAGCTCAAACAATGACTTCACGCGGCCACTATTATATGCAAATTAACTAAAGACACTTGAACGCTTTGGATCATTGGTTAAGTTGAGGTTTTGGCGGCGGTGCTCATTATGCTAATAGAATAAGCTGACCTTTATAGTCGTTTTCTTATTGGTCGATCGTTGCGTAGAAACTGCATAATTTGAGCTAGCGGTTAAAGGTCACAAATTTGATGACGTCGGGATTCAACCGCGTTGTGATTGGACACTCAACATCTTAGCCCCGCCTATACTTATCTGTATTCGCATACGAGGTCATGCGCTAGAAATGTGGCGCAAAATATAGAAAAAACATAAGATTTCAAAAATGATTGATCCAAGGCGAAAAGTAGCTTCAGTTGATTTGCATAAATAGTGGCCGTATGAGGTCGCTGTTCGCGCTGTATCTTTGCACGGGAGCGAGCTAGCAGCATATGTGGGGCGCGCGTGGCGTGTATTTCTGGACGGATAACGACAGACGGATAACGACGAACGCGCCTTGACCAAGGTCTGGTAGCCTTGAGTCTGCGTTCGAGTCCAAGTCGCCTCTCTCTTGAGTCCAAGTCCCGAGTCATGCAGGTCAAGTTGAAGTCAGGAGTTAGAAAGATCAAAATCAATGTAACGAAAACAAGCCACGTGGCTGGCTTGTGTACAGCACTTACGTGTACAGTACTTGGCTGTTTCTTCTTCCCTGCCCTGACTGTATCGCTTGCTCAGAAAGGATCATCTTTAACCCTGCGACGTTCCATCGCTTCGCCGGGAAAAAAAGCAATTGATTTTTCATCATTTGTAACAAAAATCTCATATTACATGTATTCCTAGTTCAAAGCATGCCAAATAGCATGGCAAGTGCTGCTTGAACCCTGGTTGAACCGGTGACACAGCTTATTGCAAAGGAAAGTGCTGCCCCACGAGTATCTCATTACTTTGTGTACATAAAGGGGCTATTCAAGTCTGGATTTACCAGACCTACATGTACTTGTACCCAAGCAATTAATCATGCTATTGTTGCCTTGCCTCATTCAACAACACCAGCTGGGATCAAATATATTCAGACACTATGTGGAAGTACTGTGTTGACATATAAAGCCATGAAACCGAACAGCATGAGGGTTACACACGAAATACAACCGACTTTCAAAAAAAGTACGGACACGTGTTCGTGTAAAATCAAAATGGCCGCACGTCGCAAGGTTAAAATGTGACCGGCTCTACAAAAAGGTGTATTAAGTCGCGCTGTGCATTATCATGTAATGGCCTACTCAAAGTTGAGAGGGTAAACATTTCATCAAAATGTGATTTTCACTTTTTGTCATTAATGATATCTTTAATACCTACAGTTTCAAGTTTCATTCAAAGAACTGTTGATTTTGATGAATAAAGTGGAACAAAAATACCGTTTTATGTGTATCTTTCTGTTGTAGTACAGAACAGAGCCGGCTATTTCAAAGCCTGTTTTCTCAGTTGTGTAATTTGAACTCCAAAGAAGTAATCAATGTGCAAACACGTTATATCTCCAGAATAGGAGGGGCTATGGAGCTATATTATATACCAAATGAAAGCTTACGTTGTGGGCTTTCCAACCATGTCTCAAAAAATCTTTTTTGCGACACAATACACCTTTTTGTAGAGCCGGTCACAAATGATTTATAATGTAATATAATGATTTATAAAATTCCAGTCTTATTCAGAGTCCTAGTCCAACTCGAGTCCGAGTCTGAGTCATTTGTCATCAGAAAATGGGACTTGTGTCAGACTCGAGTTTGACTCTGAGTCACCAGTCATACAAGTCTGCCTGGTTGAAAAAGCAATCTCAAAAAAACATCTTGCTTGAGCACATACATCAAGCAACAATCGTGTTGGCTTTTAATAACAAAACTGTATGTTTCCAAACATTTTTCAGACGACTGTACCAATTTGTTGGCATCATTCCCAGTTCTGCTGAGACACCCGTTTTCCAAAATGTCTTTCATACGTATGAGGCTAGTCCTGGTAAGTACAGGTATCTGGTATTGGGTTATTAATCAGTTAGCGCCAGATGACGTATATAAACGCAAAGCTTTCTCCAGATTCAAAACGGATGACGTATAAACACGCCACGAGCAAGGCCGGAAATGTCTTTCAGCAGCGAGCAAGGCCCGAAATGCGTGGGTGTGCTTTTCGGCACTATCGGCCTGAACCTGCTTCGGATCGAGTTTTGTTAAAAATAATCCCGCCCCTCGGCTCCGTGATATTAAAATAATCCCGGCACGAACTGGTTAAGAGGATGTCTGGGTAAAAACGGAAAAGTCAAAATTCGGCCCTCACTTATTTTTAATTTATTTTCAATGAAAGTAAGCAATTACCGGTATATCCGATGAACAAATATCACATTCATTAAGATCAATTCAATTTATTGCGAGGTTTTTTAAGATCTGGTTTTCAAGGGAACCTAAAAACTACCCAATTTGTCTCTGGGGACCCTACAATTTAGCTATAAATGTCGGGCGCTGCCAAAACATAAGTACTTATCTAAACAAACTGAATTTGTTGTGTATTGAAGTTACATGTTTCCTTAATTATTTTTCACAAATAATAATAAAATATAACCAGTTCTTATGTATCGCACGCATCTATCAAGACTGGTACTCAAGGCGCTCTATGGTATAACCAAAGACAGGTTAACCAGTTCGTGCCCGGATTATTTTAACAACACCGAGCCGATGCGGGGGATTATTTTTTTAACGAAATCCGATCCGAGGCGGGTTCAGGCTGATAGTACCGGAAAGCACACCCACGCATTTCTGGCCTTGCTCGCTGCTGACAGACATTTCCGACCTTGCTCGTGGCGTGTTTATGCGTCAACCAGTTTGATTCTGTGGAAAACTTTGAGTTTATATACGTCATCCTGCGCGAACTGGTTAATGAAGTTTATGAGAATATGAGACCCATTATGTAGCACCTTTGTAAAGGTTTGTACAAGGTGCTACAAAATACCTCCTCTCGGTCTCTGGAATTTATGAAAAGTAACGCTCGGTTCAGACAGGCGTTCCACATCAGTCGCGCCAAACCAAATGAGTGAATTGAGTCCGACGTCTGAAACGAATAAGGGCAACAAGGCGCGCCAGACGGCGAACGATCGACTGCTGGGGTTGTTAGAGCGACTCAGGAGCAACTTGATATCAATTTGGTTCGGCGCGACTGTGGAACGCCTGTCTGAACCGAGCGTTACATACCTTAAGTGGAAAATGTTTTTCTCTTATGTGGGACCTGACCTAGAGTCAAGACTATTATAACTCAAAAGTACTAACACCAAATCTAGTAAATTATAGACTAAAATTTGTGGGCACTCACAGTTGTGCGCCGTGCAGAGCCAACATTTTATGGTTTTTTAATGCTATTTAAGCAAAAACCAGTTGATTATCACTCACAAACAATATACATCACCTGAAAATTTGGTCTGTAACCCTGTTTTTGCAAAGGAAAATTTGCACATTTTGTGATTGGCAGCACTGTGAAATTGCCCCTGCTTGAAAGACTAGGGTCCGGCACATCAGATAAAGTGTATTTGAATAAGTTCTACCAGTATCCCTTGCCAAACAAACCAAAATAATAACAAAATAATAACAAAACACTTTGTTAGTTAGTAAAAGTTTATTTATAAACCTAAAGAAAATCTTAACCATAGAGGCTAAAAGAAATTGTTCCTTAGGTAAAGCACAATTGTCTACCTTGGGAAAAAATCTTATGGGAAATGTTTTGTGGAATACCGGTACATTAATAAGATGTCCGATCAAAACACCACTTTATATGCAGCTCATTTGCATATTGACTGCAAAGATATATTATTTGTCGCAGTTTACTTTTAAAATATTTACAATTTTATGATTTAAACGGTTTAAATGACGAATAATATTTATTGTCAATAAAGTCTGCCGTTTAGTGGTTACTTAGGTAATAACAGTGCGAGGACCTGGTTATTACTGCGTGATAATAAACGGGTTGGGGGATGACCGCTGGTAATGGATCGAGCCAAGGCGAAGTCCATTACCAGCAGTCATCCCCCAACCCAGTCATCACGCAGTAATAACCGGGTCCTCGCACTGTTATTACCTTTAATAAATACCTTTTTAACAAGAAAAATTGTTAAAACGCTCCAAATTTCGTGACTTTCCTTTCGGCGATATTCCCAGCGTTTTGTGTTCGTGTTTAGGGGGCATGTTTTAGCTTATGCATGGTACCCTGTCTCTTCAATATGTGTTGTTATTATAACCCATACTTTGAGACCAGACTAGCTGACTACTGATGCCCACCGTGCATAGAAACGCGCTAGCGTTAACAGACGACACGCGCATTTTAATAAAATGAAGCGCGTATAGATACAAACGTTCTACGCGTACATTTATAGCGCGCAGTATCAAGATTTGACGCGTCCTTGTTACAAGTTACTGTAGAACTGTTGCATTCGGCCAATCATTGGCTTACATGATGCTTGATTAATGCTGGTTCAGGGGACATTTATTCGCTTCTTTTTGAAAGCAGGGCAATTAATACAAAATAATGCCCTCCGCGTGATCGAGTCTCGACCAATCAGAAGCCATCAACTCTCCTAGGTATTTATTAATCACAAACAATATACATCGCCTATAAATTTGGTCTGTAACCCTGCTTTTGCCGGCAAAGGAAGATTTTTCTTGATAAGCACATTTTGTGCTTATACCAGCGCTGTGAAATTGCCCCTGCTTGGAAGACTAGGGTCCGGCACAACAGATAAATTGTACTTTAATTAAATCTACCACCAGTATCCCTTGCCAAACAAACGGACAAAAAAGAAAAAAAAACTTTGTTAGCACAAGTAAAAATTGTTTATAAACCTAAAGAAAATCTTAACCATAGAGGCTAAACGAAATTGTTCCTTAGGTAAAGCACAATTGTCTACCTTGGGAAATAATCTTATGGAAAATGATTTGTGGAATACATTAATAAGATGTCCGATCAAAACACCACTTTATTTGCTGCTCATTTGCATATTGACTGCAAGGATAAATTATTTGTCGTTGTTTACCTTTAAGGCTTAAAGGTAATTGCTTGAATTATCATGAATAAGTAGATTTGGGGGTTGTATTTTATAGTAAATACCGTTGAACTGATCTGTCCCAAGTTTTACAGTCATTGATGCCGAGAAAAGCACGAAAAACAGCGTTTGCTTTCAACCGGCGTGAGCAGTTATTCTTATGTTATTTTTATTTTATCGCGATCACCTTCCTTCGATCACGAATTTTTCTTTGTAAACAATTATTTTTCGGAATAATTACAAGATATCTAGCGCAATCATTTTGCTCGATGCCTAGAATCATTATTTACTTTCAAATGAGTAAGATATTTCTTAATAATTCGGTAGTAAATATTTTCGATATCTGCAAATGGTGTATCCTACCTTTAATTTCCCCTAATTCCCCCAAAGATTCAGTCGGCAGTTCAAGCAAGTTTGTGCCCTGCTCAGATACGATAATGTACCCCTTTTTTTCCCCTCATAATTATTGCAGCCAGTTTTCTCGAGTTGCCAGGTAACTTAGGCTACAGTGAGCTTCAGTTGAGCTACAGCAGCAAGAAAGCCATGCCATCAAACTTTGCCTGGATGACTGGTGAGTGGGGTGTAGTTTACTATACTGATTGACATGATTCTACTGAGCCACGCAGCGCTTTTACGAGCTTTCTACTAATAGCACTCAAACCTTGCGGACATTCGGCAAGATCCGTGGTTATTAACGCAAAGATTCATGCGCCCAATCAGAGCCTCCGTTACAAACAGACCAAGGCCGTTTTCTAAACCCCTGGATTTGGCTCCGTCTCCGGCTACAGCCTATTGCTAAACTATATGAATAGTGTAGGCTGTTATGTAGGATTTCAAAGTTGTGCATTTTTTTTTGCTAAGGATGCTTTTTTTGGTTTCATTGGAAAGAGTAGACATCCAGGTTTCAGAAAAGTATTGGTAACATTTTTTTCCATTAACCGTATGGCCGCCATCTTGGATTTCAAAATGGCCGCCATTTGTTAACCAAATGTTTAATAAATCAAAGTATTAATGCTATGCGAAGTTCATTTTACTGACAATTACTTCAATTTATTAAGCCAAGGAGTTACAGATACAATTAGTATTGATTGATACCATCTCACTGGTTGATAGCCATCTTGAATTTTAAAATGGCCGCCACTTTAGGACAATGTTTTTTAACCCAGGATTGGAATTTCGTATGATTTCCATTTTGGTGTCAATACCAAATGTATTATGCTAAGGAGTTTAAAAACATACTATTGACTTGCTAATATATCTCTATTATACCCCTGTCACACCGGAGCTACGCTGCCGTTGCGCTCACACGGCGACTAAAAAAGTTGCAAAACGCAGTAGAAGCGCAGTAGGATTGCCAAGAGCGTAATGGGAACGTAGAGTCTACCTAGGTCGTGGGAGGGTCTCCATGGTCGCCAAACCTCGGCGATCTGGTCCAAAACGCAACGGGAGCGCAGTGAGAGCATAGTGGGATATCAAAGAACGTACTTGGGACGTAGTGAAGTCTACCTGGGCGTGGCATGATCGTAACAAGAGCGAGTTGGTATCGCCGTCTGCCTAATCTGCGACTGAAGCTCTTACCGCGCTCATACTGCACTTCTACTACGTCTTATAGGGCTTCTTCACGCTCATAATGCGTCCATGGCGATGTTATGGAGCTTCCTGTACGATCACAGTGTGATTATACTGCGATTATACTGCGTGTATAGTACGTTCTGACTTTGACATGCGTAAATGGTATAAATACAGCCTATATCCTCCACACAACATACTAATGTGCATCTCCTCTTCACCATGTCTGTAGAGAGGCAGAACATAAACATTGTACAACAGATAGCAAATATCCAGCAACATCGAGCTCGCTGTATTTATAGTCGCCGCACGAACGCGGTACAAACGCACAGAACGTACATGTAGTAGGGACGTAGTGAGAGCGTCGTAAGGTCGTAGACAGGTCGTAGCGAGGTCGCCTTGGTCGCAGCAAAATCGCGTAGAGCGTAGTAGGAGCGCAGTGAGAGCGCGGCGATGATCAAACTGGGAACGCATATGTCGCAGTGAGAGTGTAGTGAGAGCGCAGTGAGCGAGTCAAGAGCGTACTGTGAGCTACCTACCTCATAGATTTAAGATTTTTTTGCCAGTTTTCGGCGACCCCACTGCGTTTTTGATGAAAACCGCATCGCAGTAAGGTCACCGTGGGATCGCACACCGGTCTGACAGGGGTATTAGGATGAAAAGTCTTAAATTTCAAAATGGCCTCCATTTTAGAATCAGTTTGCTTAAAAACTTAGGATGTGAATGCCATAATCAACATTGAGTTTGCCAAGAAGATGCAATATTAATTGCCGGACAGGCATGGATGTCCTTGTATCTGTCTTTGGGGTCAGGTACAGGATCCCTGTTGATGGCAATGAGGTCGTGGGGAATTGTGTACCGGTACATCATAATGTTTGTGGCTGCTTCCTTTCTAGCTTGAAGTGAAGGCCCCTGCAGATTCTGTAGCGTTGCAGTAAAACTTTCATTGCGCTGATAAATGTTTTGTACACATCTAGCTGCTCTCCTCTGGATGGCTTATACTTGATTGGTGGGGGTTTGATGATTGTTGAGCAATATTCTAAATGTGGCCTGACCAGAAAGATGTAAGCTTGGCTTTTTTCTGCAGCCGTGGGTTACAGTGCCTTAGATTCCTCTTAATTAACCCTAGCATCCGGTTGGCTTTCAAAGTGATGATGTGTGTGTATTCCAGGAAAGTTTGGAGTTGAAAGATAGTCCCAGATATGGATGTTCATCAACTGATGTCCGTACATCATAACCCAAGTGGTAGTCAAAGCCGATGTTGTTTTCCAGGTGGGAAACTTGCATCACATGGATTTGTCGATGTTAAACTTCATCTGTCATTATTTTGGCTGACCAAGAATGCAGCTGAATCTAGATCTTTTTGAAGAGCTCCGCATTCATCCACCTTGTTAATAGAACGGTGCATAAAACAATCGATGTGATGAAGATTGATATACCATTGGTGAATGTGAGAAATAACAATGGCCCTAACACCGTGCCTTGGGGAACTCCAGAAAGAACATCTGACCACTTCGAAGCTTCGCCATCCACCACAACTCGCAGGCTTCTTTGGGTGAGGAAATTGTTGAACCACTTCAGAAGAGAGCCACAAACTCCGTAATGATATAGTTTTAATAAGGAAGAGCCTTTAGTAGGGTACTCTATCAAAAGCCTTAGAGAAGTCAAGAATGATGAAATCTGTTTGCTTTCTGTCATCCAAGGCCTCAGCAAGTTCATGAGTTTTAATGATAAGCTGTGATTATTCAAAGGAGCGGCCAGGGCAATGTTGACTTTCAAAATAAAATGTTGTGAGTTTCATAATGATCCATCACACGGCTACAAATAATATGCTCAAGTATTTTACATGATATTGATGTGAGTGATACGGGTCGGTAGTTGGCGGCTTCACTGCGTTCACCTATCTTTATTATGGAAACCATGTTTGCAATCCTCCAGTCATGAGGGATTTTACCAGACTTCAACGACTGTTGAAAGATGGATGACAAGATAGGAGATATTTCTTCCGCCATGTCTTTTAAAAATCGAGCTAAAATGGAATCCGGACCTGTTGCCTTGATAATGCTATTCTTCTCAAGGAGTTTACGCACGCCACTCACTGAGATCTCAATGTGCTCGGCATCAGGAAACGAAGACTTGCCCATTGATGGCAGATCAGACAGACTCTCTGAGGTGAAAACAGACATGAATTTCATGTTCAAAATTCTAGCTTTACCTTTGTTGTCCGAGATGATCTTGTTATTGTGTGTAAGGGGTGAGATACCAGTAGTATCTAGCGCCAGAAATTATTTTTATGTTTGTCATTAGGCATACAAAAAAAAATGTTATGTTGGCGTAACCCGACCGACCCTAAAAATACGGCCGACCCTGGATATTTTTTTTTTTTTTTCAAGGGATGAAATTTAATGATTAAAATCTATATAAATCTAGTTATAAATACGTTTGAAACCATTTCTGACCGTTTCTCATTGTTGTGTGTGTGGATTGTGTATATATTGAACCTGGACACGCTATCGTGTATCACTACCGGCTGAAACAATTAGAAAACATATCATTTTCATTGCTGGGAGGAAAACAAAAAAATAACATTTTTTGTTGTTATGCCTTAGGATGCGGTTAGTGTATGACCAGTAGGAGGCTAGGATCTTTTTTCATTGCGGAATGACTTAAAATGATCCCAGTCATCCTTGAAGTTGGAAGCTTTTGCCTTCTTTTACATTCTGGCCTTCTTTCTGATCATACGTTTGAGGGAAGGTGTAATACATGGCCGGTTGGCACGAGATCCTACAATCTTACTAGGGGTGTTCTTCTTCATTGTCTGCAGAATAAAAGTCTTCAACAGGACCAAGTTCTCATTGGTTGATCGCCGAGGTGCCTCGCTGAAAAATTCTTCTTGAAAGGTTACAAAATCCGATCTCACACCTTCCATGTCACATTTGCTGTAAAAACATTTTCTTTTATGTGCCTTCTTGTTTACTGCAGGCTGAAAGTCAATGTCACTCAATACCGCCTCATGATCACTAATAATACCTTCCACTATCCGAGTGTTCTTGGTGGAGTTTTGATGCGATGACAGGGTTAGATCCAGAATGTTGCTGCTGGGGGGGGGGGGGGGGGGGTTTGATAGCCTGAGGCTGGCATTGGTACATACAGGAATAAGTAAAAACAGCATCAAAAGCAAATTATTATTGTCAAGTTTATAATTTACATTATAGCTGCATAATTACACCTGCCAGCCTAACATTGCTGACAACAGCTATAGCTATACATTTTATTGCCACCAAGTTTGACTTCATATGTTGCTCAGAACTAAAGTTATAGGGCAAAATCCTCTAGAAATGGCGGCCATTTTGAAATCCAAGATGGCGGTCATACGTATATAGCTATAAACCTAATTATGATATTTTTGAACTCCCTGATATTGAAAACATAGGCTTTGCCACCAAGTTTGACTCCATATGTTGCTCAGAACCAAAGTTGTAGGGCAAATTCTTTTGAAAACGGCGGCCATTTTGAAATCCAAGATGGCGGCCATATTTTTAACGGGAAAATATGTTACCAATACTTTTCTGAGAGCTGAGAGTCTACTCTAGCCAATGAAACAAAAAAAAGCATCCTTAGCAAAAAAAAATGCAAATATACATAACATCCTACACTAGAATGAAGCCTGAGACGAAAACAAAGCTGGGGTTCGGAAAACAGCCCAAGGCATGTGAACCAACTTGAACCCTAACGCGCGTTTCTGTTGGTCCATTCACTTGGACATCTGAGGTGTCCCCACAAATGTTCATCCTCCCACGTAAAAATTAAAATTAATCGGAAAAATTGTAGAAATTAACGTACAGAACGTTAAATAAAGCTTTGCTATTATATATTTTAAAGAATAAGAAACATACAAGACTGAAAAGCTACTTAAACGGCAATAAAATTAAGTATAGTGGTAGAAATTGTCATTTTTACCAGGGGTGGACGTTCATATCATGTATTGGCCAACTTGTTTAATGATTGCTGCGAATGTCCGCAGGGTTTGAGGGCGACAATTCAAGAGCCCGTTAAACTCTGTGTGGCTCAGGATGTGTGTCGCAAGCTGTTGGCCCTTTGTGTGGCCTACTTCTGATTATCTTTACCTGTGGTGGAATTGTTTGTCTATAAGCAGGCTAGCAGGTTTTTATGCACAAAGCACTGCACAACATAGCGCCGCAGTACATATCGAGATCACTCAACCTTAACCCTCCGACGTGCCACCGTACTATTTCTGATAGTCGCAATAATTTTTTCATCAAATGTCAACAAAATCTCATGTTACATGTATTCTTAGTTCAAAACATGCCTGGGATATACACGAAATACAAGCGACTATATTGTATAAACAATATGGCGGCACGTCGTCGCAGCTTTTTGAGGTCTGGATTTCACCGCGAGACCTTCCCAAGCAATCAATCGTGCTATTGTTGTCTTGCCTTATTCAACAACACCAGCTGGTTTCTGGGTCTCTGACCTATGACAAAGGGCTGTGTGAACATATAAAGCCGTAAAACCAAAACTGCTTGGGGGTATACACGAAATACAAGCGACTACCGAAAATCGTAGTTACAGGTTGCCCGTATAAAAAAGATGGCGGCGCGTTGCAGGGTTAATGCACCCAGCCGTAGTGGCCTCCGCTCCAGCAGTAATTTAAGAGTTCCTCGCACATTCAAAAGGGCAGGGTACAGGGCCTTCTCAGTGTCTGGTCCCCGATGCTGGAATTCCTTACCACTAAACATCCGCAACATCAGTTCCGATCCCTTGACAACTTTAAGGGTAGATTGAAAACTCATCTATTCTCTTCATGTACATGTACAGTAGTCTATAACTTGTCTACTGGAGTTGTCCTTATTAGCCGCGCATTGTAACTTACGAAAATGCGCGCTATAAATCGTGTTATTATTACCTTCCAACTTTTTTCCTAGTTTTTCAGCTTGCTTCTAGTTTTCCTCCTTTTTATTAAAATTCCTACTATTTCCTTGGTTTTGTCCCACAAATCAAAACAATTAAAGCTTATTGAATATTTGGCATAACAGTGTACACACTGTCGTATTAAGTAAATATTACACAGTGAAGGCCTTTGGGCATAGGAGTACTGCAACTGAACTTCCAAGAACTTAGATGCAGATGTAGAACCGGTGTTGTCAGTACAAAACATGCCAAATTAAGGCTTATGATGTTCTGGATATTGGTAAGACCTACTTCTAAAAGCCTGTAAAAGGTTGTACTTTTATCTTGATTTTATCCTCCAAAGTCTTACTTCAAAAAGTTTCCCAATTTTTGGTCCCAGTGGTTTTACTTGTTCCAAACTCCAAAACTCTAATTTGAGTGTTTTTGGGTACGTAGATTGTGAGTTAGAGGTCATTAAACTTTTTGACTGTACAAAACTAAGTGGCAATGCAGAATGGCCAGAATACAAAATGGCCACATTTGATGTCAGGACTTTTACTAAAATGACGTGGAAACGTGTACATGTACATGTATGCACAAAAGTGTCTGAATGCATGAATGCCTTTAGAAACGTGTGCATTTCATGAGGTACCGGTATGTACTGCCCTCGTGTAAACTTGAATCCATTTCAACTGCTTGATTACACAATTAAATTTTACAAGTACAGTGAGTACTGGTCAAAGTTTGTTACCCGCGCAATTTTTACTGACACACTAGTGACGGTAGTAAACTGTAGCGGAGCAGATTGGCTGGGAGCACAACGCGTGATAAGTTTGAGTTCATTCTCGCGGTCGGAGGCTGTTCCACCTGTTGTACACGCCGTCGGGCAAAGGGGTAGCCCTCCATTCAATTTGTACAGGGAATTACGCGTTTTCTATATTTTTTTACAGCAATAAAAACATGCATACTTTTTTTTTCGGTGTATCGTGGGAGATTTTGTTACTTCATAAAACAATGAAATTTGGAAATATTTCGGTGCAGTGTTTAATAGATATTAGACAATAATTAATTATTTAGATTTTTTTCACATAGACCACAACACTATTTATTGCTACTCATTCCCCTTTGAGTCCAGAGGGGGTGATAACTAACAGCCACCACTGACCAATCAGAGACAAGAAACAGGGCCCGGTGACGTCATGCCGACCGCGAGAATTTCGTTTGTGTTTTACGACCAGCACTGCATTTTGTTTACGTGATTTCTCCATAGTTTATAATTGCATAATGTTAAAGAGTGTCAATTGCCATTGTGACTTAATTTTTATTTCATTTTTATCGGTTTCGGTAATCATATAAAACAGATTTTCTCGCACTGCGCTTACTGTCATGGGAGCCGCCATTTTATCGGTACATCCGAAATATTGTGACGTAGTGTCTGCACCATCAGTACGCGAAGCCCGGTCGATAGCGGCCCTGCACGCGCAAGGAATGCAAGTGAACCCTTTTGTGTACGGCATAGTGTATACATAATATTAGTCCATGAGCCAGCAAATTTATCGGTACCATTTTGATGGAATAATTCTAATATGATTTTTGCAATGAAGAAAAATACAAAAAGGACAGAAAAGTATGATAGACTTTCTAAAACGGTAGCTTATGACTAGTTTTTGAAAGATTTTTACCGTAACTTTTAAAAATCTTACAGCCTCTTACTTTCACGCAACATGCGGCTGTTTGAGGAAACTGTCAATGTTGCACAGTATAGTTTCATACGTGATGAAAAAATAAACTAGCCAACACTAAACAGCCGTTGTAGTTCAACATGTGCTGTGTCTGTACGATGTTTACGTTGAGACAGAAAGTTTGCGATGAAATACTCAGAAATGACAGAGTGTTTCATGAAAGATTGAAAGGTTGAGAGTGATTAACAGGTCAGTGATGTATTAGGAAGTATTTAGGGCTTGATATATTGTGTTTTTGTAGGTGATCTGGATTGTATCACCACCGCTGATCGATCAATGTGAGTTGTGACTTTGCTGGTCACTGCGTACGTACATGTAGCCTACACGTACGTATGCTCGGATCTTTTTTTTTTCAGTTGGCTTTTTATTTACATTTACTTGTATTGGGGTGACCTCGTACTCAATCTGACTCTTCAAAGACTGGTTATTCTCTCTCAGGAATTTGTTGTGTCTAGTCTGCCTGTACTGCTAGTCTAGATTCGTCCTTTCTTTGCTATGCCCCATCCAATGATCATTTTACGATGTCATTTGCTCCATCTGTACGGTGCTGTGTCATGGCTGTGTGAATGGTCTGACTGATGGTTAATTTCTTACATGTGGTCAGCTACATATTTAATCAGTTGCTTTCTCCATAAATTCGTACCAGTAGTCCCACTATCCTATTGTAATTTATAGTCATTTTAATGACCCTACACATGTCTCCTGCACTTCTTACATGGGTTTAGTCCAGAACCAAATGAACTTCCTCACTGCTTGCCAAGCATGCCAAGTGTCATGTTTGTGGCATGACAATTCTGCTACTTGTTCATAGCACATTTGTGTTCAAGTTGATACTCACTGCACACATTTAGTTGGCCTACATGTACATTGTTTGTAGGGAAGTCAGATGTCATATGTTTTCATATTTTTGGGGGGGTTACTCTTCAGTTGGCTACTGTTTCTTTGCACCACAAACAAAATGTCACAGACAGAAAGTGACGAGGAAGAATATGATCCTGAAATCCATCCACCCTCAAAGAAACCTCGCATGACATGTTCCAAATCCAAAGGTGTGACCAAAACACTGACTTGTATTATATGCTCGGCGGGAGACAAGAATGCAGAACTCGTACGCCCCAAAGATTTGTCTTCATGGCTCACTCTGCTTAATGCTGCAAAAACCCGTGCCTTTGAGCCCATTCTGCAGGTTTCATCATCTGATACATCTGTCCCTGACGTATATTATCATAGGAATTGTAGAAGTGCATTTACACTAAAGAAAAGTCTTTGCACTGTACCGTCCCAAGTTGAGAGTGATGATGGTTTGGCAGGTTGTAGTACAGAGCAGAGAAGGTCAACAAGGGAACAACTTGCAACCAAATCACGTGTCTATCAGAAGGTGTGCATTTTCTGTGACAAAAGCAGCAAATACATGAAGCGTAGCCGAACCAAAGAGCCTCTTACCCAAGCATGTGAACTTCGTGCAGACAATAAAGTTCGTCAAGTTGCAACTATGAAGGTGGATCATAAGATTTTAGCCATAACCTCACGTGAGTTGGTAGCTGCTGAAGCACATTACCATAAGATTTGCTATCGTGATTATACTAGAGGTTACAAATGTGATGATCAAGAAAATCTTTGTTCCGGTGACATAATTTCTTCCACCGTTGAACCTCCGTCATATGCCAAAGCAGAAGATGTTGCTTATGAAATGTTGTTCCGTCACATCAGGACAGAACTGTTCCCCGCACATCACGTTGTTTCTATGATAGAAATTACTGAAAAACTTGTGAAATACATGAAATCACTAGGCATTGAAGAAATTAAAACACACACTAAGAAACACATCCGCCAAAGATTAGAAGGCGAATTCAAAGACAGCCTCAAAATATTCCCAAACAAGCAGGGCAAACTCCTTGTCATCCCTGACAATTTATCAATAACTGAATTGGCAACTGAGTTTGTGCAGTTGAAACAGGAGTTGCAGTCCTTTCTTAAGGATTCTTCTGATCGTGGTCAAGTTGTCAGTAAGGCAGCACTTTATATAAGAGCTGACATACAGGCATTGCAAAAAGAAGTAAACCAAGGATGGCCACCACAACCTGATGAGCTAAATACCGACTATGTGTCTTTCCCCTCGTCACTTTCATCCTTTCTTCACATTCTTTTGTCTGGTGAGAAAGTCGGCACACCAACATCACGAGTAAGCAGGCTCGTACATTCGTTGGCTCAAGATTGTGTGTATGCTGTTGGTGGAGGTTCTTTTGTAACGGCTAAGCACATTCTGATGACCAAGACTGCCACGATGACAACTCAGATACAGACTCTGACTCTGAATTAGAGTAAATTTGAATGGTTGTCAGGGAGTTTCATCTGAATCAAAAGTGGTTTATAGATATATTTTGAAGTGAATACATTTTTATAATTATCAAGTTTATTTGGGAGGGTTTGCTGGTTCATTAGGCTATATCAGATATTGCAGTGTGTAGACAGAACAGAAGTTCCAACAAAAATGAATAATCAATGCATAGGATGTGTATGTACATTCTCTAGTACAACCGTGGCATCCGGTTGCGAAATATACTATATTTATGATATTTATGAACATAAAAGACTGAGTCGCAACAAAATCATATTTAATTATCATAATCATATTTAACACCAAACATTTCTTAATTTGTTTTCCATGAAAACTCACATTTTCCCGCCTGTGAATATGTACAGCCGTAATTTATGAAAACGTATGGGCACTTGTTTTATAATCAGATAATGAAAGCCATTTGTTACAGGTAGCTCTGATCTAAAAAGAAAACCTGCCAATTATAGTACAGTGAAACAACCATGGCCTTCAGAATATTCAGCCTTCCAAATGGAAATGTTAATTTGTAAATTACACATGCAACTTCTTTACCACTTTTAATGATTTTCTGTTCACCCATCAACCTGTAGAATGTAGCCACTGACAACTCAAAATCTAATTTTCAATTAACCTTCTACACCACCCCCCCCCCCCCCCCCCCCCATGTCTCCACCTACGTATATCTGCCCTGGCCTGCAATTCACTTCAGCAAAATAGCACTCGTGGGTCAGTTGTTTTCCAGCGCAGTTTCAAAAGCAAAGTGAACAGTTTAATGAGTTTATGTTTTTTAAAGTTTTTTTACATGTACATGTAATAACATGTTGGCCATATTAGGCAGGTGGCCTTAATACAGAGTTAAGCCAAATACAGGATAAATTAGGGTAACCTTTGAAAGGCATTAGATGCTGGGACACTGTATAGGACATCACACATGTATTTATGGAGTAAAATAAAGTTTGTTGTTAATGTTTGATGTAAAAAGATCTGATTCCGTCTCTATCAGGCACGTCATAGAAAATACCCCAAATTCCACATTAAGCTACCACTTACAAAAGTCTATCATACTTTTCTGACATCTATACACATGTAAGAAAGAAAAAATCACAGTGGCGATTAGTCCCTTGAGATGGTACCAATATGTGAAATTTCAGCCCCTGGCTCATGGACTATATGTACTGTACATGTGAAAGTGGGTTCAAAATCATACGGAGAAGAACCTGATGCCATATTTACTAGCTCACAGATTTTCTATTCTTCTCAGAAAATACAAAAATAAACGATAGTTTGTGGCGCGTCAAGTCGATATTCTGCACAGAAATGTACTCGCAATAGTCGGGCGCCGTACAACATACGTCTGCATAATGTAGTTGGCCGCATCAAGGTGGGATACCAGTGCGAACAACGGGCAATAAAGCGATGTGCATTGAGGTGCAGACACGAGGCGGGAAATTTGAACAATATGGCCGCGCCCTTGTACTACTGAATGGCAAGAAATCGTGAATATAATAGGCGTGTGTGTCGTTCTCAATAACAAATCAAAACAAATTCTCTTCGGAGTCAGTATGTTACCATATATTCTTTTAGACTAGGTAAAATAATATGAGCCTGGAATTTCCCTTTAAAATAAATGTTTACTTGAACGTTTCGTATCTTCAATCCTCCTCATGTCTACTGAGCTTTTGCCTCGGGTGCTATGCGTCCCTCAGGTGTTCAAAACGTCACATCCCACATCACAGCAGTCAGCAATTGCTAATGTCAGTTTTTGTCTGTCTTTTAACCCCTTAGCTCCAGGCATATACTATGGCGTTTTTGACTTCAACAGTCAATCCTCGAACAATCTCACCAAGGATAGCCGCCTCTTGCCCTATCCCGACACGGGCAAAGGGGACAATGCTGCTGCTGCTCAACCCATCGCTATGGCATTGACAGAGTTCCATGTTCTACTTCTATTTCAAGACAGGTTGGTCACAAAGTTGATGGTTAATAACTGTAAAACTGAATGCAGACAATAAGCCTATTCCAACTGCTGATGTGTTGATTTTAGTCAGAAAATAAACACTATGGGCCAAATTCATAAACGGTGATGATCACCAGATTATTTTAGTCGCGTACAACTATCGTACGGTGGCTAAAACAGAGAAGTGCGCGTGTGGATAAACTCCTGAGATCATCGCAATTCAGTTGGAGAATAATCGGCTGTTTATCCAGCCGTGTACAAGTTCCTGCTTAGCCGATGTTTAGTGGTCTAGCTGTACATCATTCTATACACAGCGGATTACGTAATATGATGAAAAAAGGCATATCTTCGAAAACACGCATATCGCTGTGCTCTGCTGATAAACTCAGTTGACACTAGTGGGAGGGTCGCCATGTCGAAAAAACGTGCTGATAATTTTCCTCATGACCACAAAATGGGTCTCATTGAGTGTGTAAAAAGTAGGAAAACAGTTTTTCCTGTACTATTTCAATGATACGTGGCAGATCCAATGCCATACGTCCGTCCCACAAGCAAGCCAACAGAAACATTGTAACTTGTACACGAGATAAACAAGTCCCTTGGGACGATTACAATTTCTGTTGTTACTTAGACATATGTCACTAACCATGTACGTTTGATAAACAGCAGCTGATCTAAGCACGCTTTATGAATTAAGGCCTAGATTTGTACACTCGATCCTCACCTGTTTATACACAGTTTAGCCTAGTTAATAGTGTTCAAGGAAAAATCACCGTTTATGAATTTGGCCCTATATGAATATGGGATAATCTGTTGTTTACAACTGTGCAGTCTGCAAATTTTCTTGCAATCCCATTTAAGAGCATGGGAAATGGTGTATGAGAAATCCTGTAAGACTTTGTGCCACGTGTATGTGAAAGAATTGTGAAGATTTTCAGAATTGTGTGGTTACTTCAAAGTTACTTCAAATTGCGTGTGCCCTCTATTATTGCTTCTCCCTAAAAATGACCAGGAGTAATTGGGTAGTTATGAGGGCAGAGATAGTGACCTCTGCTAAGACCTGTGTCTGTCTGTCTGTCTGTCTGTCTGTCTGTCTGTCACGATGTCGGGCTGTCGGGCTGTCGGGCTGTCGGGCTGTCGGGCTGTCGGGCTGTCGGGCTGTCGGGCTGTCTGGCTGTCTGGCGGTCTGTCGGGCTGTTTTTGTTAGCAGGATTACAGAAAAACTACAAGAGAGATTTTAACGAAACATGATGTGTAGATAGTTTATGGGTCAAGGATGATTCCATCAGATTGATTTAGATTCAGATTCAGGGGGGGGGGAACTGAGAAGGGGGGGGGGAGGAGGTTGGTTTTTTTTGGGGGGGGGGCAGTATTGTTGTGAAAAAGTGAGGAGGGAGGGGGCTTTTTTTTTTTCAACAAGGGAAAACTTTGACGAACGATCTTCTGTCTCATTGACCGAACTATCGTCAAATTTTCCACCGGCGAATTCAGTGTACAGCTCGGCAAGACTCAATTGTCATCAAGAACCATTCTTTCACTGGTTGGTGACAGCCCTCCTTGGCTATTGTCACCACGATCAACGACATGATAAATCACTGAGCGGAATGCCTGGCCAACACAATGGCGCAGTGACAATGGCGATCAGCAAGTGTGGCTACAGCGCATGCGCGTACTCGCTAGAAGCACGTTGGTGGCGTGGGTCAAACCTAGCCCGCAAATTTTAATGGGGTTTCACTTTTTATGGAGTTTTCTTCGTTTTTTAAGGCAATTTTTTTTTAAATGGGGTTTGAGGCCAGTTCGGAGAGTCGAGAGGGGATGATCACCAACTAATTTTTCTTTTTTGGGTTTCTTTTTACATACCTTTCACTTCAGGCCTTCGGTTGCATGTTGATGTGCACTTCAACTTGAACTTACCTGTAGTTAGAAGCGCCCTTCAATACCGTCATTAAATTTCAGCATTAACGGTTGCTTAGTGTGGACTTCAGTAAATGTTTGTACTGGGAGAATGATCTCTCAGTATCAACACTGCGTGCAATAAGACCCCATCCAGTTGGTCGTGTAGCAGTTAGTCTACATGTAGGTTTCAAGATGTTCTTGCAGTCATTCCTAGCACGGCATATTTACCACGCGCTGCATGCAGCATGCTTGTTGCATGTTGAATCGCACTGCGAATCGCGTCTTGGAACCAAGATTTCAATTTGCATTTTTGACACGAACTCAGCGGGTTCCCAATGAAATACGATTTCCTGCAGTACTGCCCTGTTACCAGTGATGTCCCAGCACGTATGTGCGTGCGTGCATTTGGCCAGCAATCGCTTCAGTACCGGTACGATGTGCATATTTGGTAAAAAGGAAATGAAGACGACACTCTGAAAACTGTTTCATTTTGTTGGCAGTTAATATGGAATTCTGTGTTGTCCAGCTCAACCATATAGCTAGGCTAAGACTGTCTTTATAACGATTGTTACTACAATTAATGGTCTTAACTTATTAACCAACTGACAGCCAATGCACGTTCAGGTGGTTTTAAGACTACTTTTTGCAATCCGCCTCGGCTCAAGTCCCTGCACGTCAGTCACAAGTCCTCCAGGCCCAAACAAGTCGTTCAAATGAATGTTGACAAAGGCATTCCCTTGTCATCGTTCGTCCATACTTGTGACTGAAGTTGTGATTCTACCTGTGAGAGTACCGGTAGTTTTGATGTACCGGTATTTACGATGGACTCTATTATATTCCTGCTTCTTTGTACACAAAATGAGCACCACCAGGGGAATGCTCTAGGTACAGTGTGACCAATTCACAAGAGCCATGTGATGGCATTTTGTATTGCATTATTGTGTTCTCTCCTGAAGCTATGTAATTTTGTTGGTTATTAAAGTGACTTGTCCTTCTCTTTTGACAGATTAAAGGTTATGTGTGTTTTGAATGAGCAACTGATTGATGAAGAAGTTTACCATGCTGTAAGTGATTCATCGTCATTCCAGTATTTTAACTCCCTACCCTATTTTTCTTGCACATAACCTGAATCCTGCCAAGTCCTGCAATTCCAAAGTGTTAAAACTCCATGTAACCTGAATCCTGCAAAAACCTCCAATATTTATTACTGTGACCACTGCCTGAATCCTGCAAAATCATGCAGTGGGTTTACCTTGCATTGAGCTTTTATAGCAGCCAAACGTGGAACAATCAGCTGCTAAGTGCCTTATTACCCTAAACGCCCTCAATCCTGCATATTCCTCCGATGCATCAACCTTCAAGTGCCCTCAATCCTGCAAAATCCTGCAATTTGCAAAGAGCACTTTGGAGAATTTGGAATGGTTACGATTAAACAAGCATGAATTCGTGCAGGAGCCGCCTCATCATTGTGTATGTGTTTAGTTAAATTGCACAATAATAAACCGCAGAAAAAATATATCTGGTATGTTCAGGAGGCACTGTTCGACTGCAACCGTTGTGCGGCTTTGCTTGTCAATTCTCTTGTTTTTCGGGAATTTAAAAAAACTCACGTCCCGATTCTTTGACGAGGTTCTCGTGCACCCGCCAATCACACAATTTTTAGGCATGATGAATGATACACTAAATTAATAAAAAGCAAAATCGTGATTGCATTTCCATGCGCGGCACGGACATTACGCGAGTATATACCGTACCATGTGGCTAATGGCAGCGCCGCGTGTACATGATATTTTGGTTGCTACCACTTGACGCGTCATGATATGCAGGGGTTTTCGTACCTCGAACTGTGTTCATGTTGGTTTTGGACAGGGAACCAGCGACGCTGTTTTATGCAGCGCCCTCTGGGAGTAAAATGAAGAAAGTTTGATCAAAACGAGATAGAATCACCTGGTTTTTATTCATAATTTCACGTTATAAACAAGCATCAAAAAAATCAAAACATGTTATTCCAGGGAACTTTGAAACATCATTTACAAGGTAAAATACTTTTTGTTTGCATTTTCAAACCGTTTTAGTAGGTCTTTAAATGCTTACCGAGAAATTCCTGGATGTTGAATTTTGCACAACAAAAACAACAACAACAATGCTCTTAACCAGTTCGCGCCGGGATTATTTTAACATCACCGAGCAGACGCGCGGGATGGATTTTAACGAAACTCGATCCAAAGCGGGTTTAGGTCGATAGTGCCAGGAAGCACACCCACCCATTTCCGGCCTTGCTCGCTGCTGACAGACATTTCCGGCCTTGCTCTTGGCGTGTTTATACGACATCCGTTTTGAATCTGCGGAAAACTTTGCGTTTATATACATCATCCGGCGCGAACTGGTTAAAGAGCTGCTGTCTGCGACACGGCTAACAACACAAATAATCTTGCTCGATTGTTGTTATAATGGAACCAACTCCGAACCAACAATGTCTGATGTGAACATATCAGCAACATCATATCGAGCAGAAATGTGGACAAAGCTACTGATTGGTTGATAGATGTCACCTGACCCTGTTTCTCTGGATTCATCCACTAATCTCTATTATATCAGAGCACGATCGGTGTCGCGCAATGTAATACTGGTTATGCCACAGCAAAAATGACAACAAAAAATTAAAAAAATTATGTGTACAAAGTATACGGCATTTTTTGTTTTAATAGATAACAAATAAAACATTTAATAAAAAGGCTTTTCCGCAACTTGCGGAAAAACTACTTATTTCATTCTGTTTCAATTTTTTTTTTTTTTACAGAGATATGGTAAAATATTAGGCATTTGTCGGGATAAGACAAGAGGAACTATTTGGACCTACACAGACCAGAGTGTCTTCAAGTACAAAGTGGTGAAAGAGTCGAGGTGAGTCCCAGCTTAAACCAGGGCGGATTGCAATATTGTGGTCTTAGCCAGCCCGATATTAGCCGGCTATCACTCTTAGACGGTCTTGGATAAGACGCTAAACTTAATTAGCCTGTTGCAAAATGTCGGTCTTTACTAAGCTTGCCTAGAGTAATGATTTACAAAGAAACGCTCCATGGTTACGGTGCACGGCGCGCTTTGTAAACATTGCTTGATATACGTTTTACTTTTCATAATCGTATTTGTAATGATTTATTATTTATACCTAGCATACCACCAGACACATTGTGGATAACACTGGTAGCGTAGAAACGCAATGCGATGCACACTTGCAATACTGGGGGGACTGAATGGTTCTTGTTCATCTGATTCAAATCACGCGAAATTAAGTTCTTCTATTGTTAGATTGATCGCCGAGGAAATCTGTATTGTTGATGCAACTCATTGTCGTCATATTTCTCTGAAGGATTCAATCTATCTCGGTAAATTCTCTCTCGACGCAGCTGTGCTCTTCTGTGCAAATCCACTGAAAAGCCATTCTAACGTCACAGAGCAATAACTCGAGTACAAATATTTATATGAATTACGATGTATGTATGGTAAACGAATCCCAACTATAGACTGTTTTAAGCCAGATTAACTGAGGCAAAATATCTTAAGACTGTCTTAACACTTGGACTGCATTGCAGCGGTCTTACTTATAGACCGACTGGCAGCCAGAGCTTTAAGACCGGCTAAGCTTATAGACTCCTTTTGTTAACGAAACTCGATCCTAGGCGGGTTTATGCGTCATAATTCGTTTTGAACTGGTTAAAGACCGCTTATTGCAATACGCCCCAGGATTTATTTCCAAACAGGAACACAAAATTATTCTATGGGTTCCGTGCGCAGTCGTATGAGGGCACTGTTCACATAGCAACCGTACTTTCCATGGGCAGTACATCACCAATATTATGCACTGCACTCCTCGTATTGATACTCGTATACCAGTGGGATTGCTTTGTCTGTTCGCTGACTATCTTAAAGGGATCGTATACATCATTTGGTAATTACTGTACTCCAAAAATTAATGGCAATAAAAACTTACTTGGTAAGAAGTACATGTACAGCAGCTTTGGATAGTATAATGCATTTTTAGAAACTTTTCACTTCGAAGTACTGCGGTTATGGGAAAACAAATCACTTTTTATCCCCAAAAATTTGAATCTGAGAAGCGTTACTGCAGTGACGTTTCTCAGATTGTGTATTCCAATGCAGATTATTCTTCCTGCGTGGACATAACCGACAATATCTCAAAATCGCTACCACCTTTTGAAATGAAATGTTTACAGGTTAGTTTTATGGTATATATCTATAACTATATAGGATTGAAACAAACAGTGGGTTCCAATTACCAAACGTATACGATCCCTTTAATTACATTTTCATTAGGAACCAGACACTTAAATTGAAGTTGGGTCAAGATGGCATCGATATCGACTCCCCTAATTCACCTTTTCTTTCCGCTGAGGAAGTACTTGTGCACAGAGCCCATAGTACATAGAATTATTTGATGCAAATCCAAAGTTTGTAGCCTTTTTATTTGTCTTGAACATAGTTCTGTGTTCAATTTCACGGCGCTGCTTAACAGTTAGCGGAAAAGTTGTGCTAACTTTAGCAGAAATATTTGCTAACCTTAAGCTCTATTTTACGGCATTTTTGTGCTTACGTTTGCGCGCGCATGGAGATTCTACTGTTACGTCACTGATTTAAGCAAATTTTCCCGCTAGGTTAAGCGTGCATTTTGCTGTGCTTACTGCTTACGGTCCCCATGAAATAGACGGAGGCTCGGTTAGCAGAAAATCGTGTGCTTAGCAACGCCGTGAAATTGGGCCCTGGTGACAAACCGGAGGTTGAGAAATTTCATTTCCCACTTCATTTTTTTTGCATTTCCCACTCGATGTAAAGATTGCCAAAGTCCCCAAAACCCACTCTCAGGCATCACAGCACCTGAACTAGTGAACTTCGTAACAAATGTTATTTCTTGTTCATTTGAATACGGCAGGGTTTAAAGTATTTTCTTTTAGAAATAACCTTGTTTCTATCGCAGAGATGTGTGGCGCATGTACCTGGACCAAGGGGACTTTGACCGGTCCAAGGAATATTGCCAGGACAATCTGGCCAATTTGGACAAGGTGCTGACCAGACAAGCCGAATATTTTTTTGAAAATCAAAAGTGAGTGCTCTCTGATTTCCCATCCCGCCCCCCAGGTTACGTTTTAAATAAGTAGATTGTAAGGACGCTTGGATGCAGTGACCCTTGGGTGGAAAGGCACAAGTCGTCATCATATTACCGATGTCAAAGGTCATTTAGGGGTCATAAGAGGTCCTTGTTTCTATGTACCATAATTTTCAGGTAAAGGTTTTCAAAAAAGGTATAACTTCTACATGCTTTTATGGAATGGGATCAAACTCTTGGGTGGGCCGACACAATTTGTTATCGGATTACTGATGTCAAAGGTCATGTAGGGGTCATTTGAGGTCATTGGTTTGTGTGTATATGTATACTGTGACCTTCTCGTTGTTGACAAAGTTAACAGCAATCTATTTTTTGCCAACTGCAATCGCCTTCTAACCAAAACACAAACAAACTTTAAGGTACATGTAGGATACACCATTGATAATTGCTTGAATTTTCATGAATGGGTGGCTTTTACGTTTACTGAGCTGTCCGAAGTTTTAGAGTCATTGATGCCGAGAAAAGCACAAAAACAGCGTTTGTTTCCAACCGGCGTCGAGCAGTTATTCTTATGTTATTTATTTTTTTTCGTGATCGCCGTCCGGCGATCGCCAATTTTTCTTTATAAAATTTTTTCAATTGCATTCTTAATGCGTAACAAACGTTTAAAAAACCATCCTTTTAAACCACCACCAAAATGGCAACCAAAATCATCCCCTAGTGCAACACTAGAAGAATATTTGGAAGCCACAAAATTCGAACTAGCCCACATTAGGCTAAGGAATCGGCAGAAAAACATGACCACACAAGAACTTTTCGCCATAAACAAACTTGAAAACAATCCTGACATCGTAGTCAAACCATATGACAAAGGCAGAGGCATCTGCATTATGAACCACTATCTACAAGTGGGTTATACCACCACCCTGAGTCCCATCATTATACCAAACTGGACCAAGGCATTACCCCACAAACTATTTTGATGGTTCACAACAAACACATCAACAACGATACTCTGAAATACCTCAACCCACTTCCACAAAATACCCAAAACTCCGCCACCGGGAGAACCTTTTGTTGGACGACCAATTATAAGTGGATGTACCAGCCCTACGGCCAACATTTCAGATTACATAGACTATTTCTTCTTTCCACCGTAACCGCACAACCCATATATGTCCGCGACAAAGCAGACATAATTTGCGCAAACTGGAAAAAAGACAATTTCCACAAGATGTCTTAATTACAAGCATCGATGTTGTTTCTATGTACACAAATGTCCGACAGACGGAAGCAATCCAATGCGTTTGCAATGCCCTCGAAAACACAAACCATAACCATCCGATCACAAAACCACCCTCGACTTACATCCCAAAACTTCTGGGACTCATTCTTGGCCGCAACTGTTTCCAATTCGGAAATAAGTTCTTTCTCCAGAAAATTGGCTGTGCAATGAGCTCTACATCCAGACCTGAAATTGTTAACATCACATTGCACGACTTGGAAAAAGCGGATAACATCCTCACATGGTGGCGCTATAGAGACGATATACTGGTCATCTACAACGGAACTCTGAACAAATTTCCAAATCTCGTCACGGAGATAAACAAGATGCACCCAACTCTAAAATTCACATACGAAGCCTCTGACTCATCAATCAACTACCTTGACTTAACTATATTCAAAGGAGACCGTTTCCATAAAACAGGAATCCTAGACACCAAAGTCTACACCAAACCAACGTAAACCTTCCAATATCTCCATAAAACATCATCCCACTCACCCCATATTTTTAAAGCGTTCATAAATTATACAGAGAAACACTCCGCTATATGCTAGAAAAAGAAAAAAACGCGGGGGAATTCCACAACAAAGTCAAAACATTCTCAGAGAAACTAACCACAAGAGGTTACAATCCCAATGAGACCAAAACAGCGACAACCAAAGTCGCACATGCCGACCGAACGAGACTGATACACAACACGAAAGATAGAGAAAAAACAAAACAAATTCCACTTGTCTTCAAACCACCTACAGCCCAGCCATAAACCACGGTGGCACACATCTAGCAATAAACAAACACTGGAACTTAATCCAAGGCAATCAAATACTTTCGGAACTATTTCCGAAACCTCCATTCATTGCCTTCAAAAAAGCCCAATACATTCGGGAGAAACTAATAAGAGCTAAACTACCACAGCAAAACCAAAAGCTCGAACCACTCCCAACAGACTCTGGCTTTTTCGAACAACAAATTGAACCAGACGAAACCCTCAACATATTGCTTTCCCTACTGGACGAACAATTTGAAACCGACTAAAAAAACTATATGGCTCAAACCAAACTTACATGATTGGAATATACCCAATCCCAGCCACAACTTTTCCGCGAGTCAGCAGGAACTGAAGAATGCCCAAACAGCAAGGCACGAAAGCATGCTATTGCTAACAAGATGATTTGCGAACATAATCCTCTGCTCGCACCACTAATCACATTTGATTATTCAACCTATCATAGTCACTCAATCTCTTATGTCCACCCACCTACATTTCAATCGGACATAACCGGGAAAGACTAAGTCATGCTTAAAATCCATTTGTTTAAGCCACACATGTCATAGAGTAAAAGGAATTCCCTTAAAATTGGGTATTCTGCACTAATTGACCCTTGGCTCTAATTACAGTCCTAATTGTAATAATTTATGAAACCAAATACCATATTCCTGTCCCTCAATACCCAAAACAATGTAAATCAGCCAGAGAACACTGATCAAAGGTGCATTTAGGTGTGAAAAGCAGGTATAAACTCATCCCCTGAAGAAAAAGAGAAAGTCCAATGGTTACGGAGATATTCGCAAAAGAAGTAAATAATTCTTTAACAAATTCCATTATTTTAGATATTTTGATATGCTGTGCGTGATTTATTATAAGAGAAATTGCAAAATTATTTACACCATTGTATACAAAAGGTAAAGTAAACAATTTCTTGTGAAAAAATGAAATTTGCACTTACTGACCTTTGACCTTAATTACTGACCTAATTAGACAATTTTGAGAAACACAAACAAGATATTCAGATTCAGCACAAAATTACCGTTCAGAATCACCTATTTGTTTGCTTTTCCTCAAAATGCCTCATGCAGTCATATTTTCTCAAAATCAAACCAGTCTATTTTGCTGGATGCCTAGAATCATTATTTACTTTCAAATGAGTAAGATATTTCTTAATAATTCGGTAGTAAAATGTTTTGATATCTGCAAATGGTGTATACATGTATTACCTCTAATTCCCCCCCAAATTCAGTCGGCAGTTCAAGCAAGTTTGTGCTCTGCTTCATTACGATAATTTTCCTCTTTTTTTTCCCCTCATAATTATTGCAGCCAGTTTTCTCGAGTTGCCAGGTAACTTAGGCTACAGTGAGTCAATATTTTCGATATCTGCAAATGGTGTATACTACCTTTAATAAACAAAGATACCACCCAAAAAATGCCACATGTGTGATCCAAAGATCATCTTGGTGTTTTTTAAAGAAAATTACCGGTTTGTAATATTATAAGCAAAAATGTAGTTAATCTCTGGCTGTCTACATGCCATCGACTAGACCACGTTGTAACCGCGTCCTTCGCAATTCAGCTTATCAACTGCATGTAACAATGATTAGCCCCCTGATTATTATTATTATTATTATTATTGTTGTTATCTTCCTGAGAAAAATTATGTTATACAAACAAAGATTGCATTATCCACAGCTGGACTATGGGGAACTTTCCAAACCAACCATCAGAGCTGACAATCCCTGACGTGGTTGACTAGTGGAGACACTGGTAATAATGTGCGGTGCTTATATAGCGCTTTATCACCAAAGTCTCAAAGCGCTTAACATTATTTCCCCGGTCATTGGGCCTATGAAACATTCAAAATACCATCTCAGCTTCTTGGGAGTATACAGCTCGATGCTGCCATTTCGGCGCAAGGCAGCTAAATCAACAACAATAACCATCTCTGCCCTCACAGCTAGGTACCCATTTACTCTTGGGTGGAGAGAAGCAATGAGTGACAAAGTGCCTTGCCCAAGGGCACTCGTACCATAGTCCCAGGCCGGACTCGAACCCACAACCTGTAGCTTTACCTACAGATTACAAATTCGATACTCCAGACCACGAGGCCACGGCACTTCACAGTGGTCGTGTGTTTGAGCCCAAACCCACAGAGCGTGTGAATCATTCACGTAAACTTTTGGACAGCCACGCTTTTAAAGGGTAATAATCAAATATTGATATTCTATACCATGTTTTGTTCTTCTTATTTGCCAGGTACGACAAGAGCGCCCTCTACTTTGCCATGACGGAGAGGTCGTTTGAGGAGGTGGCGCTGAAGTTTATCTGTGCCCAGCAGACGACCGCGCTGCGTATGTTTCTCAGCAAGAAACTCAGCACACTTAAGTCGCAGGTTGGTTGGCACAAAATGTATTCATTTGATATTGTACAAATATAATATGTGACCGGCTCTACAAAAAGGTGTATTAAGTCGCAAAAAAAGAAATTGAGTTATATACATGGTTAAAACGCCCACAACATAAGCTTTCATTTGGTATATAATAGAGCTCCATAGCCCCTCTCATTTTGGAGATATGCCTTGTTTACATATTGATTACTTCCTTAGAGTTCAAATTACACAACTGAGAAAACAGGCTTTGAAATAGCCGGCTCTGTTGTACTACAACAGAACGATGCACACAAAATGAATTTTTTTTTCTACTTTTATTCATCAAAATCAACATTTCTTTGAATGAAACCTAAAACTGTAGGTATTAAAGATGTCATTCATGACAAAAAATGAAAATCACATTTTGATGAAATGTTTACCCTTTCAACGTTAAGCGGGCCATTACATGATAGTGCACAGCGCGACTTAATACATCTTTTTGTAGAGCCGGTCACATATAGTTTGAGGGTCGGTGGTCAATACGAGCTCCCTGGAATATTGAAAGTTGACAAAACCAAGAGAACTAGTTTGTCAGCTTTCAATACCGAGGGAAGCTAATTACTATCCACCCAGAAAAACGTTGTATTTGTTTTACTATACCTTATACATGTTCAGTTTCAATTACAATTTCAAGAGCTCGAGATAACACTGATTATTATTAAGAGGAGGATACACCATTTTTACTATCGAATTATTGAGAAATATTTTACTTATTTGAAAGCAAATAATGATTGTAGGCATCCAGTAAAATGATTGCGCTAGATATCTTATAATTGTTCCGAAAAAATAAATTGTTGAAAAAAAAATCATGATTGCCGGACGGCAATCGCGAAAAAACCAAAGAGCAACATAAGAACCACTGCCTGACGCCGGTTGATAACGAATGCTGTTTTTCTTGCTTTCCTCGGCATCCATGATTGTGAAACTTGAACAGGTCAGTTTAACGATATTTACTATAAAATAATTCAAGCAATTACCAGTGGTGTTTCCTACCTTACTGTGCCGCCATCTTTTCATGTCCAGCTTGGGCGATGTTCGCGTGTGTGTGCTTTACTCTTGCGCTAGTTTCACGGTTACATTGTAAAGCGCATGTGTAGTAGACTATCGCACGAAAATCCTTGTGAACACCTTTTTCATTCTGTTGTCTTTATTGTTTGTCCCCACAGGGTACACAATTTAGAAACACAAGGCTAACTTCTTATTGACTTTATAATGTATAAAAAAAATAATGACATGCATGTATATGGTACTAATTTATTTTAATAGTTGATTTTATTATTGTTTCACGAAGCTCATTAATATGTTAACACTTCAATGAATTTGGCACTGCTCAAAATAATATACCAGTTCAGATAAGAAAAATCATAAACATAAAAAGTTCTTGGACCAAATTTGTTGACGTCCAATTTATAGTGACATTTAGCTTATGCCTTGCACTTAAATACCAATATGTATATTACTTTTCACTTTAATACTTTGCTGCCACTCAATTTGACAAAATACAATGTAGAATTAGGTCTATGCTAACTTTGATATGCTTATATGTGACCTGCTCTGTGAAAATGAGTCAGATGTCGAAAATTTGACAAACAGAGTTATGTATACCATTAGAAAGAGTGCACCGTTCTCTTTATTTTGATATATGTGACCCGCTGCATCGTAATCAGAAATAAGTCGCTGGGGCCGTTTTACGCAATCGGCCATTGAAGTTAATGCATGGGTGAAAATCATGACTAAGTCATTTTTCTGAACATTGTATTTCTAGGAAGTGTAGTTATCACAGATTATTGTCATTAATGTCTTGTATTTAAAAACGATCAACAAAGATGAAAATGAAGAGGATTTGTGTCGGTATGATTTTGGTCAATTTTGTTTATTTCTAAGCTATTTTTCTCGGAATGTGGATTCGGCAAATAAATATACACCTGTCATCTTCATCAGACCATAACTCGTTAACCTAAGAAGATACACACTTGTGATGGGTATCATTAAAAAGCTTATGAAATTCCTTTTCTCACCATAAGCATATCTCAAAAAGTTATTTCGAGAATTATTCCTGATTTCGATGGAGTGAGTCACATATGTTGGAGGTCTGTAACATGTTGCATTCTTGTGATACACCGATTTAAATTTTGACGATTTTGCAAAATCTAAAAACCCCATTCATGAGAAATCATGCATTAAAAAAAATATTTCCCTTTAGGAGATGTATGCAATAGAATACAAAACCGTGTTTTTCTCACTAAATCTGATTTAATTTAGCATGTTTTAATGTAGAAATTGAAAATATAGATCCTAACCAAGGTGAAAATCATGAAATAGGAATATCAAATTGTCGTACGAAAACCCCCCTCTTTGCGTTCAACCACCCAAATCTCGTAAGCGCATTGTGCGACATCTGACTCATTTTCACAGAGCGGGTCACATATGAATGTGCATACAATTTTGATGAATAAAAGATGATTTTTTTTTTAATTGTTTCCCCTAACTCAGGAGAAGACTCAGATGACCATGTTGGTGATGTGGTTGATTGAGCTGTACCTGAATCAGCTGGGTGAGTTCCGAGCCAGGGAGGAGGCTAGAAACACCCACGACACTGTCCACACAGAGTTCCAGAAATTCCTGGCCCAAACCAGGGTCATGGTGAGTATGGCCGTTTTCAAGTTTAGCATCATTTTAATATTTGGGTTTTATCCTTCACCCATGCAGGCTTTAAAGGGAAACGCCACCCATAGTTTAAAATGGAATAATGTTAAAGAGTGTCAATTGCCATTATGACTTGATTTTTATTTCATTTTTATCGGTTTCTGTAATCATATAAAACAGAGATTTTCTCGCACTGCGAGCCGCCCTTTTGTTCTGGTTTCTCGGTACATCCGGGATATTGTGACGTACATGTACATAGTGTCTGCACCATCATGTACGCGAAGCCCGATCAATAGCGGCCCTGCACGCCCAAGAAATACAAGTGAACTCATTTGTGTACATAATGTATACATAATGTGTACTGTACATATGTGAAAGTACATGTGAAAGTGCATGGGCTCAAAATCATACGAAGAAGGACCTGATGCCTTAATTACTAGCTCACAGATTTTCTATTCTTCTCAGAAAATACAAAAATAAACGATTATTTGTGGCACGTCAAGTCGATATTCTGCACAGAAATGCAATAGATGTACTCGCAATAGTCGGGCGCTGTACAACATACATGTACGTATGCATAATGTAGTTGGCCGTGTCAAGGTAGGATACCAGTGTGAACAACATGCAATAAAGCGATGTGCATTGAGGTGCAGACACTACGTCTTAATGTCCCGGATGACGCGGGAAATTTGAACAATATGGACGCGTCCTTGTACTCCTGAATGGCAAGAAATCGTTAATATAATAGGCACGTGAGTCGTTCTCGATAACAAATCAAAACAAATTCTCTGCGGAGTCAGTATGTTGATGACGTATATAAACGCAAAGTTTTCCGCAAAGGCCGGAATCTCTGTCAGCAGCGAGCAAGGCCGGAAATGCATGGTTGTGCTTCCCGGCACTATCGGCCTGAACCCGCTTCGGTTCGAGTTTTGTTAAAAATAATCCCGCGCGTCGGCTCGGTGATGTTAAAATAATCCCGGCGCGAACTGGTTAAAGTATTCTGATCTTTTCTATTTTTTTCTTCTACTTTTTTGTTTAATTCCTACTATATTTTCTACTTGTGTTATCCCACAACAACAAAAAAATGAAATCTCATTAAATACGATTTATATGCACACTGTCGGATACATACCAAAGTAACTACATGAAGACTATTACAAGATTACCTCCCCCATGGGGTCACATAGGTAATGTTTTAATCAGTGTGCAGCATAATCTTTCATGCCAGATCTCATACATAATTGTACTGGACACTTGATTGGCACTACCGGTATCTCTTGATCAAAGAACAGGTTGGTGAATCGTTTAGGGATTTAGAAGAACTTAATACAAGCAAATGATAGTACCAGGCGGCCAATTTCATAGAGCTGCTTAAGCACAAAATGTTGCTTTAAGCACAAAAAACTCATGCTTCGTAAATCAAGTTATGAGCCAAAATTTCATGTGATTGTTATGCTAAGCTAACAGCTAAATAACAATCACAAATATACTGAAACGCAAAAGAAACTTACCACATTTTAAACCTTTAAATAGCAACAATAACACTGCGTGTAGTAATGTGTGAACTTATTTGTGGACAATAATGTCCTTACTGTCAGACCAAACGGTGTCTGATGGTCACTTGAGAACCTTCAATGGTCTCTTCATGGCACAGCTGTTAAACAGCTATTTTGACAGTCAGTGATTAGCCAAGGGGTATGGGACGATTGTAATGAGCTGCACGGAATGTCTTGATGTTGGCTTTAAAAAGGCCAGTTCAAAATGGGCTTTTCAAGCAACATGCCACAATTGACAAGGGATCAAGGCGGACTGAGCTACCGTGAGGTGGCACGTCGTCTTGGCTGTTCACACCAGACGATATTGGCCCTGGTGGGCAGAGAAACCCTCAACAACTCTGCAGATGACAGACCTCGATCAGGGAGGCCAAGAGTCACCACTGCAAGGCAGGACAGGCAGATGGTCCCAAGTCACCTGCGGGATCGATTCCTTCCAGCATCCCGGACTGCAGCAGAAACTCCCGGGCGTGCAAATCCAAGGATCTCTAATGATACTGCGCGAAGACGACTACATGACTATGGTCTTATTGCCAGAAGACCATACAGAGGCGCCGTGTTGACGGCTGTCCATCGCCGCAACCGACAGAGATGGTGCCAGCAGCATCAGCGGTGGACCTTGGCGCACTGGATTATCCTGATGGGCGAAGGGCGTGTCTGGAGAAGAACTGGCGAGCGATATGCCGATTGTTGCGTGCATCAAACCGACAGGTGGGGTGGCCCAAGTGTGATGGTGTGGGCTGCCATATCAGGCCGGTAACGGACGCCACTGGTGGTTGTGGATGGGAATCTTAACGCCCAGCGGTATGCGGATAACATCCAGTGACCTCATCTGTTGCCATTCCTGCTAGACCACCTACTGTAGAACTGAGAACTTTTCAGCATGACAACGCTCGTCCCCATGCTGCTCGCTTTACCACTGCATTTCTCCAAGGCGAGAACATCAACATTATGCAGTGGCCTTCACTCTCCCCTGACTTAAATCCCATAGAGCACCTGTGTGATGAGCTTGGGAGACGCGTAGTTGGCAGGACCAGGACACGGGCAGAGCTGCTTCAGACATTGAGAACTGAGTGGGACAGAATCCAGCAGCAATCCATTCAAAGACTGGTAGGCAGTATGCGCCGACGATGCACTGCCTGTATCCAAATCAATGGTGGCCACACACGTTATTGAAGGGGAACTGACATTGCACCCTTTTCTGTTCTTTACTGTAGAACAAACTGATGAGATGGTGTATCTTGGTCAAAAACTTGACATGTCATCAATAAAATGCCAATGTTTCAATTAGCAATTGTTGGTTTGTTTTATTTTGAACTGTTACAATTTCATGACATTTTAAACAAGTGGTAAGTTTCTTTTGCGTTTCAGTATACATGTAGTATACATCACATGAAGTACTTGGCTGGTACATGTAAGCTGGTTTTAAAGCAAGAATGTTTTGTGCTTAACCCTTTGCACGCTATCGGCGACTCCAGTCGCCCAGCGCATTTATTCCCATACTGCTACGGGCGACTACAGTCGCCCACGACAACGTTCTATTTATAAATGAATGAATATGACAAACCATCGACCCCTGACCCTCACCCGGGTACCATTGGATAGATGATTACGAGGCTAACGTTGTTCAATCATAAATTCACACTCGTTTCTTACAAAATTCTCTGCTATTTTCGATTGAAAATCTGTCCGTTCCGCTGTTCGAGTGTTCAATGGACGCCGGAGCTGCATTTCAGGAGATTTTTGGGGACTCAGACTCCGGAGATTCGGACTTTGAAGGCCTTTTTCAGGACGATTATGTCAACGATAGTGTCGACAACGAGTATGCCAGTGTGTACGAGAACGTGGTGAAGGTTCCATTGATGACGATAGTAGTGATGGGGCACAACGCGACGATGGCCCCGGTGAAGTTCGCCAGCAAGCGGGAGGTTATGCGGCTCCTAACGCGGCTTGGATCGCAGCTCGTAATGATGCATTTCGGAGGGCTTACCACCACAACTGGCTGATCAATTTTAGCCATCCTCACGGCCACCAATGGAAAGGAAATTTCATACTGAACAAATAGTTTATGTTGCATTTTCCTGTAAAACACACCCATCATAGAATAAAAAGCTTCGGAACATATTAGTGTGCATTACTTAGTGACTTGCACAGGGAATCCAGCGCCATGGGAATACGTGTGTATATGAATGGTAGCGTGCTAAGGGTTAAGCAATTTTTATGCTTAAGCAGCTCTATGAAATTGGCCCCTGATGGGAAAAGAGCTGTGTGGCGAAGGTCTGTGCTCTACCGAGTGCCCTTCTAGTTTAAATTTGGATGTTACTGTTTTTCACCTAGGTCTGCCTAAAAGCCCATATTAGCAAACAATCAGCTAAGAAGCTTTTTTTGAGCTAGATTCCCTGCAATACAAATTAATAGCTGGCAATCTGTTTTGCTCAACTTTCAGGAGTGTCTTAGCGGGAACGTTGACACGGTGTACGACTTGATCGCAAGCCACGGAGATGTGGAAGACATGGTGTTCTTTGCTATGCTTATGAAAGGTTTGTCTTGTAGCCAAATTATTCTTGCGTATTTTTTTTTTCAACAAAAGCACATTTTGTTATGGTAAAGGCAAGCAGCATAACATAATTGTTAGAGTCATGAAGTTCAATTTAAGTTGCTGTCATTTTCGCAAGACGTATGATTCAATCTTCATTTTATGAGGCAAGGGAAACGGCCGGCCTTGCGGGACCCATTTAGACAGGGTGCCGTGTGTCTGGGTGATTCTCTGTGGCCCGCCTCCCACGGGATTCTCCTGGAAAACTGCCTAGATCCAGTTTATCGTTATACTTCTATACAATGTTTTTTTCATTCTTTTGAAACGTTCTCATTCTTTTCCTGTGTGATAATTGTTCCTTTTGACTCCTAGTTTTTATATTCTCCATAGTTCACTCACTCTCTCATTTTATGAATATGTTTAAAACCGAGGGACAGGATTATTCGCATTTGTGTCACACAAAGCTTTTCGGAATCCAAAACGGATGACGATTAAACATGTAATGAGCAAGGCCAGATTTATCTGTTAGTGACCGGCTTGAAGCGAGCGAGCCCAGTAATATATAGGCGTACCCACAACGTCCAAATAATTCGTATGTGAACATTAATTGATATACGTTTTACTTTTCATAATCGTATTTGTAATGATTTAATATTCATACCTGACATACCACCAGACACATTGTGGATAACACTGGTAGCATAGAAACGCAAACTAATTAATATCCGCGCCTGACCCTGAGTTAAATTTAAATAACATCTGGTACACTGACTTGCTCACACAGCTTGGCACCGTTGAACTTTAATTTCTCCAGACTAGCGCCGAATCACTTGATATAGCAACAGTGTCTTTGGTCTGGAGAATTTAAAGTTTAATGGTGCCAAGCTGTGTGAGCAAGTCAGTGTACCAGATGTTATTCATATTTAACTTGGGGTCACTCGCAAATGGCTTATTAACATGGGATGCAAATGGGCAGCTTTTGATTTTCCAATGGATTGTGCAGCACTGCTTTTTGCAAATTACGCAGAGTTAAACCAGCACAAAACACTAAGTGCGATATGGACCGCACATTATAGGGACCTGTCACCACAAAATGAGAGTAAAGTCGCACGATATGATTCGGAGATTTGGCCGTCCAAAGTCAAAATATGAAGGGGTGGTCAAGTTTAAGATTTTGCATAATTTGAAAAGCCCAAGTCCTCCTCTAGCTATTCCCATTTTTTGGGTGAGATCAGATGATCGAAAACCTCTTAAATTACGCGATTTTGCGTAGTTAGTGTTTGGATTAAAGTTCATTAGTGGTCTAATTAACACGGTAATTAAATATGCAAATCAGGTCCTCGTAAGTATCCCACGTTTTCGAAATTGTAATATTTTGCTGTTTATACAATAGTTTGTATGTGTGGACAATTTCCAGAAGAAATAATGATTAGAACATAGCCGTTGCTATGCTCAACCGAACCTATACTTGTCCTGTTTTGTAATCTTTTGCGTGTTTTGTTTAAGATGTTTAAAGTACGTTTTCTCACAAACACGTTTTGTGAAACCCATGATTTTCTAGAGCGCTGTAAAAAGTATTTATCGCAAAACCCCAAAGTGTTATGTACCATTGGAAAGCTCTCTTTCTCAAGAATTTGAAAAAGCCATATCTCTATTTTTAATATTCCCGACTTTACTCTCATTTTGTGGTGACAGGTCGCATTATAGTCTGCACAATATGTGATATAACACTGTTCAGTGTTGCCATAGATCGACCAGTTAGGATCAAGGTTTCAAGTTTGCCTGAAGATAATATTTAAACGAACAGCAAATTATGTAAATCCCGCAGCAGATCAAATTGTCCTTATGACCCATTGTGTGGTTCCATATCACAAATATAGCTTCTTAACCACCGCCGTTGCTCAAAATGTTGTCTTGTAGACTATGAGCGAGTCATCAGTCATCACATCCAACACGATGACTACCATTCAGCACTGGAGGTCCTTCGCAAGCCCAAAGACACGGGGCTGTACTACAAGTTTTCCCCGGTCCTGATGCAGCATATACCCAACGAGCTGGTGACTGCCTGGATTGAGCTGGGCCAGACACTGGATCCAAGGAAGCTGATCCCAGCCCTGGTGCAGTACGACCACTCAGCCCAGGCCAGCCAGGTAATATGCTGCTAGGGGTTTAACCAGTTCGTGCCAGATGACGTATATAAACGCAAAGTTTTCCCCAAATTCAAAACGGATGACGCATAAACACGCCAAGTTCAAGTTCGGAAATGTCTGTCAGCAGCGAGCAAGGCTGGAAATGTGTGGTTGTGCTTCCCGGCACTATCGGCCTGAACCCGCTTCGGATCGTGTTTTGTTAAAAAAGGATCCCGCCTCTCGGCTCGGTGATGTTAAAATAAAGGTAGGATACACCATTGATAATTGCTTAAATGATCACGAATGAGTAGATTTCGGGGGTTGTACTTTATAGTAATCATCGTTTAACTGACCTGTACGAAGTTTTACAATCCTGGTTGCTGAGAAAAGCAAGAAAATCGACGTTCGTTTTCAACCGGAGTTGGGCATTTTGTCTTATGTTGTTCTTGGTTTTTTCTGGATCGCCGTCTGGCGATCATGAGTTTTGGTTTATGCAATTCAATTTTTCAGAACAATTGCAGGATATCTAGAGCAACCATTTTGCTGGATGCCTACAATCATTATTTACTTTCAAATAAGTAAGATATTTCTTAATAATTCGTTAGTAAAATTTATGACGTCGTCTCAATTTATAACCATAACACATTACGGAATACCCTCATATTAGGTTTGAACCGAATCAGACTTGTTCTTCCAGGAATAGAGGGTCTTTAAAATAATTTGTTCAATGTGACGTCACATGACACCCAATGAGGTTATTGCGAGTCATCATGACGTCACCTCAATTGATAACTATAACACATCCCTGAATACCTGAATACCAAGTTTGAACTCAATCGGACTTGTACTTCCAGAAATAGAGGATCTTGAAAACTTCTAGTGGAGAAATATTCATCTATAGAAATACCCTCTGGAGATCTTTTCACTCCCATTGTTCCCATTGTGTTCACGTCTCCACAGTGTAACGTAATTCACTCCATTCGTCACACACTTTACATCATTAAGTCACACACTTTATACATTATTTCAGGTACGTCACCTCAATTTATACATATATAACATATCCCAGAATACTTGCATACCAATTTTGAAACCAACCGTTCTTGTACTTCTGGAGATATAGGGTCCTAAAAAAATGACATCACCAAGTTATAGCTATAACTCATCCCAGAATACCCGCATAGCAAGTTGGTACCCATTTGGACTTGTACAAGCAGAGATAGAGAATTTTGAAAACTGCACTTTTAATGTGACGTCACATGACATCTAATGATGTCATCATGATGTCATCCCAATTTATACCTATAACACCATGAAATACTTGCCTACCAAGTTTAAACCCAATCGAACTTTTACTTCCGGTCTTGAAAATTACACCTTCAATGTGATGCCACATGTCCCCCGATGACGTCATCGTAACAACAATTATTTTTAGACCATCTGTGGGATGTGGTATAAGAATGTGATAAGTCTAAAGTCAAAGTGCCAAAGTGTATTGGTTGAAGAAAACGTGTAAAAAACCTATGGGGGAAAAACTGCATCTTTAACGTGACGTCACATGACACCCGAAAACGTCATCGTAATAAATTGTGTCTTTGGACTATCTGTGGGTGCTCGTCTAACTGTGTGCTAAGTGTTAAGTCGATCAGATTTACCAAAGTGTCAATATTGTTTGTTTTATTTTGGGATTGTCATTACATACATGTAGTAGAGAATGGTTTAATGAATCATACCAAAACACATCCAAAACAGTTACTGGTGGTATTTTTATCAACATTTCAAAGTGAACAAAGAAATTGGTAAGGTGGGACTTGAAACTGCGACCTCTGGAATATTGGACCCGAGGCTCTACCAACTGAGCTATCTTACTCTATGTTGGCGGTCTCCCAAATTGTCAGTAGCTTTGTTCAAGGGCGCTCGTCAGAAGTCATAAACACCAGAATATCGTGTGGCCAGGGATCACGCCTCATTTTACGATACAATCTGGGAAGCGACATTGTGGGGATCACTCAATGAGGATAGGACTTTTTATCTTATAATACACAAATAAACCACAAGGGAAACTGACTAGGTAAATTGTCATAAATTTCAAAGTGAACAAAGGAATTGGCAAGGCGGCACTTGAACCTGTGACCACTGGAATACCAGATCGGCGCTCTACCAACTCTGGTGTTTATGACTTCTGACTAGCGCCCTCGAACTGAGCTATCTTGCCCTATGTTAGCAGTCTCTCAATTTGTCAGTATCTTTGTTTGGGGGCACTAGTCAGAAGTCATAAACACCAAAGTTGGTAGAGCGCCGGTCTGGTATTCAGGAGGTCACAGGTTCAAGTCCGAGCTTGCTGATTGTTTGTTCACTTTGAAATTTACCTAGTCAGATTCCCTTGGGGTTTATTTGTGGATTATAAGATAAAAAGTTGTATCCTCATTGAGTGTTTAATCAATACAAAAGTGAACATCTTCTGTGCCTTTCTGTCTCCTCTACAGGTCAATGAAGCAATCCGTTATTTGAAGTTCTGCATCTTACAGCTCTTGAACACAGAGCAAGCCATTCACAACTACCTACTGTCACTGTATGCCAAGTACCTGCCTGACAGCCTCATGGAATACCTGGAGCAAGAAGGAGATGTGAGTACATGATGACAACATGGGATATTTATTGTATGCAAATGATGTACATCAATCAACTCAACATTTATTTTCACATTGACATCCTCAGTTACAATTCTTATGCACATAAAGGAGAAAACATGTATGTATTTACAGAGTATTCATCAAAGACATTACATAATCGAAAGCATAAAAAAATGTCAACATGCAGGAAAACGGTGAAGCAAAGCTTTTGTACCTTTCCCTGGGACAGGAAAAAAAACTACACGGACAAAATCAGGACAATAGACAGTGAGACCCGGTACAGTATGTTACATAATAGCTAAGCAAATCAGTAAAGACAAAATGTATTAAGCATAAGTATTAATCATCGATTTCTTCAATTTTATGGCAAATGAAACCACAGAATTACACTTTTTCAAATCAATGTTGAGCTCATTCCAGTATATGACACCACGTTGAAATGGGCTGTTTCTAAAAAATGAAGTCCTACATTGTGGAGTGTCGTGGCCGGGCGGTTAAGAACCCGGTTTTCTGTTCCGCAGAGCGTGAGTTTGAGTCCCGCTGTCGACACGTGTGTCCTTAAGCAAGGCAATTAAACCACTATTGCTTATGGGACGTAAAGCTGAAGGTCCCGTGTGTTGTGTAATGCACGTAAAAGAACCCAGTTACACGTACTCATGGCTAAGAGGAGGGGCTTTGCCCCGGTGTTCCTGGCAGCGCCTCGGAATAGGCAACTAGATTGATTGGCGCTTTACAAATGCAGATTGGATTGGATGGGAAATTATGTATTTGCATCAGTACTCCATTTTGACATGAGCTCGGAAGCAAACAAAAAACATATACTTCCATTTTTTTGTTTTATAAATGTGACCTGTCACCACAATATGAGAGTAAAGTCACACGATGTGATTAAAGGTAGGATACACCATTGGTAAATGCTTGAATTATCATGAATGGGTAGATTTGGGGTGTTGTATTTTATAGTCAATATTGTTTAACTGACCTGTCAGAAGTTTTACAATCATGGATGCCGAGAAAAGCACGAAAAACGGCGTTTGTTTTCAACCGGCGTCGAGCAGTTATTCTTATGTTATCTTTGTTTTTTCGCGCTCGCCGTCCGCAATCGTGTTTTTTTCTTTTTAAAATTCAATTTTTCAGAATAATCACCGAATATCTAGCGCAATCATTTTGCCGGATTCCTACAATCATTATTTACTTTCAAATGAGTAAAATATTTCTTAATAATTCGGTAGTAAATATTGTTGATGCAAATGGTGTATCCTACATTTAAAAGATATGGCCATCCAAAGTCAAAAAATGAAGGGTCGGTCAATTTTGAGATTTTGCATAATTTGGAAAGCCTAAGTCTTCCTCTACATATTCCCATTTTTTCTGGTGCGATCAGATGATCGAAATCCTTTTAAATCACGCGATTTTGCGTAGTGTTTGCATAGTTAGTGTTTGGATTAAAGTTCATTAGTGGTCTCATTAACACAGTTGCAAATATGCAAATTAGGTCCTCGTAACTATCCCACATTTTCGAAATTTTAAAGAAGAAATAATGATTAGAACATAGCCGTTGCTATGCTCAACCGAACCTTGTCATGTTTTGCAATCTGTTGCGTGTTTTGTTTAAGATGTTTATTAGGTAAGTTTTCTCACAAACACGTTTTGTGAAACCCATGACTTTCTTGAGCGCTGTAAAATGTAAAAATGTAAAATGTAACCCCCAAGTGTTATGTACCATTGGAAAGCTCTCTTTCCCAAGAATTTGAAAATATCAATATCTCAATTTTTAATTTGTATCGACTTTACTCTCATATTGTGGTGACAGGTCACAAATATGTTGGGTATAATTTTAACCCAGAGTCCATTAACAGTAACGTGATCCACAGAACAAATTGAAGGTCATATAAAAACTGCTCGGACATAACAAATAATGCCAACATTTGGTTATTTATGATGTTACCTTTCCAATGAAATCAAAATCAGCAAATTTGGTCGACAGGTTAGGGAGGTAGGGTCCTTTGAATATTAGCCTCCACGCTCATTTTGGCCAAAATCACACAAAAATAGCAGGCAGGTAGCATGAAAACTGTTAAAATTTAGACTTTTTCACCCAAAATAAACCTATAAAACAAATTATGTGACCTGTCACCACAATATGAGAGTAAAGTCATAAAAATTGAAAATTGAGATATTGGTATTTTCAAATTCTTTAGAAAGAGAGTTTTCCAATGGTATATAACACTTGGGGGTTTTGCTATAAATACATTTTACAGCACTCCAGAAAGTCATGGGTTTCACAAAACAAGTTTGTGAGAAAACTTACTAAATAAACATCTTAAATAAAGTTAAACACGCAAAAGATTGTAAAACAGGACAAGTAAGGTTCGGTTGAGCGTAGCAACGGCTGTGTTCTAATAATTATTTCTTCTTGAAACTTTTCACACATACGAAATATTGTATAAACATCAACATTTTGAAAACGTGAGATAGTAACAAGGACCTAATTTGCATATTTAATTACCGTGTTAATTAGACCACTAATAGACTTGAATCCAAACACTAACTATGTAAACACTGGCCGATTTGACACAGAATGACCCATATATTTGACCAGTTGACAAGCTTGTTGGGGCCGGCTGGCTGGCTGGAATCTTACACAGTGGTTACCTGTGGATAGCACAAATTTGTTCTTTTCTGTTCCCTTTTTTTTTTTATCATGACAAAAACATTTGTATGACTGGCAGAGTTGGTTGAATTAAATTTCTTTGTTCAGATTGAAGAGAGAGTTCATTATGATCTGAAGTATGCCCTGCGACTGTGCGCTGAACACAATCACAAGAGGGCGTGTGTCCACATCTACACAACGATGGGTCTTTATGAAGAAGCAGTGGATTTAGCATTACAGGTACGTAACTCCGATGCTGTAGGAGTGCTTCACGTTGCCATGGGCACTTAAGGCCAAATAAAAAATTTAAAAATGTTTAGCGTCAGGCCTTTTTTTTTTAACCAGTTCACGCCGGATGACGTATATAAACGCGAAGTTTTCCCCAGATTCAAAACGGATGACGCATAAACCCGCCTCGAGCAAGGCCGAAAATGTATGTCAGCAGCGAGCAAGGCCGGAAATGCGTGGGTGTGCTTCCCGGTACTGGCGTCCTGAACCTGCTTTGCGTTGGCTCAGTGATGTTAAAATAATCCCAGCGCAAACTGGTTTAAGGAAGAAGGCGGTGAGGCCCCCTTTTTTTTTTTTTTTTTTTTTTTTTTTTAAATAGTCGCTTGACACAATTTAATGCGAGTCATGTAGTGAACATGTAGCGGACGGCGATCACAAAAACAAAGATAACATAAAAATAACTGCTCGACGCCGGTTGAAAAAAACCGCTCTTTTTTGTGCTTTTCTCGGCATCCATGATTCTAAAACTTCGGACAGCTCAGTTAAACGATATTTACTATAAAATACAACCCCCAAATCTACTCATTCATGATAATTCAAGCAATGACCAATGGTGTATACTACCTTTAAAATTAAAACATGGCTCACCCACGATTAAAAATCAAAATTGATGTGGGTCGATCATGTATGAACCATACACGTCACACCCTTGCCTTCCCATTAAACCAAATATTTTTCCACAGCATGTACACAGTGATGCCAAAGTCTTTAAAATACATGTACGATCTTTAAATAACGATCTTTAATTTTTTCAAAAAGATAATAAAATGTACCACTTTTTTTCAAAAAGAAAAAGAAAAGAAAAAAAGGGGCGGCCTTAAAAAAGAAAGCGGGCGGGGATGCTAAACATGTTTTTTTATATTTGGCCTAACCGGGAAAATGAAAATGTTCTGGGAAAAGTTGGCATATGTTCGCTTGCCAGTTCGCGTCGGAAGCGTGTATGCACGCAAAGTTTTTCCGGAATTAAAAACAGATGATGGATAAACATGTCATGAGCAAGGCCGGAAATATCTGTGAGTGACCAGCGAGCAAGGCCGGAAATATCAGGGTGTGCTACCTACAGATGCCAGCCTGAACCCGTCTCAGATCAAGGTTTGTGAAAAAGAATCACCCGCCTGAGCCCGGTCAATGTCAAAATAATCCAGGTTCGAACTGGTTAAACTTTATTGCAGGAGGAGTCTGCAATTTTGTAATAGGTTTTTGTTGCTGCAGATAATAATAATGCGTATTTATACAGTGCACATACATGTATCTATTGTGGATACTAGATTTTGGCTGTAAGCTTATAGTAGAATTTTAGAGATATAGGCACGCATTACCTCTTGGTTTATGTGGCCGGCTTCACATTTACATTTTTTGCCAGTAATGACATCATTAACACCAATATTTTCAGGTTTCATTCAAAGAAATGTTGATTTGGATGATTCAAGTGGAAAACACGCCCATTTTGTGTGTATTATTCTGTTCTACATCAAAGCCTGTTTTCTCAGTTGTGGAATTTGAACTCCAAGGAAGAAATCAATATGCAAACACGTCATATCTCCAGAACGGGAGTAGTTATGGAGCTCTATTATACCAAATGAAAGCTTACATTGTGGGCTTTCTAATCATGTATGTAACTCAATTTTACAATTTTGTGACATAATACCCATTTTTGTGGAGTGGATCACATATACTCAGGCTTTCAAGTATTTCTATTTCATCTTTTTTTTTTTTTTTTTTCATCTTGTTTTTATTTGTTCTTTGTTGTTGAGTATCCAGCTCACCCGTAATGAGCGATGTCGCACAGGTGCAGCTGTGGCGAGTGCGTTGTGAATTTTGAACAATGAAATACTGACTCGCTAGTAGTATCGTGCATGCATGCCTCCGTGAGGATTGTGAATGTTTTACCAATAAAACAGTTAAAGGCATTGTATGTGACACTGTAAATAAGTTTAAGACCAGTCAGCCATGTCTTTATCATCTGTTTTAAGACCGGCTGCGGGGCTCTCGACCGAAGTGAATGGGTAAACTGTCTTAGGTATAATATGAAAACTAGTTCATACCCTTGGATTGAACAAATGTGACCGGCTCTACAAAAAGGGGTCTTAAGTCTCGCTATGCACTATTATAAATGGCCTGCTCTTTTTCCATAACCGCAGTACTTCAATGTGAAAAGTTTCTAAGAATGCATTATACTATCCAAAGCTGCTGTACTTCTTACAAAGTAAGTTTTTATTGCCATGAAGTTTTGGAGTAATTACCAAATTGCCAAGTTCTAGCTCATTTTGCCAGGACGCCTCACATTTTCGTGACGTTTAAACGTTTAAACGTGTAAACTTAAACAAAATCAAATCCGTTTAGAATTTTTTTCAAACGTTTAAACGGAACTCGAATACAAAATAAATGGACCTTCCATTTACGCCATACCCAAGGGGCATCAGTAAAAAAAAAAATCGATATCAGGTGTGGGGTGGGGTGGTCTAACAGGCCTCGCGGCAGACTTTTCTGGCGCCAGAAAATTTTGCAAAAAGGGGTGGGTCTAACTGGATTTTGGAATGAAAAAAAAAAAATTCAACAAAAAAGGTGGGTCAAAACACCTGACTTGAACTACAAAAAAATATTTCACTCCATTTTTCGCCATTTTCAAGCATTTTGTTAAAATTTTCGTGATCAGTGACAGCGTCAGTGATCGAATTTTCAATCGAGAAAAAATAAAAAACTCAATTTCAAGTCCGTTTTGACTGCTCTCACGGTGTCAGTGTCGGGCGACGATCCTATTCTTAATATGCGGCCGCCGCATTCTGAATGAAGAGCGACAACCGGCGTAATTTACGGGTAATTGTCGAATTTTCCAACTCGGAAACATTGAATCTTTGAAAACGAAAGTGAAGATAATAGTACGCTGGACTCCGAGGAACTGAGGACCGGATGCGGACTGAGACTGGCGCCGGGCGCCGGGGATGATTATCAGTGAATAACTGCTGCAGCAGTTCGCGAAAGTGAACGGACACAGATTCGTCTATATCTGTCTGAACGAGCAGATTTCCATGGTCAAATTCAGAATGATCTCGAAAGTCGTTCCGAAAATTTCGATCTCGTCACGAATTATCTCCTGTCGAATTCCGAAAAATATATCCCGTTAAAGGGGTGGGTCCGAACTTGAGTTGGTGAAATGAAAAAAATATTTCCCGTTAAAGGGGTGGGTCCGAACTCCAGTTAATGAAATGAAAAAAAAATATTCCGTAAAAGGGGTGGGTATGGCATCCGGATATCATTTTCAAAAAAAAATATCCGTAAGGGTGGGTGGGTCAACGCCGAAAATTTCGTTGGAATTTTCTGACCCGATATCGAGAAATTTTCTTCCTGATGCCCCCTGCCATACCCTCAAGTTTTATTCATGAAGAATTTACTTTCTTCAAACATCTATTTATTTTACAAAGCATTTGTAAAGCCTGTAGTACTTGGTCACATTCCAAGAAGATTAATCAGATACTTTTCTCAATGACCAGCAGCTGCCGGTATCTATTGTGCCCATGATGATGATTATACAGTGTATATATACGCCGTCCACGCCGTGTTTATTTTTTCCCAGCAGCGGGCGTACTGAAAACATCAAACACATGTACACATGTGTTTGATGTTTTCAATACGCCGCTGATGGGAAAAAATAAACATTGCGTGGATGGCGTCTTTCTCCGAGGGCTATTCAGATTAAACTACTAAGTTTTCAAACAATTCTGAGTCTCTCGTATTTCTTTATTTTTCTGTGAAGTTGGAACTTAAACTTGCTAAAATCAACAGTCGGCGTATTTAGGCCGTACGCTGTCCACGTTTTTCTTTTCATCCCGTTTCGACCTCGTGGGTCTAAGCATGGAGGAATTCCTCCATGGTCTAAGAGAACTCTTGGTTTTGGACATAGTTTTGTCTGGAGATTATGATTAAAAACAGTTCTCCACAAAAACGCCTGTCGAATTTGAGTAATTATCAACCAAAATCGGCACTAAATGATCAACAGCGACGGGCGATTTGTTCATGGTCGCATTACGCTATCGTGTCACATTAGTTTGAAATATATGCGCTCTGGTACCACGTGATCCGAATTCTCCAATCACAACTCAGGTCATAGGCCATTGTATCATTGCGAATCAAAACAATCATGGCGTCGCCCATGTCACGATCGTCGAGTGTCGAAGACTCCGTGATAAAACCAGTTGTTTTGTTCACTTACAATAATGTTACGGCCGAGAAAATCTGTGTGAAAATGACAACGAATTGGCAGAGAAGTTGGTGAGCCTAGACCTGCTACTGTGTGCTAGAGAACTGTCGTACGAGAATTGGTCGTGAAAACTAGCCAAACAGTCGTGACACTATACGCATCGGGTTTACGCTAAACGTTGCGTGTTAGTACTGTGTAGTGTATGTACCGCTGGATTATTGACGTCTCACATTCACAACTGCAATATTACCTGGCAGCGGATCGTAAACGTGCAGAGACACTGTCGGAGAAAGCACATTTGCCTCCCAAAACTCAGTCTCGGCCTTGTAGGGTTCGCTGTCATCATCGGGTCCCGTATATTGCCGCCCAGATCAGTACTTTGTGTCAGCAGATGTATTATTGGCAAGGAACCAAGCAAGAGGTTTAGTTACCCAATTATCTCAGACAGGCCAAAACAGTAAAGATGCAGGTAGGTCATGTACACGTATAGGCTATATAGTAAGGTCAAAATTAACAATCTAATCTGCTTCCCCAGCTTCCCAGATTGTGTCTATATCGAATTTTAAGAGGCTGTTTTACCTTAAAATTGTATGTTGAATAGACATACGTGTAGACAAAATAAACCTAAAATTCATTTCTCTTACCTTGGCCCCGGAAAATCTGCTTCCGAAGTTCTGGTAATTACCAGATCTACCCCGTTTTTGACAGCCCAGACAGGGGGTGGGGTTAGTTGGGGGGTTGGAAAATAACCCCTGCTTATATGCTTCAGTCCAGCTTCATCACCATTACCAAACTGCACAAATGATGACCCAAGTGGGGCTATATTGACCTTTTTTACATGTTTTTTTCTTGTAACAGGTCGTTCAATAAATCCGTTATTGATTATATATTTTACCCCCTCTTGTTTATCACCAGATTAAACCTTTTTATGCAGTTGCTAATCAAGAAACAAGCAGTGATGATGGCAGATCTCTAAAGAAGCATTTACTCAGATCCAGTGCCAGCCTACCATCTATAAGCCCCACAGTTCGAAGCACGTCCTACCAGCCATGTACATCATCTGCCAAATATCGCATGGGTTGTTAAATTTGTAACACTTCAGTGATTTTTGTATTTGTTCTAACGGAAAAGTTGAGAGAATTATGCTCGAACTGGTTGATGATATTTAAGACACGTCAGGAGCATTTCCTTTTTGACACTTTTAATTATTTTCATTTAGTTAACTGAATTTGGTTTCAACGCTCTTTTTAATTGAAAAGTGTAACCCAGTTTAAACTTATTGGAACTACACACTGACAAATCCATTATGGATTATATTATTGTACTGAAAATGGGCATTCACACAAATGTATTCAAATTGTGCATACAATTCACTCTTTCTGTCATTTCAAATGTTATTGCAACATTGACTTTAATCACAATAATTGTTCAGAGACAATTCAGTATGCCATTGATTACAGTATGCTCAGTAAGGTTAATACAGATCCAGTGTAAAATAAAACTGTAGGGTTGTCAATTGTCATGCGATTCTGTTTATTTTATTCTCACTTTGCAATGTTATGTTTCATAAGTGAGCACAGAAGATTGTGTAGTGCTGACAAGAATATGACAAACAATAGATTTTGTGTGGATCTTATTTTTGATTTGTTTCATTATGTATTTTATTACAAGCTTGCCTTACACATGAAACTTATTAAATTGACCCCTTTAAACAAAACAGCTGATTACCCATCCCCCCTCCCTCCAAAAATATTAATAATAATATTGTTTTCTTTTTAAATTATAAAAAATAATGCAGATTGAATAAGCCATTTTATTTATCAATCAAATATCAAAAAACGTATTTAAATAGATCAATCTGGGCACCTATCAAGCCAAAGGGAGTGATTTACAATTACTTGTAGACAGGGGTAAAAAGTTATATTTGCCACAAAAAAACGTTGATGTCCTGTGATGTACATGTGTTATACAGGGCAAGTTGGTTTGAGTCAATATACATTAGGTGGGGGAAAAAAGTATGGGGCGAAGTGGCTTTGGGGCAAAATTGTTATAAAAACTAGGCGAGAAAAACCAACTCGCCCCATGCTAGTTTCGCCCCATTACATTTTTAAAGTGAATAACTCAAGTTTGACTGGATATTTTTTGGAGAACTTTTAGCATAGTATTTTAAACAGCTACTAGAAACTATATATGCCTTCAAAAAGTAGACCCATGGGGGTCGAAACGAAACTCGTTTTCTAGGCATCTTTTCAGCCACACCATACGGCCTAATTTTGCAGTAATCAAACCAATCCGTTATTTAAAACAATGTATCTGTGTCGCTCTTCAAGATCCGCTTGGGCTGCAAGTGCAAACACCACCATTCCCTTAAAAAAAATCAATTCGACGGATAAAATATTCTTTAGATCGTAGAACGGGTACCGCTGGGAGTGACATATCAGAATACTTGTGGAATGGGGAGGTGTAAACTTTTAAATTAGTTTTTGAAGAGTGATATAAATGTAGAGTTTTCGCCATTTATCTCGGTGTTCTGTTGCAAGTAATAAACACAAAGTTATAGTTTCCGAGTCCAAACCCTGTATTTATTTCTATCCAAATTGATGTCGACTATTTAATCATCATTGACGATTCTGCGACATCTCCCCCGTAAACAAATATTGTGGTTCGAAAAGAATTGTATACTTATTTAAGAAAATTGTTAAAATGTTGCTATCATTTGCTGGAAAATCTGTTTCTCTTATTTTTCGAATAAGGTTTAAGGTTTCCCCAGTCTTAAAAAAATCTCGGCCCCGAAAAGAATATTTCTCCAGGCTCCAGAGAATGATTGACAGCCCCATTGTCCAAATTGATACGTTATATCTCTTGTTTGATACAAACCTATCTACAAGGTGACTGAACTTTGAGGACGTGGCGTTCAGTCGGTAAATGTACTAGGTCACCGAACTTTAGGGGCGCGGCACAACGTGCACAATGTACAGTAGGTCACCGAACTTTGAGGACGTCCGCCAATGCGTTTAATCCCAGTAAATAACATGCCATTGGTTGCGGTTCCTTCTCTGCTCAGTAGTCTCAATTGAAATGTCTAGGTGCATTGGTACTGTGACATCCCAACCCTGTTGCTTGGAAATACTGTTGCTAAGTAGCGAGGCTCCCCTGCCCGTGGTGCATGGCCCGTAGCCAGAAGTCTAATGGGGAAAGGTTATGAATGATTGGGTTTTTGTTCTCATGGCCTGGGGCCAATTTCACGGAGCTGCTAAGCACCAAAATTTGCTTAGCACAAAAACGTCTTGCTCATTAAAAACAAGTTACCAGCCCAAATTCTACGTGTTTTTTTATGCTAAGCCAAAAAACAGCTGATTAATCAATCAGAAACAATAAAGATCACGTGAAAATTTGGTCTGTAACCTTGTTTTTACCAAGGACAAATTTTCATGCTAAGCAATTTTTTGTGCTTAGCAACTCCGTGAAATTGGCCCCTGGCTGTAGGAAAATACTGGTATACCGGCAGTACTCGCTGGAATGCTGCAGCTATCGCGAAATTTGTGAGGGTAACGTTTTTTTAAATTTGAAGGCAGTTTATATTTTTTTTAAATCGTAGCTAAAAAATAAATAAATAAACGATCTTCCTAAGACTAGTCTGGACATTCCTTGAAGTGACACTTGATTTGACAGCACTTGTAGGTGATGCTTCTTGAAATGTTTAGCCTTCAAAGAACATAGAAAAGAATGGTGGTAAGTGTACACAATGTATACAAACAAACGCGACCGCAGTTACGCAAATAGACTGGGCCCGGACAGGCGGCAGCCTTTTAAAGTTTTCAATAAACGTTTAAACGTTTACACGTTACGGGAAACGTTTGCTAAACGTTTACAAAATTAAACGTAGATTATCAATCATTGCAGGTGGATGTTGATCTGGCCAAGCAGAGTGCAGAGAAGCCAGAAGACGACAACGAGTTGAAGAAGAAGCTGTGGCTGCGCATTGCCAGGCACGTTGTGGAGGAACAGAGCGATATCCAGGAAGCTATGCTGGTGCTTCAGGAATGCCCTCAACTCAAGATAGAAGACATCCTGCCCTTCTTTCCAGACTTTGTTACCATTGATCATTTCAAGGTACCGTACCATGAGTATTTACCCATCTAAACTATAATTCCAGGAATCTCTGTCTGTCTGTTCCTAATTCGATTATCTCCAGAACCGGGCAGTGTATGAAAACCATGCAATATCAGTACATTTGTTGTTGTTGCAGGATGCAATCTGCACTTCCCTAGCTGATTACAACCAGCACATTGAATCCCTCAAGAAAGAGATGGAAGATGCGACAGATAGTGCTCAAAACATCCGAGGTGACATCCAGGAAGTCAGGAACAAGTCAGTCACGTACTCCCTCATGTTCTTTGTTGACAAGTTGAAGGGTCTATAAATGTACATCCCGCTTTATAATACATAAACAGTGCCAATGTCTGCATTTCTGATAGTCAATTAAAACATTGCTGTAAGTGTTAACCCCTTAATGCCCGTGAGTGGCTATAGCTGCAACCCATGCTAATCCAGCTGGAATGCTGTGGCAAGCTGTGCTATGCCGTAGAACACGGCCTGCGAGGCAGCTGCACGCTCGGTCTATTGTGCACTGCAGCAACTGGACAAAAACTTTGTGCAGTCATGCATATAATCCGGTGCAGTGAGGACTGGGATGCCCATAATACTGGCGTCAAGAGGTTAAGAGAAAGATATGTATGTCAGTAAGACATGGGAAGGTTTGCAATTGCACCATGGAGTCACATTTCTTTTGTTAATGTGTGTTTAAAGAGCTATTAAACAGAAGGAGTAAGCACAGCCCAGTAACAAAAGAACAATGATTGCCACCACCAGCTATTTTACGACCGCAAAAATTAACAATAAAGCAATTTCGAATTACGCGCCGCTCGAGGGTCATGATGAATGCTGAGAAATACTTTAGCAAATTATTGTTGGTATTGCGCATGCGTGTGTCACACCCCCCAAAAATCCACTTTTTGGGTTGGACAAGGTTTTGTTGTTTAGGCCACTGAACCCCTTTAATTGTGTTCTTAATGGTGCCCAACTGTTATTTACGACCTGTCTCGGACATGAACTAGCTGCTTGACAAGTCAGGTTCGGGGCTAGGCCTCATGTATGTGGTTTGGGTCATTCTGACTTCAGCCTGCGACCAGTCAGGATCAATGCCACCTTGCCTCCTACATGAGCCTTGTTTCCACTATTTCTACTGAAATAGGTGAGTCCCCGAATTCACTTTTGTTCTTTATAATGTACATAATAATAGTGTTATTGATGTTTTATTAATTTGCCCTCATGGTAAATTAGTATCTGATATTGGCATGTATCCTAGTACATGTACATGTACTTTCAGTGATTTGGAAGGATTTGCATTTCTTTTTGAAGTTGTGTATTAGTATTATCGCTTAGATACAAAGTAGTTATTTTCCATTTTGTTTGACAATTCGTTATAGTTATTCGTTGATTACTTTTGATTTTCTTATTGATTCTAGTTATTATTCTACACTTGAGTTTTGTAGTTGTAGGGTGTTTATTTAGGTTTTCGCTTCCGAAGAGTCACCATTAATTATATGAGACTGGTTTATTACTCGAGGACTTTTCGTTGTGTTTAGGTTTTCACAATGTTGTTAGAAATTCTTCAGTACAATTATTCCATTTGAGTGATAATATTCCGTACATGAGAGAATTATCAACACAAGTCTATGGTTTGGTTTGCGACCATGCTGTACAGTACAAATATGCTTTCCCTTAGTAAATTGCTATTTAGTAAAACAAAGGACTAGTGTGAGTGACCTCTAAGCCACTGGGCCTGGCCTGTGGTCATCAGGGACCATCAATTTCGCCTAAAAGCTATTAACCACTTCAAGAGGGTTGAACCATTCAAGGTTTATGTGAAATTACCTTCACTTTAGTTTTCTTGACTTTGGCCTTATTCTGAAGTTATGGTTTAATGATTGATTCGATTTACTTTATTTTTGTTGAAACACTTTGTGGTTTATAAGGAGTTCTTCAGAATTTCTTTGAGTTGTTGGTCTTTTCAAGCAGGGCATTACTAACGCCCCAGCGACCTTCCAAAGGCTTATGGAGAAGTGTATGGGAGACCTCAACCTGATGGATGTCATGGTCTACTTGGATGATCTGCTGATCTTTTCCAAAACCCTGGAGGAGCACGAAGAGAGGTTGATGAAAGTCCTCGATCGACTGCAGGAGTTTGGTCTCAAACTGAACTCTGCAAAGTGCCACTTCTTTCAGACGTCCGTCAAGTGCCTGGGGCATGTGGTGTCCAGGGATGGAGTTGGTACCGATCCAGACAAGATCAATGCGGTTCAATCCTGGCCAACGCCATCTAATGCCAGGGAGCTAAAGTCCTTCCTTGGATTTACTGGGTATTACCGGAGGTTTGTGGGAGGATACTCGGCCATTGCACGACCACTCCACCAGTTGACGGCGGGCTGCGACATGACAAAGAAGTTTAAGAAGGGGAGAAAACGGAAGGCTTTGGTCCGCAGTGCCAGTGAGCCCTTTGGTGATAGATGGACACCAGCCTGTCAAACAGCCTTCGATACACTCATTGAAAGGCTAACCTCGGCACCGGTTCTTGGATTTGTTGACTATGGCTCTCCATTTTTCCTTCACACTGATGCCAGCTTGACAGGACTTGGTGCTGCGTTGTACCAGGAACAAGATGGGAAGTTGAAGGTCATTGCATATGCCAGTAGGGGCCTGTCGCGCAGTGAAGCCAACTATCCTGCCCATAAGCTCGAGTTCCTGGCCCTCAAGTGGTCAGTGACGGAAAAATTCCATGATTATTTGTATGGTGGGCGATTCACCGTACTAACGGATAATAATCCACTGACCTATGTTCTGACATCGGCCAAGCTCGATGCGACTGGGCAACGATGGTTGGCTGCCCTAGCAAATTATGACTTCCGCATCCAGTATCGGCCAGGAAAAAGTAACGCGGATGCTGACGGCCTGTCACGACGGCCCCAAGCGACTCAACCCGCAGACGAGGACTTTGATGGAAACTACGAGCGGTTCCAACAGCTAAAGAACAGAATCCTTGGCGGGAGTGATGTTAAGTTGGAGGAGTCTACAGTGGCTGCTCTGTGCCAAAGTGTAGAGCTAGGTCCCACCTGTACCCTTTTGGAGACCATCACCGACTCGGCGAGTGCTGTGCCTGACGACTTAGATGGCACAGGATGTCAAGGCCAGGATTCTATCCCAAGCATAAGTAGCCAGGACTGGGTGGATCTCCAGCAAGCCGATGAGAGCATCCGATACATCATCCAGTGCTTGCAGACAGGGAAACAGCCGACTGCTAAAGAGCGTTTAGTCCTGACAGATGAGAAGAAGATTCTGCTTCGGCAGATAAAACATCTGGTCTTCAAGGACGGCGTGTTGTTCAGAATGGGTAGCAGTTCAGGCGAGTCCCTACGCCAGCAGCTTGTCCTGCCCAAGAGCTACAAATACCTAGCCTTTGATGGAGTGCACGACCAAGTGGGTCACTTGGGGTTAGAGAGGACCTTGGATCTGGCGCGGGCTCGTTTCTATTGGCCCAAGATGGCCGACGACATTGAAGAGATGTGTCGAATCTGTCCTCGGTGTCTTCGTCGCAAGAAGAAGATGCTCAAGATGGCACCCTTGGTCTCCATCAGTACAACTCATCCGATGGAGCTAGTCTGCATGGACTTCTTATCCCTTGAGCCTGATGATAGGAACACTACAAACATCCTTGTCCTGACAGACCACTTCACAAGGTATGCTCAGGCATTCCCCACAAAGGATCAAAAGGCGAAGACAGTAGCCAAGGTGCTTTGGGAAGAGTTCTTTGTCCATTACGGCTTCCCAGAACGCCTCCATTCCGACCAAGGGCGAGATTTTGAGTCGGCATTGATAAAAGAGCTGTGTGAGCTGGCGGGCATCAGAAAGTCACGCACGACGCCATACCACCCCCAGGGAAACGGGCAGGTTGAGCGGTTTAACCAGACCCTCATCAGCATGCTCGGGACCCTGGATGCAGAGAAGAAGAGCAAATGGCGTCTGCACGTCCGGCCACTGGTGCATGCCTACAACTGCACGAAGAATAATGCTACAGGCATGACACCCTACTACCTGATGTTTGGTCGGGAACCCCGCCTACCAGTTGACTTACAATTCGGCCTTCTATCCCCAGCCAAGAAGGCAATTTCCCACAGGACTTATGCACAAGATTTGAGGAATCGTCTCCAACGTGCCCATCAGATAGCCGCAGCCAAAGCAGGTAAAGCTGCCGCTTACAGCAAGGAGAGGTATGATAAGAAGGTTCGAGACCATGCCTTAGTGGTGGACGACTTGGTTCTGGTGCGCAACGTGGGCATCCATGGGAAACATAAGCTGGCTGACCGATGGACCACTTCTAGATACAAGGTGATAGACCGTGTAGCCGACGATATGCCGGTTTACGTGGTGAGACCTGAGAATGGTGATGGGCCGGACAGGACTCTCCATCGCAATATGTTACTCCCTTGTGGGTTTCTTCCCGAAGCCCCGGTAAAGCCGTTAACTACTGTCCGTCCAAAGCCAGCCCCAAGAGTCTCACTACGCCAATCAAGAAGTAAATGCAACCAGCCAGGGAGATTAATAAATCACACTTCACCTCCTGGACATCCAAGTACCGAGAGTGAGTCTGGAGTACTGATTGAACCCAAAACACGGCCTGTACCAGCCCCACGGATGCTGCTTCCATACGCCACCAGTGATGAAGGTCCACCAGCAACCCCCCTTGATCCCGAAGCACCAGAGTTTGTTCCAGCTGAAGTAGCCCCACGGGACATCGACCCAGTGGATGAGGCTGGCAGTGCCCCCTCCGGAGCTTCCTCTACGTCGGAACCTGTCTCCCTCCAAGAGACAACAAGTTTCTCAGAGCCGAATACTTCTTCGTCAGACGAGTCAACTCCAGATAGTCCCACGGCCCTAGCCAGACGTAGATATCCAGCCCGCAACAGGAGAGCACCTGAGCGACTTGGGTATAGCCGATTGAGACCTTCTGAGACTAAACTTATTGAAGAACACTTAGCAATCCAGAAGCAAAGTCTCACACTGCTTCAATCTTGCCTTGTGTCCAAATACATGTAGAAGCATTAGTTTCTGTCAAGTTATATTATAGCCATGTCGGGACGCCATGATTTTAGAAGGGGAGAGTGTCACACCCCCCAAAAATCCACTTTTTGGGTTGGACAAGGTTTTGTTGTTTAGGCCACTGAACCCCTTTAATTGTGTTCTTAATGGTGCCCAACTGTTATTTACGACCTGTCTCGGACATGAACTAGCTGCTTGACAAGTCAGGTTCGGGGCTAGGCCTCATGTATGTGGTTTGGGTCATTCTGACTTCAGCCTGCGACCAGTCAGGATCAATGCCACCTTGCCTCCTACATGAGCCTTGTTTCCACTATTTCTACTGAAATAGGTGAGTCCCCGAATTCACTTTTGTTCTTTATAATGTACATAATAATAGTGTTATTGATGTTTTATTAATTTGCCCTCATGGTAAATTAGTATCTGATATTGGCATGTATCCTAGTACATGTACATGTACTTTCAGTGATTTGGAAGGATTTGCATTTCTTTTTGAAGTTGTGTATTAGTATTATCGCTTAGATACAAAGTAGTTATTTTCCATTTTGTTTGACAATTCGTTATAGTTATTCGTTGATTACTTTTGATTTTCTTATTGATTCTAGTTATTATTCTACACTTGAGTTTTGTAGTTGTAGGGTGTTTATTTAGGTTTTCGCTTCCGAAGAGTCACCATTAATTATATGAGACTGGTTTATTACTCGAGGACTTTTCGTTGTGTTTAGGTTTTCACAATGTTGTTAGAAATTCTTCAGTACAATTATTCCATTTGAGTGATAATATTCCGTACATGAGAGAATTATCAACACAAGTCTATGGTTTGGTTTGCGACCATGCTGTACAGTACAAATATGCTTTCCCTTAGTAAATTGCTATTTAGTAAAACAAAGGACTAGTGTGAGTGACCTCTAAGCCACTGGGCCTGGCCTGTGGTCATCAGGGACCATCAATTTCGCCTAAAAGCTATTAACCACTTCAAGAGGGTTGAACCATTCAAGGTTTATGTGAAATTACCTTCACTTTAGTTTTCTTGACTTTGGCCTTATTCTGAAGTTATGGTTTAATGATTGATTCGATTTACTTTATTTTTGTTGAAACACTTTGTGGTTTATAAGGAGTTCTTCAGAATTTCTTTGAGTTGTTGGTCTTTTCAAGTTTTGGCTTTGAGATATCTGAACCACCTGTGAATTGCTTTTGGTTTATAGATCCTATTAACTTCAGTTGACTTTTTATTGATTTAGCTTGGAGTGACTTTTATTTGAACCCTAGATCAAGGGCTATAGTGTTTACTTTTATATTATTTTCCTCTGAAAATAATATAATTCTGTAAGGTTTTAGTTTTTCTTAAGACTTAGTGAATATTTTAGCTTTTTGTTTATAACCTTTAGTGTTTGATTATTGTTCTGGTTTAGTTTATTCTTTATTGGTTTACACATGTAGGTTTAGTTATAATTAGTGTGTATTCTGACTTCAGCCTGCGACCAGTCAGGATCAATGCCACCTTGCCTCCTACATGAGCCTTGTTTCCACTATTTCTACTGAAATAGGTGTGACCCCATATGCAGTTGACAAGACTCAAGACTCAAGACTCACGAGAGGACGAATTCCAGCACGGCATCCCGTAGTGATTGGATTCCCTCATCACCGTGCGTGCTGTAGGAGTGTCGCTTTCCACTGTTTCACCATCCCGTTCCAGTATTTTGCAGTACATCAGTTTCCCCCAGTTCATCTCTTCGACATCTTTTCCCAGTTCACCTGTGCCAGTCCAACCCCCACTTCAGTCTACATTTCGTGTCTTCTTCTTCATCCAGATCCTGTGTTTTCTTCTCCATTTGTCGTCATTCTGAACTGAACTATTCGTTCGCGTGTCGCGTTTTATATGTGAACTATTCGCTCGCGTGTCGGATAAATTCATCTATATCCTTTTATTTTGCTGTTTTATAATAAGTGTTGATCTGTATTCATCTGTGATATTGTCAATTCTTGTTAATCCAACTGTTATATTTTGTTGTCCATATTAATATTTGTTCTTGTGCGATTGTCCCATCGACCTGTAATTCTTTATAACTTTAAATTTAATTTTGTCTACCGCGGACCGGTATAATAAACATAAGGACTTCCGATCAGGAAGGACCTGTGACACGTGTTTTACAGAAGATGTGAATTTCAGCTAACAAAAATATACAATTGTAAAGAGGGCATAAATTGTCACCATTGGACATACTTGGCCAGTGAGAAGCCAAGCTTTAGGAAAATTAGATGAGATTTGAAGGTTTGCATGGCAAAAAGGCAAAAAGAAGTAGTTTGCAGTAACACCATGTGGTAATTCTCTCCAGTGAGTTGTGTGGTTCTGAAAAGAACAGAAGGGAACTTAAAGGGATCGTATACGTTTGGTAATTGGAACCAACTGTTTTTGTTTTAATCCTATATATTTATAGATATATACCATAAAACTAACCTGTACAAATTTCATTTCAAATGGTGGTAGCGATTTTGAGATATTGCCGAAAATCTGGAGCGGTTTTGTCCATGCAGGAAGAATAATTTGCATTGGAATACACAATCTGAGAAACGTCACTGCAGTAACGCTTCTCAGATTCAAATTTGTTGGGATAAAAAGTCATATCTTTTTCCATAACCGCAGTACTTCGAAGTGAAAAGTTTCAAAAAATGCTTTATACTATCCGAAGCTGCTGTACTTCTTACCAAGTAAGTTTTTATTGCCATTAATTTTTGGAGTAATTACCAAACGTATACGATCCCTTTAACCAGTTCGCGCCGGGATTATTTTAACATTAGTGAGCAGACAAGGGGGATTATTTTTAACAAAACTCGATCCAAAGCAGGTTCAGGCCGATAGTCCTGGGAAGCACACCCACGCATTTCTGGCCTTGCTCGCTGCTGACAGATATTTCCGGTCTTGCTCGTGGCGTGTTTATGCGTCATCCGTTTTGAATCTGAAGAAAAATTTGCGTTTATATACGTCATCCGGCTCGAACTGGTTAATGCCGGGGAGTGGCTATAGCTGCGGCCCATACTAATCCATCTGGAATGCTATGTCCTGCTGTACTATGCCATAGAACACGGCCTGTGAGGCAGCTGCACGCTCGGTCTATTGTGCACTGCAGCAACTGGACAAAAACTTTGTGCAGTCATGCATATAATCCGGTGCAGTGAGGACTGGGATGCCCATAATACTGGCGTCAAGAGGTTAAGAGAAAGATATGTATGTCAGTAAGACGTGGGAAGGTTTGCAATTGCACCATAGAGTCACATTTCTTTTGTGAATGTGTGTTTAAAGAGCTATTAAACAGAAGGAGTAAGCACAGCCCAGTAACAAAAGAACAATGATTGCCACAACCAGCTATTTTACGACCGCAAAGATGTCTATTGTAGTCCAAACGGCGAAGCCGATTGGTCAAGGGAAATGAATATTAATGAGATACTGATTTACATAATAAAGATATTTACAGGGTGAATCTAAAAACGAATAGGGGGTACTTTTTTATACCCGTGACATTAACAATAAAGCAATTTCGAATTACGCATCGCTCAAGGGTCATGATGAATGCTGAGAAATACTTTAGCAAATTATTGTTGGTATTGCGCATGCGTGTTTTACAGAAGATGTGAATTTCAGCTAACAAAAATATACAATTGTAAAGAGAGCATAAAATGTCACCATTGGCCATACTTGGCCAGCGAGAAGCCATGGTTCACCATTTGCTTTGATTGCTTGAATTTGGTTACTTTTGGAACGTAGGAATCTTTAGGAAAATTAGATGAGTTTTGAAGGTTTGCATGGCAAAAAGGCACACAAAAAAAGGAGTTTGGGGTAACACCTTGTGGTAATTCTCTGTAGTGAGTTGTGTGGTTCTGAAAAGAATCAAAGGGAACTTATTTTTAACTTTATGCTCTGCTCGTCGTCAGAAGACTGAGGGATTCCAACAACTGAAAGCATTAAAGCGTAAGGATGCAACTATGCAGGGGTACCTACTCATGCAGGACGTGAGGGATGCTGGATGGTAACTTAGGCATGTCAGTGTGAAAGGAAGAGATCGAAAAGGAAGGTTGCCAAAGGTATAGGGTACCAATAGGCTGGAGAGCTAAGTGTCCTAGGGTATAGGAAACCAATCATCACCATAGGCGACGATGAGGCGCCAGATGTTGCTAATGGAGAAACTAATGTCTTATGAAACCGTTTTCTCTGACGCGGCAGGGGTACCAGCGTTCGATGCTGGTGATGAGTTTGGCCTGGTTCAAGTTAATCTGATGGTCTTTGATGTGGAAGTGCTTGACTATGGATGATTTGTCAAAGTCTCACTTTCTGCCATGGGCTTTGTGTTTGTTGAGTCTGGCGGGGAGGTCCCTACCAGTCTCACCGATGTACACTTTGCCACATTGGCAGGGGATTCTGTACACTCCTGGTCTGCACTCTGGGTCTGGCCGGTCCTTGTACGAAGTCAGCAGGTTGTGGATCTTCAAGGGGGCCGGGCGTGTGGATGATGCATTGAATGAGGTTTTAAGTACTACCTAAGTAGGGGTGGGTAATGAAACTAGGGGCCCTATAAACTAGTTGGATTTGGGTATAGGTGATCCTTCGGCCGGGATTGGATCCGGGGTCTTGTCTTGTCTTGGCCGGCCTTGTATCCCTTTCGATGCAGTGCTGGGGTAATGTGGTGGAGTTTCTAGGGGAGATGTTCCTTGTCGCAGACGTTGTATGCCATGCGGACAAGGACCTGGTTGATGGAAGTCTTGATCTTGAGGTGATGAAACGAACTGTTGTGGAAGTATCTGTCGGTGTGGGTTTGTTTGCGGTAGACGCTGCGAGTGAGGATCCCGTCCTGCTTTTTAGGATAACCTTCAGCTCTTCTTGGAACACCTCAAGGAGCTTTACAGCAGCATCCAGTTCGCAATGGAACAAGAAAGAAATAGCAAAAACTAATTTCTTGACGTTGTGTGACCCTGACGTTGCGTGCTAACTCCTTCCGTTTAATAGCTCCATGGTGTTACCGGTACCTTCTTCAAAAAGTTCTTGCCAGAACCTCAACTTCAGAGCAATTTGATAAACACTGTCCCCTCTGTTTTTTGCAAATTTAATTAGGAAATGGTCATGCGAAGTGTGCAATGTTTTCAAGTTTTGCCACTTTCAATACAATAATTTTGCCTCTTCCAACAGTTAAAACAGTAGACTTGTTTTCTACCCATAGGTATGGCATTGTTGGAGGCAGCCAGAAGTGTGCATCATGCAACTATCCGCTGTTGACGCGATCATTCTACTTGTTTCCTTGCCAACACATGTTCCATGCAGATTGCTTGAATAAAGAGGTAAGTCATGATGGAAGGTACGTCGGACGGTTTGTTTTGTTCGGTTGGTTTTAACCAGTTTGCGCCGGGGTTATTTTGACATTGACCGGACCAATGCGCGAGAACGTTCAGACACCGTTTTAAGAAGAGCGAGTTTTAACTTCAAAGTGTTCAATTGAATTTAATCTCTGTTCTGGGGTCACGTAGAACTTTCGCTCGTTTACATATTTTGCGCGCTACAATTCGTGTTGCAGGCATACTTGCGTAATGCATGCATTCATCGCTTGGTTGCGCGCACAACAGCGAATCCTAAATGCATGATTTTTAACATCGCGCTGTCTCGAGAGATTCTTCTTAAAATAATTATCACAATTCAAGATGAAGAAGCTAACCGGCAGTCGATAGCCTCAAGGATAGTAGCTTTCTTGAGCATGATAAAAAGGCAAGTGCAGCGGAGAAACAATGTCAGTTCGGCCCACACCGCTAGTGAGGGCCTTCACTTCACCCTCAACCAATTCGCACCACGTGGTACTTTTTTCTAATCCTTTCTCTAAGCCGTTCTCTGCAGTCGATGTCGTCGGAGCATTAGCCATGATGATGAAAAGAATTGGCAGTACAGCTAACGTTATTGATCGACGGAAACTACTAGATATATAACAAAACCGAAAGCAGTGTAAAACCATGGAAGTAAAACGTTGCAATGGCGGCTGATGATGGCGTGGGTATGCGGCGTGCGGCTACCCATTTTAGACACCGTTTTTAATAGCTAAAACGTTTAACCAAATCGAGTTGAACTAGTGTTTTAACCAGTTCGCGCCGGGATTATTTTAACATCATCGAGCCGAGGGGCGGGATTATTTTTAACGAAACTCGATCCGAAGCGGGTTCAGGCCCGAAACTCGATCCGAAGCGGGTTCAGGCCGATAGTGCCTGGAAGCACACCCACGCATTTCCGGCCTTGCTCGCTGCTGACAGACATTTCCGAACTTGAACTTGGCGTGTTTATGCATCATCCGTTTTGAATTTGGGGAAAAATTGCGTTTATATATGTCATCCGGCGCGAACTGGTTAAGCGAATTTAAAACGGTGTCTGAACGCACCCGTAGTCTCCGTAAAATTGATACAGGCTTTGTTTGCAGAACCATGCTTAGAAGCAAAGTGTAATTTGTTGTAATTGTTTCACATTTTGTTAGGTCCTACCCCATCTGACCATGGCCAAGCGCACTCGCATGTCTGACCTACAGAGACGACTATCTCAGCTACAGACCCATCGATTGCCTGCCTCATCAGCGCCCTCTAGTGACAGCATAACAAAGCGCGACGAGGTGGACCAGATCAAGAACGAGTTGGATGACATCACCGCAGCCGAGTGTGTGTACTGTGGCGAGATCATGATCAAGTAAAAGACTAACAATTGTTCAATCTATTAACATCACTGCATGGTTCATGTAATGATATAAACAACATCAGTCTTAGTCTTTGCCAAAGACGACAGTAATCGATAGTGTGCGCGGCGCGGAAAATATTGTCATGCAGAGCGCTCGCAAACAGCACGTTTAACCCTAACGTTCCTCAATCCTCCAAAATCCTCATTGTAGTTGGAGGATTTTTGAGGATTGAGGCTGAATGGGGTTTTCAAAAAATGAGGATTTTGGAGGAATGAGGCTGAATGGGGTTTTCAACAAATCATAATGAGGATTTTGGAGGATTTACTCCATCCCCCATCATCCTCATTGCAGTTTGGATGATTAAAACAAATGAGGATTTTGGAGAATTGAGGCACATGATGTTGTTTCAAGTGTGGAAGATTGTTGAGGATTGAGGCTAAATAGGGTTTTCAAAAAATGAGGTTTTAAAAAAAATGAGGATTTTGAGGGATTGAGGATGGTTGCTAGCAAAAAGGGCCTAGGGGGTTAGGGTTAAAGACCATACTTATCGTCTTTGCAAACCTGCGAAAATGGGGTATACACATATGGACTGGCAATGAGGTCACTAGAGCACGTCTATTCCCCAGAAGGGGGATAACCAGAAGGGGGCCTGGGGACCTAGCTATTTCCCCAGGACAAAGGCTGAGGGAAATAGGTCCCCCTTCTTGTCACTCACAGGCCCGAGGGGGAATAGACGTACTCTAGTGAACGAATCATGCCAGTACATATGTGTTTTATAACACAACTCAGTCCAAAAGATCCAGACGCCGCCATTTTTCATATAAAGATGAGCCTGGAAAACCTCTTGAGGGCGCTGTAACCAGTCAAAAAATTTAGGTATATTGCCCGCTTTGGGAACTATTTCCCGCAAATTCATGGTGGCACAAATCGCATGCACTAGCCTATAATAGTTAACCCCACGTGACCGTGTTTCAGCCAACCAGAATACAGAACAAGCAAGAGGTGTGTACCGTAATTTCCTGCGATAAAGCCGCACGGCGGTTAAGGCGCAGGTCCCTAAAATCACCCCAAAACATTTCAAACGTCAACAGGGCCCAATTTCTTGGCTCTGCTTACCGTTAGCGAAGAATCCCTGCTTACTATAGCAGAAAATTCGGTGCTTACGGTAAACGTATTTCCCGCGTTAGCGAGCAATTTCGGTCTCTGAGCATGCGTACAACCCGTAACTAAGGATTCTGTGCTTACATGGTTAGCGTAAAATGTTTCTGCTAGCGCGGTTAGCGGAAAATGGTGACCGTAAGCGTGGAATTCTGTGGCTAACAGAGCCAAGAAATTGGGCCCAGATAAAGCGCACTGCCGAATAAGGCGCATGCTTGAACGCACCCAGAAGAACACCAGGTGCCACCCGGTGTAGGTACATCGCCACAAAGGGGTCATTTTGTTGCCTAAGAAGGATCCCACTATTCCAAGCAAGAATTTGCTGAGTACTCAAGTTTATCTGGCACGCAAACAATGTATGAAAACTTCAAACCAGTAGTCACAATATCGCACGAGGTTTGCCGATACATATCATGTATCACTGCAGTATAAACTCATGCAGCGATGCAGCGATCGCGTGCATGGTATCCCTAATTGCGACACCCCCTAATCTTTTTTCCAGTCGTTGTGAATGCTCCGCGCTGTGTAGTTCGGATGGTGAATTGCATGAAGCCGGAACGTAGACGAAAAAACGTTTAGAAAAAGGCCACATAGTACGGGCCAGCTTTTTATCGCTGTTGTACGCGTCATGCAGCGCACGCTGTAGTCTTGTTTGCAAGACGATCTTTATCGCGGTATATGCAGTGCGCGTACCGTAGGCCGCCGATGCGGTAATTCGCGCGTGGTACTCTACGGCGTACGTTAGAGGGCGCCCCGCATCGCGAAAAACGTCTTGCAAACAAGACTACGCATGCTGCCGAGTGCTAAATCACATACATGTACGGTCGTAGGGGGATCAACACATCGCGGCATTGTTAATGGAAACACGGTCACAATGTCCGGAGAGTTGGGCTAATTGGTTGACCGCATTATTGAGTAAGATTGCGGCGTTCAAAGAATTCTTCACACAAAGACCATCACTTTGAACTCAAGCGACATCATATACGGCGCACTGAAAGATAAGGCGCGGCGATGTTTTTGTGGTCTAGAAAGTCAAATAAGCCGCGTCTTTACCGCAGGAAATTACGGTACTAGCCTAAATAGAGAGCATGCAGAAAAATTGGGTCCTCATCAAATTTGGTTTAGCTTTCTCAAAATACACAGTGAACAAAAGAAATACACAAGATCTAACCTCACAACTGAGGTTTAATTCATAAAGAATTGGGAGGGAGAAAAAATCAAGGGATTCCCCAGTTTGTTTCGAATACAAAAATTGGTTTTTTTCCCCACCACTAAATCCTTCAAAATGCACACACAAAAACCCCACGCATATTGTTATGTAATCCGTTTTATTTACTACCTCAACATGTAAAAACTGTGTTCCAATAACAAAATGCATGTATGCTCAATGCTTATTCGAACAATACATTTTATGCATTAGGCTGAAAATTTATGTGTCCGTCATGCGTTAACCAGTTCGCGCCGGGATTATTTTAACATCATCGAGCCGAGGGGCGGGATTATTTTTAACGAAACTCAATCCGAAGCGGGTTTAGGCTGATAGTGCCGGGAAGCACACCCACGCATTTCCGGCCTTGCTTGCTGCTGACAGACAATTCCGAACTTGAACTTTGTGTTTTTATGCGTCATCCGTTTTGAATTTGGGAAAAACTGTGCGTTTATATACGTCATCCGGCGCGAACTGGTTAAAGGTAGGATACACCATTGGTAATTGCTTGAATTATCATTAATGGGTAGATTTGGGGGTTGTATTTTATAGTAAATATCGTTTAACTGACTTGTCCAAAGTTTTACAGTCATTGATGCCGAGAAAAGCACGAAAAACAGCGCTAGTTTTCAACCAGCGACGAGCATTTATTCTTATGTTATCTCGCGATCGCCAATTTTTCTTTATAACATTATATTTCGGAATAATTACAGGATATCTAGCGCAATAATTTTGCTGGATGCCTAGAATCATTATTTACTTTCAAATGAGTAAGAAATTTCTTATTAATTCAGTAGTAAATATTTTTGATATCTGCAAATGGTGTATCCTACCTTTTAAGCATAGTGCGCGCTGTGCGACGCAAAAAAAAACAGTTGTAGGAAAAGCAACGCGCATAAACCTATGTATCCGTATTGTGCATTATGCTACCTGTACTGCGTCATCTGTTGAAATTGTACACGCTGCAGGTAGCGTTTAAAACGGATGACGCAGGTAAGAATGTGATATCTGTGGGTTGTCATTTTCCAAACTGTATGTCTGGTAACTTTTATCACATCCACAGCATTCTAAAATTGAACCTTCTGTATTTTTGTTCTTTCTTGTCATCAGATCTGTTGATAGACCTTTCATTGAGCCTGACGAATATGATGCCACGATAAAGAGCTGGGAGTAATTAATCCTGTCATCACATTTGATCATCAAGCAAACTTGAATCCTCGATTCTGATTAGGCGATCCACAACAGTGGGATATTATACAATTATTGATTGCTGTGATGTTGGATATGACATTTTTAACCAGTTTGTGCCGGATGACGTATATAAACGCAAAGTTTTCCCCAGATTCAAAACGGATGATGCATAAACACGCCACTAGCAAGGCCGGAAATGTCTGTCAGCAGCGAGCAAGGCCGGAAATGCGTAGGTGTGCTTCCATGCACTATCGACCTGAACCCGCTTCGGATCGAGTTTCGTAAAAAAAAATTCCGCTCGTCAGCTCGGTGATGTTAAAATAATCCTGGCGCGAACTGGTTAACACCCGAGGGCGCTATGCGTCCCCTAGGGTGTTAAAACGTTATATCTCACATCACAGCAGTCAACAATTGTTTTTTACTTGGGTTCGTGACTCAGTGAGCTCACGGACAGCCGCTGTGTGATATCACGCTCGCACACTGATACTGATAGCACATGTGACCTGTCACCACAATATGAGAGTAAAGTCGCACAATGTGATTCAGAGATATGGCCATCCAAGGTCAAAATATGAAGGGGTTGTCAATTGTGAGATGTTGCGTAATTTGGAAAGGCTAAGTCCTCTTCTACCTCTTCTCCCATTTTTTAAATTGCAATCAGATGATCGAAAACCTCATAAATTACGCGATTTTGCATAGTGTTTGCGTAGTTAGTGTTTGGATTAAAGTCCATCAGTGGTCTAATTAACACGGTAATTAAATATGCAAATTAGGTTTTTGTAACTGTCTCTCGTTTGCAAAATTTTAATATTTTGTTGTTTATACAATAGTTCGTATGTGTGGACAGTTTCAAAAAGAAATAATGATTAGAACATAGTCGTTGCTATGCTCAACCGAACCTTACTTGTCCTGTTTTGTAATCTTTTGCGTATTTTGTTTAAGATGTTTAAAGTAAAGTTTTCTCACAAACACGTTTTGTGAAACCCATGACTTTCTTGAGCGCTGTAAAATGTATTTATTGCAAAACCCCCAAGTGTTATATACCATTGGAAAGCTCTCTTTCTCAAGAATTTGACAATACCAATATTTCAATTTTCACTCTGAGAGACTTTACTCTCATATTGTGGCGACAGGTCACAATTGTGCAAAACGCAGTGTTTCATCCGGTGTGCATCGTTAGATTCTGCGCTGTTGGTGCTTAGCAGGTAAATGCACGTGTCCAATTCCTAAACATCAATGCTCAATGGCTAAACATTACCTATCCTCATACTAAACATGTTTGTTTAGTATGTAAACTTATGTTTACTTGCTAAAGACAGATTTTGCAGTGTAGGGCAGACAATTATCCAAACATAGGCAAGTAGGCTACCCTTGTCCCAATGCCTAAAATTAAAAAACCTAGTCCCATGGTCATTTGGACGTCTCTTGGTAATTTACTCATAACTCTGTCAAATATTATCACATTTGGACGTTTGATGTATCATTTTAAAGTAGAAAAGTGTATCTTTCATACCATACCTGTATTTTCTATGTTTTACAGTTGGCATTCCAGTTGTTTTTTGTATGCATTTTTTGAGACACACTGTATAGTGCTGTATTGTATTTTTTTTAATAGTCGAAGAAAAAGCAAACAAATCATAATATGGCAGAGGAATTGTAAGGCTACAACTATCACCAGAGCTGGAATTGATTTTTTTTAATAAAAGCTAAATCACACATGTTGTTTGAATTCCTTGGACAACATTTATCCTTGATGTAGTACACTGGTGGAGAAAAATCAAATATTGGAATGCTTGCCTAAACAAAGTGAAGAAGAAATTTGTTAAATGATTATAGATGAATAAAGTTCAATATGTCTACCATCACTATTTGTAGAAAACCTTTGAAAATGTGTAACGAATGTTGTTTTCATGTGATTAGCAAGATGTAATCGCTGGGTTAATTCGAGTTGACATGATTCAATCACTGCATACTAGACATACATGAGGTTGCTAAAAAAGTAAGCATTATGCCTAATCTAAAATTTAAACTAGTTTGTAAATGCCACTTTGAAGTTACCCAAGTTATATTTGTCATATTTTCACTGCAGTGTTCAAAAGGTTACAATAATTTTAGCTTGTCACCAGGGGCCAATTTCATAGAGCTGTTAAGCACAACAATTTGCTTAGCATGAAAATTCTTCCTTGTAGGTAACATATATTGTTTCTGACTTAAATTCAGTTGGTTTTTGCTTAGCATGAAATGCACATGAAGTTTTGGCTGGCAACCCGTTATTTTTTAGCAAGACTTTTTGGAGCCAAGCAAATTTTTGTGCTTAACAGCTCTATGAAATTGGCCCCAGAGCCTGGACAAAAATGATCTCGCATGCAAATATGGAGTTAAATATCAAAGTATAGTTTTATGCAACGATCCGCATAAAAACAATTCTATAACACTTGCCCACATACTAAAATCCCCTCCCTTTTCCCCTGGAAACCACACCTTTCATCTTTTGATCCCACAGTTAATATACGTATGTAATTCCAGTTTTGATATTTTACAGTCAGTTTTGGGGGGACATTGTGGAAGATCTTGAACTTGATCCAGAGGAATGGAAACTTCCAACACTGTCAACTCGCTGTGGAAAAAGAAATATTGATATTGTACATGTATATGTTTTAAGTAAAGAATTCACTAGTTCGTGCCGGATGACGTATATAAACGCAAAGTTTTCCCCATATTTAAAACGGATGACGCATAAACACGCCACAAGCAAGGCCGGAAATGCGTGGGTGTGCTTCCCCCCAGTACTATCGGCCGGAACCCGCATCGGATCGGGTTTCGTTAAAAATCATCCCGCGCGAACTGGTTAAAGGTAGTATACACCATTGGTAATTGCTTGAATTATCATGAATTTGTAGATTTTGGGGGTTGTATTTCATAGTAAATATCGTTTAACTGACTTTTCCGAAGTTTTACCATAATGGATGCCGAGAAAAGCACGAAAAACAGCGTTTGTTTTCAACCAGGGTCGAGCCGTTATTCTTATGTTATTTGTGTTTTTTCGCTCTCGCCGGACGGCGAGAGCGAATTTTTCTTTATAAAATTCAATTTTTCACAATAATTACAGTATATCTAGCGCAATAATTTTGCTGGATGCCTACAATCATTATTTACTTTCAAATAAGTAAGATATTTCTTTATAATTCATGAGTAAATATTTTCGATATCTGCAAATGATGTATACTACCTTTAACGGGCAATTCTTTTTATAATTTATATTATCTAAAGTGATAAAAACTAAATTAAATTCTAGATTGAATATAAATTTTGTTGACGAGATGAATAAGTTTTCTGATCATTTGTTTGTACTTGGTTATCAATTAAATATCTGGATTGGTCAATTGAATTCATACCTGAATTATTGGTGTCCGTCTGCTGCGATCAAATGGAAACACCTGTTAATTAATACAATTAATTAATATTTAAAGGTTCTAATTATAATGAGAACTGAAGCAATAGTCTTTTTCTCTACACACGTGCATCTCTTTTAAGTCTGAAAACTTCCAATAAGTGAAAATTATACAAAACACCTCAAACTCCCACTATTAAAGAGAACTACATTGTACACTTTTAAATAAAAGAAAAATGATACGAAGAACTCCCGATCGATTCGGTTCAGTGATTTTGATTCCAGCGCCATTTTTTGTGAACCAAAGTCGGGGGCTCTATTTTCTTTCGTATAATCATGGAGGAATAATGAGCAGCTTAACTTGTTGCTGCATACATCGGTTGGATGACATTCGTAGTCTTGATCCAAGACCAAGCTAGCCGTTCATTTGTTCCGCGGCGCGCCGTCCGTATATATATCCGGGCTTATTGAGGGCGCCCTTAATTATCGCCAGACTAGGTTATTTATGTCTGTGAGGGGAACGAATCTGGCGATAATTTTAAGCGCCCCCAATAACCCGGATACGAACGGCGCGCCGCGGAACAAATGAACGGCTAGCTTGGTCTTGGATCAAGACTATGACATTCGTGGAAACAGGGTGGACCGCGTGAAAGTTGCCATCTCCCATCCCAGGGGGCTCTATAATCGCACACGATGAAACATCCAAGACCAAAATAACCCCTGAATGTGGTTCACAAAAGTTTGATTATTAATTTAATTTAATATATATTTGTTTTACCTTTGAGTTCTTCCCTTCCTCTTGTCGTTCTCGATGTCGTTGCTGTTGCTCATAGAACTTGCGTTCGTTCTTGGTTAGTGTGTAGTTTTGTGGATACTTTGCAATGTTTTCCATGTACTGTTTGTTCAACTGAAAGGCAACAAGGCGAAAGTTTCCCTGGGATTAACGTTAAGGCGATGAGAGAAGTATAGAGAAACAAACACAATATTCTACGGCCTTATCGTCTGCGCAATGAGAGCTGTAGCGATCTACTCATTGAAACTACACCTGTCACCAAGTTCTGCCATATACATGTAAATTAACCTTGTAACAGTTTTAGGACAAACCATTTTAAAGAAAGGGATGGTGAAGTTCGATGGGGTCGCAAACGTTTTTTCTTCTGCTTTTATTTGACAACATGTAAATGTCTAGACTATACTTGCTGGGAATCTCGACGCAACAATTAAATATGTTCAGATTTCTTAAATATAAAGTTGTTTGTAAATGTGATCACCACATTAATTTTCAAGGAAGACCCCTGGCTTTCTGTGGTGCAGAACCTGGCGTGATGCGCCATCAGTCGAAGAAAGAAAACATTTTTCTACGGCGAGCTGTAAAAGTTTAAAGAGACTGTTATGATGTCCCTCGGGTGCGTTTATTAAGCAAGATGGCGGTGTACGATGTTTCAACCCTCGCATGAAGAGGACATGGTACATTTTAGTTATTTTGCTGTTTTGAGCATTGCCCCATTGTGTCGCCAATGACGGGTGTCGCGTTGCGATTAATACGCCTTTTTTCAAGTGAGAAATTAAAGGAACTTGGTTTTCACGCTTTGGAATTAGTCCAACAATTAAATACGGTTCGTTAATCCGAGCATTTGATGCATTAGTCCAAAAGTTCGATAATCTGAATGCTCGTTTGTTCGAAGTTGGTGTGTCCGTTTTTTAAAAGAGTTGCATCCTGAAAAATAGATTTTCAAATTGAATTGAAAATGTTCTAGCATTGCATTTGTTATGAGCTTTCGAATGAGACATCCCACGAAAATTAATTAATTAAGTTCAAATTTTGAATTCGGGGAGGGGGTCCCAGTGTGCACAACTGAACTGGAGCGCGCAATTTGCAAATGATAAAACAACTTTTTAACAACGTGTAAAGGCTTGCCAATACAAACAACCAAATGTATTTGTATACAGTACATGCATGATCTTCCTTCAAAATTTGTTTGGAAAAGAAAATCTAAATTTTGAAAAACCTAACTTTGATTAGTCTGAATTTTCAATAATCCGAAAAGAAAACAAAGTGCAATAGTTCGAAGGTTCATTAATCCAAAAGAACACATGGTTCGGCAGTCCAAATTGATAGTTCAATAAGCCGAAAAACTACAATAAAGGTCCAACACTCCGAGACAACGTGAATATTCTAATTATGTACACATTATGGGCACATTTGAATATGATGTAAACAGAGCGCACATGCCATGTAGTCGGGAGTACTCACCGCCCACTCGTGTTCCCACTGTTGGTGGCTGTAGTTGGCTTCCTTGGACAGAATCCGTCGAAGGATGGCCTGGTTCTCGTGGGTCACGCGCAGAATTTCTCTCTGGCGTTTGGTTCTGTTCAGGCTGTGTTCGGAAGTTTATCGTAAGATGTTCGTGAGAAATGTATGTTTATCATCCTGTCCCTGCTTGTACTGAATTAAACATTTATGTAAAGATCGAATACTTATTTATAGAGTTGTAACGCTGTTTTTTGTGACTCGATTAGAGTCAATATAAATGAGCGACTCGACTAGACTCGAGTGATTGGGTCATTCAATCATGAAGTCGAGTCACAGTGTATCATTGGTTGAGTCGAGTCAAATATTTAGATCGTCATTTTTCGAGTTACGAATAATTATTTGAACACTAACAAATAAGCACAAGAAAGTAATTTGTTGGCTTTTGTAACTGTGCGCTACTTAAAACCAGTTCGCAGAGATTATTTTCACATCACCGAGCGGAGGCGCAGGATTATTTTTAACGAAACTAGATCCGAGGCAGGCTCAAGCCGGTGTACCAGGAAGCACACCCACGCATTTCCGACCTTGCTCGCTGCTGACAGACATTCCTGGCCTTGCTCGTGGCGTGTTTATGTATCATCCGTTTTGAATCTGTAGAAAACGTTGCGTGTATATACGTCCTCCGGTGCCAACTGGTTAACCACAAGGTGGAATCTGTGACACGGTATACATTATTACTTAGCATACTTCCACTTGGGGTTTAGTGTGCTGGGGTGGATTGGAGAATTGAGCAGCTCCATTCCCACTGACGTATCCATCTTGTAACACTTCGTCTCACCATTAGCATCTCCTAACCAAATCCTACTGCCTTGGTTCTCGAGCCAACCCTGTTAGTACTGAATGACAGAGGGTGTCGGCGCGTTCCCGGCTCCCAAACCAGGTTGCTCCGGGTAGGTGGAGCTCGTACTTGGTTGCCAGTTCACTTAGGAGAAAGACAACCGTCTGATCACAAACTCGGGTAGGTAGAAAGAGCTCATAGTCGTGGTTGAAAGTCTACCACTAGGGTGTAGTAAGAACACCCAACGGGAAAAAAATAAGGACCTGGTAAAGGACGGACGAGAAGCTCCTTATATACGGTGGGCCAACGGCCATCCTCCGGAGAGAACACTCCGTAAACAAAAGCTACGGGATCTATACTTCGGATTCATCTGCCGCTGAGTTCACCGACTCGGCTCTTAAGGGGAACACATTGTTTTGGGCAAGCACGTGTTCTCTATGTTGCTCAGGCGTTTGCGCCGTTTCCATGCGAGGTATAGGAAAACTTCGTGTCTTGCTGCAGCAACCGAGCAGCCGTTTACGGGTGGCCTGCTCACCTCAATCCGTGGAGGGCCCGATAAAAGAAGGGTAAAACAGGCAGCTGATCTTCAGACCGTGCTGGACCGTTTCGCTACCTCCTGTGCGGTATTTTGACTCGATATCATTGAGTCAAAGACGGTCCTCACGTGTCAGTAAGTGGGAGAGGCAGGCAACGCCTCTTGTGTTATTGGCCAACATGAAGACGCTAGCAGATGTGAATAAATTTGGCTAACTCAGGTCCTGCGTGTACGGCCAGCATAGAGGCAGACGAATTGGAAGAGCTGGAGATACTTTGGAAAACTCAGGAAACACGTACAAGAAGCTTAGAATGGAGGCAAATAACGCGGTCTGCAGTGCGTGTGTCCTGTCAATACTGCTGTATGGGTCCTGCTGTATCCGAGGCCTGGTCGGCTTATGCTGGGCAGATCACCGGACTCGATAGCTTCCACATGCGCAACCTGAAGAGGACCCTGGGCGTCAAGTGTTGAGATCGAGTGTCAAACAATGATGGCACAGAACCGTCTATCCGAGAGAACACTCTTCGGCGAAGTGAGCACTGGAACCCAAGCTCGAGGAAGACAACACCGCCCGCGATTTTTTTCTTCCCCGTACCATCACAAACGCGTCAATTTGCCCGTTTCATTGCAATGGGGCGACTTGAATGGAGACTTTTATACCTTTTTTTCTATAAGACCCTATATAGATGAAATTATTAACCAATAATTTTGGTTAATAGAAAAAAGGTATAAAAGTCATGTTAGTAACTTTACTTTTATCTAAAAATTGATTATTTAGAAACAATATATTTTGGAACTGTAAGAATATTTAGGCGGACGTGAATTATCTCCTAATCACTTTTAATTATACCCCCAAATACCGTAAGCACAGCGCCCTCTACGTTCAATAATACGGCCTATTGAAGCGCGCGCTTTGGTCTCCATTCAAGTCGCCCCATTCCATTGAAACGGGCAAATTGACGCGTTAGTGGTACGGGAAAAAAATCGCCGCCGCCCCCAAAAAAATATGGGGCAAACGATAGGCGCGCATGCGCAGTCCAGACTGCGCATTTTTTTGAGGCGCGTGTGACTTAGCTTATGCTACTAGTATAGTAAATATCGTTTAACAGTGTGTCAAAATAAATGCAAAACACAAGCAAACATGTCAGGAAAAATTGGCACAATTTCCAACGTACATTGCGACGATATAGACGATGTGCCCTCTGACGTCACGTGTTTACATCTGTAGTCAAATGTGCCCGGCAGTGATGCGCACCCATCGTGTTTTACATAAAATTTGCTTAAAGACTGACGTCGCAGGTCAGATTGCCTTTGAATTATGTGACCTCTGATGTCATCTCTTAATCAAATTTATGTAAAACATGATTCGTGCGCAAATTGACGGGCACATTTGAATACAGATGTAAACAGAGGCACATCATCTATAGACGAACCTGTATACAACCACAAGAGGGCGTGTGTCCACATCTACACAACGATGGGCCTTTATGAAGAAGCAGTGGATTTAGCATTACAGGTACGTAACTTCGATGCCGTAAGAGTGCTTCACCTGGCTTCATGTTTGATCGGCATAGACTATAGAGGGAGTGATGGCCACGCCCCCTCTTAAGTTAATTATTCTGATCTAAAATGACTCTTATGTTATATTTCTAGTGCCAAGCTATCAAATAAAACTGGTTTTGTTCTCGTTCCTAAAATGTTGATTAAAATGTAAATTTGGCCTCTTTTGGCATGGCGCTAATTAGCCTTTGTCTGATCTAGTGCAACTTAAGACCACCCATTCGGTGATCAGGGTCGATGATACTATGATTTAAGACAATACAAAGATTGTTTCCCGAAATTATGATTAAACTCTATCCAGCTCTCAGTCTATACAGTGTTATTACGCTTTTCCTTCCAGAAATCATGGCTATATTCATGCAAGAGTGAGATCTCAGCTTAACAAATATTACAACATTGAGTGAAGTTAAATAAGGTGTTTCACGGTAATATGCGCCATCTTGTTCACGGGGCAAATTTACTACACGTGTTGCTGTGTGGGCATCTTCGATCGAAAACATTTGCGAAAAAGCAACAAAACGTAGTCTAAATGGTCTGAAAATACAGGGTTTTACACACATACAACGTCATAAGTCGAAAACTCCTCAAAATATTCGTTAGGTTCCTTCGGGATATGTAACTTCAGTGTATTAGCTCAAATAAACGTACACATTGTTGTTTGTTTGGCCTTTAAACAAACCTGTCAAAATCCCATTGAATCTTTCTTTTTTTTACATTTTGTGTGTGTAGCGGCAAGTTTTATACCCATTTTGAGGGTGGTCGCTTTTTGTTTGCTGCTGTAACTCACGAACTACACGTTCTTTTAAAAAGGTTCTTGCACGCCTGGAATACTAATAAAATTTCCGTTGTCGTGATGGTACAATTATTTCAATTGGACATTATATAGACCTGTCAAACTAAAGATCCAATCAGAGACGCTGTCAAAGAGTACACATTGAACCCATGCTATAGCATGGCCACGTAAAGTTAACCTTGGTAAAGGTCGTAAAGATCGTTTATCTCTGTTCTCCCTCAGACAATCCGTTGTATGTGCGCGCAGTGTTTTACATGTGCTCTATGGTGGAATTAAGTAGTGCTCTTAGGTTGACATTTCTCACCAAACAAATTGATATGCTGGTCAGACTTACTGTGTGACATAGTGACATAGGCCTACTTGATACTCGTATAAGGCCTACAGGTTGAGAGTGAAAGAAGCATCATACTTGCCTTTTTTGTTCGTACTCATTTTCGCAGTCTACCCTTCCCTTCGTCCGCATGATGTAGCACATCTTCTCCAGGAGAATGCGATTGTCTCTCTCGATGGTCGCTAGACGCTCCTCCTCCACCTGTAGTTTCTTCAGTTTGAGATGCAGGTGCATGTACGTCTGGGGAGGCTTGTTGTCAATCACTGCCTTAGCTGATGAGACAGGAGGAGGCAATAGCAACTCCTTAATAAGGTGTTTCACGGTAATGTGCTATCTTGTTCACGGGGCAAAAAGAACACGCGTTGCTAGACGCGCGCATATTTTTGAATGAACGCATGATGACATTGAAGCGGAAAAGTTGTAAAGCGCTTTGATAAAAATGCATTATACTATCCAAAGCTGCTCTACTTCTTTACCAAGTAAGTTTTTATTGCCATTAATTTTTGGAGTAATTACCAAACGTATACGATCCCTTTAAGCCAGAACTTTTCTCAAAACTGCGTTTGTTTACAATACAATATGATGAAATAAGTAATTTACTTTGCTACTTACCATGTCGAACCTTCTGTCTATGCCGATCAAAACGCCTGTCATCCCATCGTTTCTTCAATAGTTTGTTGTTAGCTGGTGTGATCGGCTGATACGCACGATGCATACTTTTACACGAAAATTCACTTGCAAAAAGTGAGGCTCAGCTGAAAAAAATTGCGTATGCTCCACGTGTAAGACTGCTGTGTGTACCTTGTGTTTTGTTACCAAAACACACGCAAGTAAAAGTTAGGCTAAATGGGAAATGATTGCCAAAATATTGTGCCACTACGAATAGAAAGTTCTAAAGAGAAATCGCTTCTGTTTGTATATATGTGTCAACGAACGCGTACGGGGTACAACGTATACGCGGGCGTATAGAAGAAACGCCAGCGTTTCGTTTACCAGCTGAGCTCGAGGCCCGCGTGTGTGTCTGACGAACACAAAGTCATGTTTGAAGTACGAACGCGTGATACATTAATATAGATGGGCACGGCACACACATTCGTCGTGTTTCTTTTTTTGTGTGGATTAAATCGTAAGTTTCTTTTAAATTCTTTGTAGCCGTACATCCTCACATTAATTGCTTTATCGTGCATATAGCAGCATTAAAATAACGTATTGCCAGGCTTATTGTAAACAAAATGTACGGCAGAATGCCTTTTGCTTTTTATTGCACACCTGAGACGTTTTAGCCATTCGGAAAAGGCGAGAGCTCGTGGGTGATATTAAACGGTGAGTTGAGAAAAACTTTCGGGCGGGCATTAGGTGTATTCTGTCCTGAATTCTTCGATTCTTCTTTCATGTTTGTTTATTCTGGTTGAAAGAAAACTAATCTAATGTCTTAATGTTCAAAAGATAAGGAAAATCGGTTTGTTTACATCGGACGGGTAGACATTGTGGTATACACATTATATGCATAGGCCTACCTATTTTCAGCCGTAATAATTAATATTGTCTCCTTCATGCAGACGATTAAATGTATCGTTATACAGGTGCACAGCAACAATACACAATTTGTTTCTCATACGTCCGCATAATGCACTGTTAAAACATAAGGAGCGGTAATAAGACCAGTTATTTTCACATAGCCTTGGCCTATATATGTAAATATTCATTGACCTGTACAGAAATGTCATAACGGAAAAACTGAAATATCATCTAACGTTAATGCAATGCTTAAAAAAAAGGCACCTTTATTTGCAATTTTCGTTTTGCCATTTTCAAAGGTAGGCCTATTATTGTAACATTTACCGAGCCGATGCGCGGGATAATTTTTAACGAAACTCGATCCAAGGCAGGTTTAGGCCGATGTATCGGGAAGCACACCCATTACATTTCCGGCCTTGCTCACTGCTGACAGACATTTCCGGCCTTGCTCGCGGCGGGTTTATGCGTCATCCGTTTTGAATCGCGAAAAACAACTTTGCGGGTATATACGTCCTCCGGCGCGAACTAATTAAATGAGCACCTAGGGCATGGCTACGGCGTGTATAATTGCTACGGCGAACCTAGAAATGAAAACAGTTATAACTCCGCTATAGCCTAATCCCACGGCGACCCCTACGGCCTGTAAAAGCTAGGGATACGTCCTATGGCGACCCCGAGGCCACCGCAAATCCTCTGCGGCCGCCGCAGGTATCTCTCGATTTCGGGGGGGGGGGGGGGGGTACTGCCGCCGTATCCTAGCCGTAGAGCAAATGTGGTGTTAGGATGAGTAGAAAGTTGAACAAAATGTGTTCCTATATGCAACATCAACACTTACATTAACCTGCCACTCGGCTTTTTGCAGGGTTGTCAGCATGATTCCTATGAATATAAGCCCATCGATGAGTGATGAGGAGGCGTCTCCCCCAAGTTCGGCATTCCAAAGATTCGGCCGTCGAGCTACCCTGACAGCAGCCTTTGCCGGGAATACGTTTAAAAAGGTAACGTTGGAACTGTTTGAAGGGGTCGTCTACGTTTGGTAATTGGAACCCACTGTTTGTTTCAAGTCTATATAGTTATGCATGTAGATATATACCATTATAACTAACATGTAAACATTTTCATTTCAAAAGGTGGTAGCGATTTTGAGATATTGCCGAAAATCTAGAGCGGTTATGTCCACGCAGGAAGAATAATCTGCATTGGAATACACAATCTGAGAAACGTCACTGCAGTAACGCTTCTCAGACTCAGATTTTTGGGAATAAAATGTGATATCTTTTTCCATAACCGCAGTACTTCAAAGTGAACAGTTTCTAAAAATGCATTATACTATCCAAAGCTGCTGTACTTCTTACCAAGTAAGTTTTTATTGCCATTAATTTTTGGAGTAATCACCAAACGTATGCGATCCCTTTAAGTGTCTATTTATCTGATATGTCCTTTTTATATTGAGGATTCTCAAAGTCTTATATATTCTGAATCGTGTATGGTGTTTATTATGACGGAATTTTGCTTTTCTTTGACGTCTCAGATGGGCAAGAAAGTGCAATTAGCAAAACGTTTCATCAAGAGGGCAGAGGTTAAAACTGAGTAAGCATATTTGTTGGTCTCTGTGCTACTTATTGGCAATGCTAGAGCGGGTCCCTTTTTTACTTTTAGTCAGGAATAATGATGCACGATATAATACTATTGTTCCATTGATGATAAAAGCATGATATTTGGCATACAGTCAGAGTATGTCATGAGAAACACAAATAGTTTGCTACAGAGCATCGCAGATAAGCCTACATGTAGAATAACATGCAATGGTAGCCATTTAAAACATAAAATGCTTGTCATTCTATACCTATATTTTTTAAAAGACAAATCTGCTATGGTCTTAGCTAAAATATCTGTCTATATGACTGTGTGTCTAATTCCATGCTTTCAACATTTGATTAAACAATTGTGTTCACATCTGCCTGACTAAGTTGCAAGAGGTCCTTTATTTATCATAATAATGAACGTTCATATGTCTGTTGATATAAACAATGTTATTATTTGAAGACCAACTTAACTCGGTAGTCGGGTTGGCGTAGCGGTTCTTTTCTCGCCTTCCACCACTATGACCCGTGTTCGAACCCCGCCTGGGTCAATATGTGACCCGCTCCTACGAAACCCGACATAAGTCGCACAGGCTATTTCGAGATACAACTCGTCAAAGTTAAAATGGGTTGAAAAATCGGGCGGACATCGATTTTTGTTTTTCGTTATTTTTTATTCTTTAACAATATTATGTATACTTTACCGCTAAGTTAAACAAAATCAACTTTATTGACGAAAAAGTACAAAAATCATGCATTTATTGAGGAAAACTGTGTCCTAAAAGTATCAATTTATCTCCCAAATACATCAAAATAAAAGCCTCATAAAATTGGAAGTATGTATGATATAAAGGTGTTTTTGGTACCAAATGAAAGCTGAAGGTGTGTATACTAAATAGAAATAACAATATCTCACTTTTCAAAAATAACCACTTATGTCTGGTTTTGTGGGAGCAGGTCACATAAGGATTTGGTTTTCAGTCCCTGTCTGGCTTCGTGGGTTTTCCCCAGGAAATTCTTCTGGGGTTTTCCTCCCACCTCTAAAACTGTACCTTCTTTCTCATATTGTCTTCTCTCTACCGGTTTCTTCAGGCTTGCAAGCTACAGTGCCTATGGCGCTTTTAATAACCTTAATAATCCTTGGTTTCATAACCAGGAAGAATTAATAACCTATTGTGTTGTGTATATATTACTCTGCCTTGCTTTAATGTCTGTTCACATTGTATTCCCTTGAATCTTGTTTCTTAATTTTAGTGTTCTAGGTTTGTTAATGCTACATGCCTTAAATACCGAATACAGACAGAAATGTCGACAAAAATTAAGCTAGAAGCTCAACTTTTAAATTGTTTTATCTGAATGTTGTTTTAAAGCCAGCAATAATTTTGTAATTAAAAAATGTATTTTTTTTTTTTAGCTACAGAGGGCCAGATATTAAGAGAGTGTTTACCTTTGATTCATCAGCGGTGAGTAAAAGAACAGACAGTTATTATCAGCGGCGGATCCAGGATTTTCCAAACGGGGGGGCGTGAAAATTTACCAAGCAACAAAATGGTGAACGCAATTTTTTTTTCCCCGTTTTTGTTTTTTTGTTTTTTTGTTTTTTTTGTTTTTTTCTCAAGCAAAAGGGGGGGGGGGCGTGCGCCCCCCACGCCCCACCCCCCCCCTGTATCCGCCCCATTTATGTCCAGAGTAGCTGCTTAAGTTACCTGTTAGTGGAATGTTGAGAATTTTAGTTGTCCACTTTTTGGGCGCCGATATTGTCGTCAAAGGAAAATCACAAAGTCTGCAAGTAGAGATTGGACATTTTTGTTAATGGTTTGCGCAACGTATTCAGAATTTCTGCATGGCAGAAAATGCCAAACTATATGGTTGTCCACTTTGGAGGGAATCACACAATTCAGCTTGGAATCTTTAGGTAGTTTATTTATTTATTTATTCCATTTCTTTACCCAGGGTGTGCCCAAACAGTTTGAAACTGGTTTTAATTGGGGCACTCATACATCATTAAATAAAATAACAGTACATATGAATACAACATTTACAGAGAGTTACAAACATAATATTTACAGACGTATACGGATTTGTATTGGAATCCAAAACATTGATATTAATTCTGATTTACGAGATAGGCGAAAACCCGTCAAAAAAACCCTTTGGGGGAAAAAGAGAAGGGAAATTCCCATCTGGCTCCACATTATAGTGGCAACCAAGTTATAACTCCGTAGATCAGCGCAATTGGCATAATATCTAACGTATGGCATGTCGGAGCTCCGAATTAAATGTGCTTAATGAGTCCAATGTTCGCAATTGTTCGGGCAGATTATTCCAAATATTCCAAATAAGTTGGCCACCTTTGGGGCGCCCAGAAAGACGTCTAGGGGCGGATCGTCATTTTGCGTTGTTATTTTATCTGGTACGGCCATTTACATTTCTAATCAAAATGTTGAAATGTGCAATGTAAGACTGACGAAATTATCACACAACATATGATAATTTAATAGGGGATTTTTGTTCGAGCCTCATTACGTATATGTGTGTCAAAATTCTAATGGTCCCTAAATGTTTATATAATGGTACATGTGACTCAACAAAATGGAGTAATCGTCAGTCTTTATTGGTTTTGTTTAGCTGAAGCGCGGTGCAACTGTTTCTGACCTCTTTGAAAAGGAGGGAAAAGAAGAAAACTTTAATGAGATTGTGGATCAAGACGATGAGAGAGTGGAAGAAGTCGTCTCACAGGTAGGCCTAATTCCCTTCCTAGAAAATTTAAATTATTTTTTAATTGTTTTATATAGATAATTGTATTGTTCTTTATCGAGTTGACAGATCTCTGTCTCAGAGAATCAGTTCAATAGGTTCTGTTCATACGCACTTTTTCCATCCTTTCTCCATATATCTCTTAATAGGTTAGTGCCAAATATTATAGAATTGTTCACTAAAGGTATGATAGTTGATACACCATTTGCAGATATCGAAAATAAGTACTACCGAATTGTTAAGAAACATCTTACTCATTTGAAAGTAAATAATGATTCCAGGCATCCAACAAAATGATATCGCTAGATATCCTGTAATTATTCAGAAAAACATAATTTAATAAAGAAAGATTCGCGATCGCCGGACGGCGATCGCGAAAAAAACAAAGATAACATAAGAATAACTGCTCGGCGCCGGTTGAAAACAAACGCTGTTTTTCGTGCTTTTCTCGATTCTAAAAACTTCGGACAGGTCAGTTATGAGGTCGGCATGACCGAAAACTGTTGTTTTTTTACCCTGATTCAGAATGAAAAACCATGTAAAGACGGACACTTGTTGCAATGCGCGCAGTCAGTATACGATAGGCCGGGTAGCAGCGCGGTGAGTCTCTGCCTCGATTTTCGTCATACCCCTAGCAAGGTTTTATGTTCATGAGGATGCCCTTTGAGGGGCGGAGTGGTTTGACCAACATTTTCAACAATTATTTTCTCCTATTTATCACAGAAAATAAACACAACCACACACATAATTATGTTGTTGTCAACTTTATACTTTATTGATTTAAGCAAAAAAAATCCTTATTACATGTTTCCTTTAAACAATATTTACTATAAAATACAACCCCCAAATCTACCTATTACCAATGGCGTATCGAAAAGCATGGCTGTTATTTTGGCACACAGCCAAAGTACGTCATGAGAAATTTATTTGGCTATAGGGTCATCGCAGATTTGTCTATTGAACAAAATATAGGTAGAATAACAAGTAATGGCAGCCATTTTGAAATGTTTGAAAATTGCTTGTTATTCTACCTATATATTTGTTTTAAAAGACTGATCTTTCTCATTTGTGACTGGTGTCCATTTTGTTTCATTTGATTGAACAATGTTTACTCCAATCTGCATGACTATAACACAAGAATACGTTTTTCCCAGCTGCTAATTAATCCTATTTCTTGTAATTGTTCTCTTTCAGGGTTTGGTGGGTTTCATGGTTGAGAGTTTCGCTTTCCGTTTCTTCATCCTGTTTGTGATTTTAGTGAATGCGATCCTCATTGTTCTTCAAACAAACGAAGATCTTGTAAGTACAAACGTTCTAAAGGCTATGACTCCTACACCCCATATTTCGAGCAACCACTGAGAATTGTAAAATTGTAAAAATTGTTTCAAGAACCAGGGGTTTAGGCTATTTCTGAGTTATCGTCCATTATTGTGAACTAGTACCGTATAGTCAGAGGTTGTGTCAATTCACCCATCGCGAGTGGACCAGTTTCGATTCTCATTTGAAAACTGGAAATGTGACCTTTATCCTTTTAATATTCCATGTCGTCTTGATTAGGAACCGCATCATCGGATTCTCGGTGTGGGATTGTTCGTGTTGTAAAGTTTATCGACAATTAATCCTACATCTTATGTTTTTATTTGAAAGAATCAAGCATCCAAAGGGTGTTTTTTTAAGGTAAATTTAGTTACTTTTACCACAGTGGTGTATCAAACAAAACCTACTACAACAACCACAACTACGCAAAGGGCTGTTTATAGTTTTGTTTTAAGGCATAATTTCAGATCTGATCGATTGAAAAGATTGTTTTGATCCCTAAATTATATTTAATACAGGTTTTGTCATTCTCTTACCATAGCATCTGATGGAGCACTACAATTGTAAATCTTCATTTCAACTAAGAAAAAGCAAATTTCCCAAAATTGTAAAAGACCAATGCATTACACTACAGAGTTGTGCCATATTTCAAATGAAAGCTTATTTCCTGCTTTTTCTGACCAACTGTAAAATTCAAAAAAGTGTTTAAAAAAACATCAGACTCATTTTTGCAGAGTGGGTCACATTAATGTGTTATTGTTGCTTTGTATTAGTCAACCATTTGTACATCTTAATAAAAGTTCGGCAAGCGACGCTCCAGGCTGTCTGTTCATATTTCTTTATTTTTGATATTTGTTTTTAACGTAAAGTCAGTAGAGTACGCCTGGCTCTTCTCCATCTTCGACTACATCGTGCTGACAATCTTCGTCTGGGAACTTCTCCTCAAGTGGTACAATGGCTTCTTTATCTACTGGAGGGTGGGTTTGAACATCTTTGATTTCTTCATCATCCTCACCTTGTTCCTTGGACCAAGTGAGTATAATCTAGTTGCCGAGGTAACGGAGGGGGGAGGGGGTTACATCTCGAGCGACTTTTGAATAAGATTTGTTTAAAGAAGTTTTTTGTTAAAGGCCCTACACAACACAACTGAGAAATGCAAGGTGTGCAGATTTGTTTTCAAATTTTTAAGGTGCCGTATTCAACAATAAGATTCATGGCTCTGTCACCCACGCTTCATGGCCTCGTATCCCTGCACGATAACTTCTATAACGTTGGTTAGTTCATTTTAAGAGTGAGATTGCCAGTCAATGTCGAGATATACCAATCTATATAACTTTGTTAGGAAAAGTAGTTATGAACAACCTCAAGAGATTAATACTGAAAGTAACTTTTAATTCTGTTTTGTCATTTACGTTGCAGTAGCTTCTTGAAAATGTTTTCTTTTTCAGGATTAAATAACTTTGTATAGGTTTTCCCGTTTATTTTGAAATATTTTTTGATCAAATTCTCCAACTCCCACATTCCATTTCGTCGGAGAAAGAAAATCATACGCTTTTACCAAACTAATTTAGTCATTTATCATTTAATTTCAACGTTTGGTCACCCCGCTTTAAACACTGGGTCGAGAATATTCGTCATGACAGATCACATTTGTGTAAGCTGTTGCCGAAAGTTATCATTCAGACATCGAATTCGTCTAATATCAATTAATTAATTGTAATTAGATATAATAATTGTACCTACACTGGCCGGCTTGAAATGTTTTTCTGTCTTTATTTTGGGATCTCTATATCATTGTACATATATACATTTCGATGTTGGGTAGGTAGGCAGGTTTCTCCCCCTCATCCCTCCCCAAACCCCACCCCTCCCCAAACCCCATCCCTTCCCCAAACCTCATTTCTCCCCAAATCCCACCCTCTTCCCAAACCCCATCCCTCCCCAAACCTAATCCCTCCCAAACCTCACCCCTCCCCAAACCTCATCCCTCTTCAAACCCCACCCCTCTCCAAACCCCACCCCTCCCCAAACCCCATCCCTTCCCCAAACCTCATTTCTCCCCAAATCCCACCCTCTTCCCAAACCCCATCCCTCCCCAAACCTAATCCCTCCCAAACCTCACCCCTCCCCAAACCTCATTTCTCCCCAAACCCCACCCCTCTCCAAACCCCACCCCTCCCCAAACCCCATCCCTTCCCCAAACCTCATTTCTCCCCAAATCCCACCCTCTTCCCAAACCCCATCCCTCCCCAAACCTAATCCCTCCCAAACCTCACCCCTCCCCAAACCTCATCCCTCTTCAAACCCCACCCCTCTCCAAACCCCACCCCTCCCCAAACCCCATCCCTTCCCCAAACCTCATTTCTCCCCAAATCCCACCCTCTTCCCAAACCCCATCCCTCCCCAAACCTAATCCCTCCCAAACCCCACCCCTCCCCAAACCCCATCCCTTCCCCAAACCTCATTTCTCCCCAAATCCCACCCTCTTCCCAAACCCCATCCCTCCCCAAACCTAATCCCTCCCAAACCTCACCCCTCCCCAAACCTCATCCCTCTTCAAACCCCACCCCTCTCCAAACCCCACCCCTCCCCAAACCCCATCCCTTCCCCAAACCTCATTTCTCCCCAAATCCCACCCTCTTCCCAAACCCCATCCCTCCCCAAACCTAATCCCTCCCAAACCTCACCCCTCCCCAAACCTCATCCCTCTTCAAACCCCACCCCTCTCCAAACCCCACCCCTCCCCAAACCCCATCCCTTCCCCAAACCTCATTTCTCCCCAAACCCCACCCTCTTCCCAAATCCCATCCCTCCCCAAACCTAATCCCTCTCCAAACCTCATTCATCTCCAAACATAATCCCTCCCCTAACCTCATCTCTCCCCTAACCTCATCTCCCTAAACCAACCACGTTTTTTTGTAGCTGTTTCCGATTTCGATCGGGAGCTTTTCCCCCCCTTTTTCTTTTCTTTTCCCTTTTTGGTTTTCTTAAAGTCTTGATCCAATTAATTAGGCCAATGGACACCTAATAGTCAGTTGTGTCAGAGTTTTGCAAATGGTCAACCAATGGTCAGTGGAGGTCATTTTCTTTAAAATTACGAAATGCTTCTCTAACGCAGTCTTGATTTATTGATTGGTTTGGCAAATGATCACATAATGTTAAGTTAGAATCAGGATTTGGCCAATGGTCAGTAGCGGTCATTTTCTTCAAAATTACGAAATTTCTTTTCTAACCATTTGGATCCAATTATTTGTGTCAGTGTTTACCTAATGGTCAATAGGGGCCAGAATTTGGCCAATGGTCATATAATGGTCAGCAGGGGTCATTTTCTTTAAAATTACGAAATGCTTCTTCTCCGACATTTGTTATCCAATTAATTTGCCAATGGTCACCTAATGGTCAGTAGGGGTCAGAGTTTGGCCAATGTAACCTAGTGGTCAGTATCACGCCAACTTGTTTAAACCATTCTCTACTGTGTAATGACAAAAGGGTCAAAAAAGCCCAGAGTCCTAGGGTAAAAAGGGGTTAGGGTTAGGGTCAATAAGTTGAGAGTCCTAGGGTCAATAAAACCGAGAGTCCTAGGGTCAATAAGTTGAGAGTCCTAGGGTCAATAAATTGAGAGTAAAATTTACTACCATGACGTAACAGATAGCCTATCAGATGCGCTAAAAACAGTTCTATGGCGATGTCGTTTGGGGGAAAACAATTCGCCTCCCGCTTACCCCAGCTTTGCCCTCCCTCATTCCCTCTTGAATCCTTCAATCTTGCCATTTACATTTCTTGTTTCAGTTATTTTGATTGCATTGTCCCTTTACTTATACTTACAATATTTTCATGAATGTTTGCTTTGTCATTGTGCTGTTTTGATTTCTTGGCGGAATATTATTATAGGTTTTCCCAGATGATATCAGAAAATATGCACATTAATTTGTAAATGGTGCATTTGTTTTCATGAGTATGAACGTTCACGTTCCCGTTTTCTACTTACCGGTAGCAACTGGTGATTCTTTTTTCCATAACGGTGCACAGTCGTAACAAAAACCAGCCTACGATTTCCTGAATGTGCACTGAATTGTGTACATTGCTAATTCATTTTAGTGCCAATTCGAATGCATACCCGCAACCCTGTGTTCTCAATCGATTTCGCTAAATATGCAGCTAATTTCCTGCGGTTTTTTTAATTTATGGCCCGAGTTCATAAACGGTGATGATCACCCGATTATTTTAGTCACGCACAACTATTGTACAGTGGCTAAAAATATTAACGGAGAAGTACGCGTGTGGATAAACTGTTGTGATGATCGCAATTTAGTAGGAAAATAATCGGCTGTTTATCCATTCGTGACCAAGTTCCTTAACTGATGTTTAGTGGTCTAGTCGTACATCATTCTCTTAACAGCGGATTGCGTAATATGGACAAAAGGGCATTATCTATCTTCGGGAACCCTCAGCTCGCTGTGCTCTGATCACTGAGCTCAGTGCGCGCGAGGACCGACACGTCGAAATAAAAACGCGCTGATAATTTCATTGCCAAACGTCCGTCCACCCTCTGTTCCTTTCTCTATGGTCCACCCCAGCAAGCCAACAGAGAATTGGTAACTTGTACGCGAGATAAACAAGCCCCTTAGGACGATTACAATTTCTTTTACAGGTGTCACTAACCATGTACCAGGCCCGTACGCAAATTACTAAAAGGTCCACATCATGATTTCGGGGTAAATAATGGTATTTTGATGTGGAAATAACGGTACTGGCACACGGAAATGGATTAGGCTTAGGCGATAATGTCAACTAAAAAAATCGCACCCCCCCCCCCCCCCCCCCTCCCCCCTCCCATACAACAATCCTGCGTACGGGCCACCTAACCGAAAGCCTGGACAAATGCATTGCTAGTTATGCTGCAAGGATAGACCTTGGATATACATTTTCATTTGGTTGGGTTTGATGAAAGCCGGGGGTGGGGGGGTGGGGGGGTAGATCGGTCGTCATCTGGCCAACGTACGATTGGACGGGGCCCCCGGCCGGTGGGAGGGCCGCATGGTTTTGCACGGCTTTTGTGAATGGATAGGAGACGTACATCGTGTACCATGTCGTACGAAACCCGTCTCAGTAAAACGAAAGAACTCTAATGAATATACCCAACACGATATGTGGCAGAGGGTTCCCCCCCCCCCCCCCCCCTCTTATCCCTATACTTTATACGCACTCAACACTATTGTAACCTAACCCATCCCCCCTTGAAACCTAAAAGGAATTCCTGAGATTCCGGGAACACAAAGTGGTCAACACAAAAGAGGGGGGGGGGGGGGGGGTTTCTCTGCCAGGCATTCGTGCTTCATATGCCAATGAAACGTACGTTTATATGCACGTCGTTTCAAAATCAGCAAGAAATTGAATGCGACTTTTATAAATTAATGTGCACATTTCCGATATAGTCCGGAAAAAACAATTTCATTATTGTGTGTGATTAAGCCTGTCTAGCACACATCAGACTAATTTATTTAACAACAGTGATTGTTTGATAACAGACGAATTCAATCTCTAAATACTGCCTGGAAAAAGTATTTACAATATAAAATATTTGGGTCAGGCCATTGGAACGCCTTCACTCACCTCGCCCTCTGCCTTATTGTGTTATGAACACCCCCCCCCCCCCCCGGTTTTCTAACAGCAGGGCCACCTCCTGCCCGCGCCCGCGTAGACATCGGCTTGCCACTACAAGATTAATTTTTAGGGCGTACTCTTCCTGTATTGGTGACCTAATGCCTAATGTCACCATAGCAACAGTAGGAATGGTTTATACGTGTACTGCACTACTGGATAACGATGCATATGCAACACGCGATCTCCTTCCGCCGCACAATGCAAAAGGTTCGGTTATGACTAGATCAATTAAAAACAGATGTGCACGGGTGAAAGGAGTGTTTTTTTTATACAGTCACCGAACAAAACTAATTGCAATCGATGAATGTTCAGAGATCCCATGTGGTCTAGTGGTTAGGATTCGTGGTTTTCACCCACGCGGCCCGGGTTCGATTCCCGGCATGGGAGCCATTATTTTTTATTGAATCGTTTAATATTTGTATTATTATTTGTATTATTATTTGTATCGACTTATTAACACGGATCTCTTTTTTCTACTTTTTTTTAGCACTATCTTTCCTGGGAAGCAGTCGAATTTTGAGGGTTCTTCGTGTTATACGTGCTTTTAGAAGTTTGAGGAGGTAAATATATCATTCTAGAAAAGACATTTCTAGTTCCTATTATTATTAAAGGGATCGTATACGTTTAGTAATTACTCCAAAAATTAATGGCAATAAAAACTTACTTAGTAAGAAGTACAGCAGCTTTGGATAGTATAATGCATTTTTAGAAACTTTTCACTTCGAAGTATTGCGGTTATGGAAAAAGATATCACTTTTTATCCCAACAAATTTGAATCTGAGAAGCGTTACTGCAGTGACGTTTCTCAGATTGTGTATTCCAATGCAGATTATTCTTCCTGCGTGGACATAACCGCTCCAAATTTTCGGCAATATCTCAAAATTGCTACCACCTTTTGAAATGAAATTTGTACAGGTTATAGTGTTATGGTATATATCTATATAACTATATAGAAACAAACAGTGGGTTCCAATTACCAAACATATACGATCCCTTTAACCTATAATTGTAATTATAATTATAATTTTAATTTGATAAATTAAAATCTACCAAATTACTAACAAGAATGTTTTATTCACTTGGTAAAGTTTTATAACAATAAGTCGTTTTAATTGTATTATTTAATGCTTGTTATTTTTCAGTATTAGCGCCTTCACTGGTCTGACTGTCGTTGCGCAGACAATTGTACAATCTATTCCAGGTAAAAACGTCTTTTAATCAAATACAAATCAAAGGAAATGTGTGGGAAATGAAAAGAAAATTAAATTACTGCATCAGTCGTAGTTTATTTATTGAAACGTAATTTCAATTCATTTTCCATTATTTATTTATTCATTATTTTAAATAATATCCTGCTCTGCTGCATGGCGCAGTTAAATAATTGTGATTTTCTTATCTCAAAAAACAGAAGTTAAAACAACATTCCGTCACAGTTCATTTTTCCAACCAAAGGAAATTCCTTTGCGAGTATTATTTAAAATTATTATTTTGTTTAAATCCTATATAGTTATAGATATATACATGTACCATAAAATTAACCTGAAAAATTTCATTTCAAAAGGTGGTAGCGATTTTGAGATATTGCCGAAAATCTGGAACGGTTATGTCTACGCAGGAAGAATAATCAACATTGGAATACACAATCTGAGAAACGTCACTGCAGTAACGCTTCTCAGATTCAAATTTGTTGGGGATAAAAAGTGAAATCTTTTTCCATAACCGCAGTACTTCGAAGTGAAAAGTTTCTAAAAATGCATTGTACTATCCAAAGCTGCTGTACTTCTTACCAAGTAAGTTTTTATTGTCATTAATGTTTGGAGTAATTACCAAACGTTTACGATCCCTTTAATTTTAGGAACAAATTAAATGTTGCCCAATTTGTGTAAAGTACAAGGTGACACTTCATCTCGCTCCTCAGATATGACAAACATTGCCCTTCTACTGGTCATCATCATGGTGGTGCTTAGCGTCGCTGGCGTGGCGCTCTTTGGCCGAGACTTCCCCGCTTACTTTGGAAATCTAGGAGAAGGTAACAACTTTGAATTTCTCGTTGATTAAAAAATTAATGATTTTTCACACAAAAATTTATAGGAAAATATTCAAGGCAGCCGTTTCATGAACTTTTTTAATAACTTGTTTTCCATTGTTTACAGCGATGTTCACAATGTTTGTGTGTGTTACGCAAGATGGTTGGATGGGAATGTTCAATCAATTTCAGGTAATAATTTGAAATACACTATTTCAGCTTTGTCATCGAATAATTTGTTTACATAATGAAAAACAAAATTGTTTGTCAACGTTGGAAGTTAGGCAGCCATTACTATGTCAATACAATTACAGTGTCGAAATTAGTAAAAGTGAGAGAGAAGTATGTATACCTTGTACTTTTGTGATACCTTTTTGATATTGCACAACGTAGTAATTCTGCATAAATAAATTTACACAAAATAATCACGAATTTAAATGACTAAAAAACAAATGGATAGGAAATGAAAACAAATAGGTATGATTAACTTTGTTTTCCTTTTTTTAATTATATTATCTATGCACGTGTAAATTACAAAACAAATGCAAGCGATTTGTTAACATGTGGTCTGGATTAGGACTCGTTTATCCCCACGTATACCGATAAACCTTGCACGGTTTTAGGGCAGAATGGGACCCTTTTTGTCACTATACTCTACACACTCCAGACTATAGAGTACCAGCGTGACGTCAGTTTTCATAGTAATGACTCCATACATCTTGACTAGTCCACTGAAACGAGTTGCACATTGAATCGGTTGAGTAACTGTTGTATACCCAGCAAGATATAGGACCGAGCGACCGCCCCCTTTAGTCCCCCCATACCTATACACACCCTATACTATTGTTACCTAACGCACCCCCACCCCCCCCCCCCCCCCCCCCTCTCCCCCCCCCCCCCTCTCCCCCCCCCCCCCCCCTCCCCCCCCCCTCTCCCCCCCCCCTCCCTTAAAACTTAAAAAGAAACCACAACATTTCGCAAGGACAATGACCACCACAAAGGAGGGGTAGGGGGGGGGGGGGGGGGGGGGGGGGGGGTTCTATCCGTCCCATATATTACTTCATATGGTAAGTCAAGTAAAGTGGCTACTTTTTCCTTTCCCAGGAGTCACCCGATCACTTCTTAGCAGGTGCCTGCTATTTCATCGTCTGCATCATCGTCGGTGCGTTCGTCTTTGCAAATCTCGTCGTCGCTGTAGTTGTCACAAATCTGGTAGGATTCTAACCAAAAATACTACTGTAAACAAAACTAGTATGTGTGACATGTGTAGAGGGAGAATATACATTTTGCAACCATCCAAAATGTAACCAACTAAATTATTGTTCAGAAGCTTACTTGATGTAATTGTATTAACCAGTTCGCGTCGGATGACGTGTATACACGCAAATTTTTGTCCGGAATTCAAAACAGATGACTGATAAACACGTTACGAGCAAGGCACAGAATATCTGTTAGGGACTGGCTCGCAGCGAGCAAGGTTAGGGTGTGCTGCCCACAGATGCCGGCCTGAACCCGTCTCGGATCGAGGTTCGCGAAAAACAATTCCATGCCTTGGTCCAGTCAACATCAAAATAATCCAGGTGCGAAAATGACTCTAAACCTTTTCTGCAATTCTTTTATTTTAAAGCAAATGAAAGAATAAAACATCACTTGAAATTTGTTTTGGTAGCCCTGTCTTTTGCAAAGGAAGAATGTTCATGCTGAGCAAATTGTTGTGCTTACGTTTTATGAAATTGGCCCTCGAACACTTGCGAATTGGGTTTGCAATGGATGTCATAAAAGTGTACCCATTTTGTCTCTGTTATTCAGGACAAAGCAATAAGAGAAGCCCAAGCCGAGACCAAGAAGAGGCAGGACACATTGTCAACCAAGCCAGTCGTTGAAGACGACGGTGAACATGGGATACATACAACAGCCACAGAGACAAGCAGCTTTTTAAGTTGTCTCATGGCATTTATGAATTAAGGGTGCAGTGAATGGAAGCCTGTGACGATCGTGTCACGAGAGACACCAAATCTAAGAGTGGTCCTAATTTTCGCAAACCTACAAAAACATCATTTTGCTGTGCTTGTATATCATTAAATAAGATGCCCTTTCAAACGAGGCAAACCAAACATAACTAGCTTTAAAAACGTTTAAAAAGCTACTGAAATGCCACAAAATATGCA